>WOXC01001952.1:62500-112907 GCA_011680675.1 Gymnobelideus leadbeateri | reverse complement strand
TGATGCCTAACTGTCATGGCCGCCCTTTGCCACCAATGGCCAATAAAGTTCTTAATCACAGTCCCTAAGGTGCCTTCTGAGTCAGCAGACGTCCATGGCAAGCATGTTTTATGAGATTCTAGTCCTCTGAAAACGGGAAACTCTCAATTAATCAAGGTATTAAATCCTACAAAGCTAACCAAAATACACCCTACTCCTAAGCCACGCCAGTGAAAGATGTGTGTTTGTGGTCACTCCTCCAGCCTCAAGGCAGGATGGCCACCCTGATGCTCTTTCTTTCCACCAGAAAATCAGCCCAGTGGAGAACAAAGAACTTGACATATGGAGTCCAAGGTCCCAGAGTCACAGCCTGGCTTACCCCCAGACAACTCATTGCCCCTTTTGGGCCCTCAGTTTCATCATCAGTTAAAAAGGGGCTGAGCCTAATTTAGGGGACTTAACATGGAATCCATGAAATTTCTTTTTAAATGTTTGTAACTGTATTTCAGTATAATTGGTTTCTTTTGTAATTCTCTGTATTTCATTCCATTCCTTTAAAAAACATTATTCTGGCCTCAGACACTTAACACACATAAACAAAAACCTAGCCGTGTAACCTTGGGCAAGTTACTTAACCCCAATTGCCCTCCAAAAAGTAAAAAATAAATAAATAAAATAAAAAACACTATTCATAGAAGGAGCATGTAGGTGTCTCCAGACTGCCACAGGGGCATGTGATACACAAAAAGATTAAAATCTCTTGGCCTGGATGGCCTGCCAGCTCAAAGTCCCATAATCCTATAGAGTGGATCCCCTCTCTGCCTCCCACCCCAACCAGCCATGACCATGCTCCCATCAGTTAACAAGCTCCCTGTTGCCATACCCAACATACCCACAAGCTTGCGAATAGGGTCATCAGGACTTGCAATTGCTTGGATTTGTCCTTTGAGGGCAATCTCCTTCTCAGCACTTAAGGGGGTGAATCCACACTGGGCCAGGCAGCCAGTCACCTCCACGCACACTTTCTCCCCAATGGTGGCAAGGGCTTCATTCAGATTAAATGACCTAGAGAAGAAATGGGATGGGAAAGAATCAGCTGGGGGCTGGGGAGGGCACAGACATGTTGCCAAACACACACGGCCTATGCTCTGAAGACAGCTGAATTACCTAATTAATTTGATTAGGCAAAGGATACCTAGAATCTCTTCTCTCACCCCCAAGCCTGTCTCAGTGAACTCGTGACCCACTGAGAACATTGTTGTTCAGGAGGAAGGAAAGGCTCTGGCAGTGTTGGGTTCTACATAAAGAGCCTGGGGCCCCTTACTATGATCCAGGCCATTAAGCCAGGCTTTAAATGGACCCTGAAACCTCTCTATTCTCTCCAGGCTTCCAGGAGCATCTGGAACACCCAGCTCTCCAGTGTCTCCACACTGTGCTTGGATCCTGCTTTCTGTTGTCAGGGGCCCCAGGGCTGAAGGGCAGAACATTCAGAGGAAAAGAATGGTTTCATTTGTTTCAATCGGTCACCAATTTGATCTCACCAGTGGCAGTTAAAAGTGCAGATGTGAGTCCTTCTTATTGGCCCAAACCCTGCTGAATGTGACCAACCACAAAGCTGGAAGGTCTGGAAAAGCCATTTGAGTGGAGGGCTGGATGCCCAGTGTACTGGAAGGGAGGGGACACAAGGGAGATAAGGAGAGAGTGGAGAGAGGGGGGAGGGAGGGAGGAGATGGAGGGGGCATGGCAGAGGGAGAGAAAGGTGAAAACCAATGGGAGCCAGCCCTGATTCCCAGAGGCAGGTTCCCTGAGCAGACTCCCAGGAGGGTGCATCTTCAGGGCTTCATCACTCTCACCCTCCTGACAAGGATTCATGAAGGCTGAGCTGTCCCTGGTCACTTACGGCAGATGCATGTCTGTCAGCAGGACCTGGACGACCATCTTGAGCTTCTCAGCAAAGCCTGCTAGGCTGGACAGCCCTGGGGCTGAGGCACTGTAAGTGACCAGCAGGGTCGCCCCCACCACGCTGAGCCTCTCGAGCTCCTGCTGCATCTCTTGGAAGCGGGGCTGGTCCATCAGGACAGTCTGTAAGACAACAAGGTGGCCATCAATGCCCCGACCAGGGGCTGGTCCATCAGGACAGTCTACAAGACAATAGGGTGGCCATCAATGCCCCAAACAGTCTACAACAGAAGAGATCAAACTTAAGTCCTCAGACTTGGAATCCAGGTTTTTTCTATTGTATCATACATGGTTCCTTGGACTCTATGCTGAATTGGACCTAATCTTTTATAACTAAACCTCCTTCTTGGTCCCTACCTCATAGGATTTCTGGCTGCAACAAACTTTAGACATCCTTTTCCCTTGAACTGGTTTTGTTCTGATAACAGCTCACATTTTTCATATCTGGATCCTGCTCCCTGCCCTCTGCCCCCTGCCCCCTGTCTCCTGTCTCCTGCCCTCTGCTTTCTGCATCTGTCCCTCTGCTTAGCATCCTATATCTCCAATCAATAAGCATTTGTTAGGAACCTATTATGTGCCAGGCATTGTAATAGACACTGAAGATATTAACTCAGAAATGAGATGGTCGGGGGGAGCCAAGATGGCGGAGTAGAAACAGCTCATCCAAGCCACTCTGCCCCCAGATTCTCCCCAAACTATGTAAAAGGGGACTCTGAACAACTTCTGGAGCCCCAGCAAAATAGAAAAATTGACATCCAGACACAAGAAGCAAGAGATGCCTGAGAAGGTAATCAGGGAAAAGAAATCAAAAGGAACTTATCAAAGTTGAACTATTTCCATTCCAATATGGAAAAACAATAACTGTGACTGATGGCATCTTGCTCAGTATGAAAATAATGGAAGAAATGTGTATGGTCATATGAATACATATGTGAATATGTATGTATATGGTTACAGTTATATATGGATAGAGGGCATAGGTTGAATTTGTTGGGAAGGGAGAATACTCAAGGGATGAAATTATGAGGTGAGAGAGGAAAGTGGCAAGAGGAGATGGGGAGAGACAGGGTAGAGTAAACTATCTCATGTAGAAGAAGCAAGGGGAAGTGGTTGCAAGGGAGGAGGAGAATAGGAAGGCAAAAAAGGCAAAATGACATTCTCATTGAATTTGGTTCAGGGAGAGAATGACATACATACTAAATGGGATATCTCAACCTGCAGCAGAATAGGGGGAAGGGGGATGAGAGGAGGGATGTTGGATGGGAGGGCATTCTTGGGGGGAGGGGAGGTTGGAAGTACCCACTATAGAAGAGGGACAGGATCATGTAGGGAATGGACCAGGTGGGGGGTGGGATGAGTGGGAGGGAATTATAAGCAGCCTTGTACAATATATCTACCATGATAATGTTTTGTATAGCTAGACATGTACAACATATACTGAATTACTTATCTCCCTAGAGGGAATGGGTGACAAGGGAGGAAGGAAATGGATCTGAAATTCAAGGTCTTAAGATTAAATGTTTCAAATATATATAAAAACTATTATTAATACTCTTTTGCTTGTAATTGGGAGATAAGATGTGCAGGCATTGGGACACAAAGATTCACCTTCCTCTAATGGAAAAATCGATGGGGGTATGGGAAAAGATATGGGGGAGAGCAGATTGGAGGAAGCGACATCTTGTGGGACTGCTATTCTGGGAGGTTGGGTAGGGGAATAACGGGGGGGAAATGATTGTAACTCAAAATCTGGCGGAAATGAATGATGTAAAACAGAAGTTAATAAAGCATTTGTTTAAAAAAATTTAAACTTGTTACCCTTTTATAGAATATAATCTTGAAGACATATATTATTTTCTTTGCCTTTCTATCCTCAGAGCCTAGATAATAACTGCAATATTATAGGCATTTTATACATTTTTGTTGAATTTAACTGAAAAACACTTGGGTTAACCTTGAATAATTCTTTCTTTCCACCTTGGAAACTGAACTATTTTGGATCAATAAAGACATGGGGAAGAGGTGATAGAAAATTACTGACATGAATAGAAATGTTTTTTTTTATTTTAATTATAGAAAGAAAATGAATGATCCCTTTTATGAGTCTAGGTCAAATATGGGATATTTTTTTCAAGTTCATGTCCAATGTAGAAAGCTTGCTGAGTTAAGCCTCCTTATGCTGAAGGTTTTCTAGACTGCTGGTGAAAAATTAGTATGATGAATGTGGGTTAGGAGTTATCTAAATTCTATCTTAAGCTGTTATGTTGTTTTAAAGCTTTTCTAATGTCAGCTTTGAGAAAACAATGTATGGGGAAAGAGCCTAAAAGAAAAGAGGGATAGTATCTTATAGAAAAAAAAAATACCAACCCAAACTCCCCCTCTAGACCACCCTTAGATCCCTCCCACAATCTTTCTGTATATAGGATTCATCTTGCCTCCATGAAGGGGCTGAGAATTTAATCTAGCTCACAATCTCTCTGTGTCAGATTATTCTGGCCTCCTTGTCACCACAAGCAGCACAGATACTTAAGCTCCTTAAGAGTCTACCTACCCATCATGGCTAATCTCTAAAAAATTTTGCTTTACTTTGGCTGAGAAAAGACTTAAGTAGAATTCATTTCAGCAGGACCCTGGGGTTGATATTATTGAGGTAGAGGGTTAGTGGTGCTCAAGACCCCAAAAAACCAACACACTGGGTCCTGACTAATGAATTTTACTCAAGTCTTCCCTCAGCCAAAGTAAAGTAAAATTTATTAAAGGTTCACCATAATGGGTAGACTCTTAAGGAGCCTCAGTATCTGTAATGCTTGCATTGGACAAGTTGGCCAGAATCATCTGAGACAGAGTAAGTATGTAATAGATAATTCCCTAGCCTTCTTTTTTCATGAAGGCAAGTTGGGGTCTTAAATACAGAAAGGTTGTGGGAGGAATATACAGGTAATCTAGAGGAGGAGTTTAAGGAGGGTCTTTAGGAGGAGTTAAATGAGATCAGACTCCAGTGATGGGAAATTAAGGGTGGGAATTTAGCTGGAGGCTACTTGGAGATGACAGATAATGGAGGGCTAGGCTAGTTCAAGGGTGTAACAGATTTGGGCATAGATACTTTGGGAGGATCAAGGGTGGGGGCTAGCTGGACAAAGAAGGTCTAGGCTAGTAAGAAAGATTTGGGCTGAGGATATAATAAAAGGCTTTTGGACTTAGGCAAATGCCTCATCAAATGAGAAGGTTTATGGAGAGTTCAAGGAGGTTCCCAGAGCCTGTCTCTCATCAATAGTTGGGGGTCTTGAGCACCCCTAATCTAAACCTTAAACCTTAACAGTAAGACACTTTCAAAAAACAAGGAGAAATCTAGAACCTTTTTTTTTTAAGAAATATCATTGGGAGGCTAGGTGGCATAGTGAATAGAGCACCTGCCCTGGAGTCAGGAGGACCTGAGTTCAAATCTGGCCTCAGACACTTAACACAAAAACTAGCCATGTGACCTTGGGCAAGTCACTTAACCCCGATTCCCCTCCAAAAAGAAAAAAAAAGAAGAAAAAAAAGAGAAAAAAGAAATATAATTAAATCCTTTGATCAAAATCCTGTAAAGAATGTGCTTAAAATAATGAACATTTGACAAGATTGAAGAGTGGAATTAACAGGTCCTTCATAGAACACACAATCATCAAGCTATTAAAAAAATACAGAAACAAAACAAACAAAAAAAGCAAAATGACATTTATGTAAATTTGTTTATAGATAGAATGGAGTTTATGATGATGTTTCAAGATCAAGTAATCACTTGACCAGAAATTATAAATTGATTACCCTTAAGTAGCCAAAATATATTGACCAATACAAATGGAAGAAAGCTGTAGAACTCTGCAAAATATCCCTGAATATTTCACTAATTTAGCACCTACTGAATAACTTGCAAAATATGACAGTGGCAAGACTTATATATCAGAAACTCACTATCTTTCATAAACAGATAACATATTGCCATCCTATAAATAAAGAATTGCAGGGGCAGCTAGAGGTGGCACATTGAATAAGAGCACAGGCCCTGGAGTTGGGAGGACCCAGGATCAATTCAGGCCTCAGAAAATGAGCACCCACACATAAATAATAACTGGCCATGTAACTTTGAGCAAGTTACTTAACCCCAATTGCTTTAAAAAAATAAAAAGAACTCCACATGTCCTTGAAAATTCAACAACTAAGCTGAAATGGAATGAGGCCATTAACAGACATAATTGTGGCCTAAAATCTCCTAAACATAAAATAAATCCATAAAATTTTAAGAACCATGGTTTAATAGATATTGTGATAGCAAATTTTCATAATCTCCAAGCTAAGTAAAATGAAAGACTTCCAAAATATAGTATGAAGTAAGTTGCATGTCCATTGTCCTTTCAGCTACTGGATTTCTCCTGAACATACTTTCAGTGAACCTACAGAAAATGAAATTATATCTTAATACTTTCATAAAAAAAAGCGGGCCATCTAGCTGCCCAAGTACTTTTATTAACCACATTTTACAGTTGAGACAACCGAGTCAGGGAGATGTTAACTTTCCCAGGGTCATAAAACTAGTAACTGAAGCTATATTTGGACTCAGGTCTTCCTGACCCAGGTTTAGTGCTCTATACACTGCTTCACCTAGTTGTCTCATCTGGGTATTCCCTATATCAACAAAATAACAGGTCCATTCCCTGTCCCTTCAAGAAAGCTTTAAATGTGATATGTATGTAATCTCAGTAGTTTGCTGGGATGCTATTCCATAAAGCCTCCAGGCAATAAGTCATGGACAAGAGGTCAACCTTAGCATCAAGAAAGGAAGGCTTAATTCTTCTTCTGACATATTGTATTCATGTGACCATGAGCAATTCATTTAATATCTCAGGATTCAAAGCAATAGCCTTATTAGAATTTTCAGATGATCTGCATATTTTCTGCATATCTGAATGCAATTTAAATTGCTGGGATCCTTTATACCTCTGATGGTATGTCTAGACAACCACATAATCCCATATTAAAGAAATATAAAATTCCTCTCTAGTTTGTTCTTTTGCTAAAATAATTTAATTGATATATTTAGTTCTTTAATCATTGGAACTTCTACTTATAAAACTCCTTCTTCCAGAAAGTCATACCATATATCAAATAGTATTTTTAAAGAAATAAAAAGAAAAAGAACCAAGCAGGGAGATAGAAAAATCAACATCAAAAAGTATAATAAAAAGAAATCTGAAAAACATATTCAACATTAAAACCCATAGATATTCCATTTCTCCAAATGAAAGAGGTAAAGGTATCTTCTACTATCTCCTCTTTGGGGTATACTTGTTCTTAATAATTTTTCAACATTAACATATGATTGATTCATGATGTTTTTTATATTGAGATTATTTTTGTAATAATGCATATTGTTTTCTCTTTTTTTTCTCCATTCTGCTTTGTTTCATGTAAATCTTTCTATGGTTCTCTATATTCATATTTATAATTACTTACAGCATAGTAATATGACATTATAATCACATACCACAATTTGGTGATTCTCCAATTGATTAGAATCTACTTTGTTTTCAATTTTTTCTTGTCACAAAAATGCAATTGTAAATATTTTAATGTATATAGGGATTTTGCTCGTATCAATAGCATTCTTGAAGTATAAGCCTAGTAGCAAAATCATATTACCTGGTAATTTGGTTTTTTCCTTGCCTTCTATTCCTCTAATTGTTTGCTTTCTGACTTCTTCACCTGTATTTCTAGCCCTGAAGGCTGGCTTTCAAAGCTATCTAACTTTCCTGCTTTACTAGGGATTTCATTTTTCAGTGACTCATACCCCTGCCCCAAGTGGCTTCCTGAGGTACAAAACTGGCAGAGCTGGACACTGTAACATCAAGCTTTGCACAGGAACCCTGCTGTGAACAGCTTTCAAGGTTCTGATTACATAGTATAGCAAACTGTCTTTTTATTCAATAACAAATCAGAGCAAAACATTCACAGAAAATCAAGGTGCAGTGTTCACGATGTTAGAATTTATCAAAGAAAATATCAAAATACAGCATTCACCATGTCACAACTCAACAACTTATCACTAAAATGGCCACATAGTTTTCACCAAAGTGGTTGCATAGCTTTGTTTTGTTTTTTTTTTTTCTTTTTGGAGGGCAGTTGGGGTTAAATCACTTGCCCAAAGTCACACGGCTACTAAGTGTGTCATGTCTGAGGCTGGATTTGAACTCAGGTCCTCCTGACTCCAGGGCCGATGCTCTATTCACTGTGCCACCTAGCCACCCCTGGTCACATAGTTTTCAACAAAGTACAATAATTTAGTAATTCAATCATTCAATCATCCTTATTGCCTCCCTAAGGGACACAAAATACAGAAGTCAAAGCCCTCCATCTGTGGGGCTCAATTAAATTATAATTTCATCAGTCACTACTCAGCACCCTCTTAAGGGGGAGTGGAAAGTACAAAAGCCATCCACCCCTAGGTCACAAGTATATTACAATTTGATCAGTCACTGCTCAGTATCCACAGAAAGGTCTTTTCATTTTTTGAGGCAGGCTTTTAGCTTTCATGATTCCTCTTCCATGGTCCCAGCTCCAGTTGTCACCTGGGTTCAAAGGCAGGCAGCTCCCAGTTCCTTGTCTAGCTCCTTGTCCAGTTCTTCATCCAGTTCCTATTCCATATTGAAGTTTACAGTGGCCAGTCCACCTCAAGTCCTTCACAGTTCCTGTTTCTGGGAAGACAAGCTTACAGAGCCACAATAAAATCAGAATTGTATATAAATAAATTATATTATATTATAAAATATTTATTATTATTAAATATTATATTATTGTAATATTATTAATATTATAAAATAATATAATATAAACAATAAAAAGGACAGAATTCAGTAATGAGATTAAGGGTGGGAAATAGCTGAAGTCACCTAGAGATGACTGATAATGGAAGGCTAGGCTAGAGTAAGAGATTTGGGCCCAGTTTATGGCCTCAGGCAAATGCCTCATCAAGTGGGAAGATTCAAGAGGGTTCCCAGAGCAGAAACCCCATCATTACCAGCTGGAGGGCAGAGAGGTTTTTCAGAGAATCATCTTCATCCATTGTTTCTATTTGACTTCCATATTTAACCTTGATGCCTTTTCTCAATTTTTCCTTTGCCATCATTAAGATGTTTGTTGGATTTAGAATCAGATGATGAAAGTTCAAATCATGTCTCAGTAATGTATGGATAAATTTAATTCTAATGATTCTTCTGCACTCATTGGTGATAAACTAAGTAATATAGATAACACATGAGTGTGGAACTGAGTCAAAGATTTTGTGATTACATCAGATTTGTTTCAAATTTTCTAGTTACATAATGTGAACATCTGTGTTTTCAGTCTATATATGTATCCTTGGTTTGCCCACTTTCTTGTTAAGTATCATCTATACAGAAGCTTTGCTATCATGTGGTTTATTGCATATGTGATCTGTGTAGTTGTGTCTGGTGATATCAGACCATAAAGAAACATGGTATTTCTGCAGTTATTATATTAAATTAATTATCACTATCGTCCTAAGTAGAGCCAGCCTGAAAAAATCATGTTATATGGTCTATAGGAGCAGTTTTTCACAGTGACTGGAATGCTAACTCAATCAATGGTATCACCAGGGGCCATTTTACTAGTGTTTCACATTTCCAGGTGTCAGTTCTTCACAAGTATTGTATCACTCTCAGGGAAAACAAAGTCAAAACTTCACACCACCCTGGCATAGTATTTGTCTAATTTGCTGTTTTTTACTCCACCCACATGGACAAGGGTTTGGCCTTTAAAGGGATGAGGAGAAAGAAAAAGAGGCAAGAGATGGTGATGTTGAGAACTTCAAAATGCAGCCATTTTTCCAATATTTTTGACTAACACTTCAATAATTTTTTTTTTTGATGAGAACAGGTAGGAGATGAAATGTAATGTCAGAAAAATAGCAAGTTAATTTATATGGAGCATAGAATGTATGTAGAGGAACATTGTGAGAAAAGTCTAGAAAACCAAGCTCAGTTTGTATATCATCATAAGAGCAAGGTGGAGCCCTTGAAAATTTTGATTGATATGACCATAAATAAACATTAAGGATATAAATGTAGCAGCTTTGTGAGACATGGATTAGAAATGGGAATGTCTGAATGAAGCGAGACTGATTAGAAGGCTCTTTACTGAAGTAGTTCAGAGATGATAAAAGTCAGAACTTGAGTGGTTGTGCTAGAAGGTAGAAAGATGCAGAGAGATGTTAAATATTTTTAGGAGATGCAGTTGACCTTACTTATCGCTCTTTTCTTGATACTCTCTTTACTTTATATTTTTATAACACTACTCTGTACTGGTTCTTCTCCTAACTATCTGACTGCTTCTTCTCATTTTCTCTTGTTGAATGTTCACCTAAGTTATGCCTTATAGTGAAGAGTTTTCTTCTATACAGTATATCTTATTTGTAAATAGGAGTTTTCATAAGTCCCCTCACCTCCCTGTTAGATTTTGATCTCCTTAAGAACAGCGCTGTTATTTGCCTTTCTTTATATCCCCATCCATAAGTGGTTAGCACAGTCTCTGGCACATAATAGGCACTGAATAAATGCTTATTGACTTGCTAACCAGAATTTGCATCTGACTGAAGACAGAGGAAGAGAGACAGACAGAGAGAGACAGACAGAGAGAGACAGAGAGAAAATGTCTCAAGTATTATCAATATAAGCCATTTCCAAGAAAAACATATTATTCATTTACAGACAACAATGGCTTTAACGGAAGTAGACTACCTTATTTAGAATCAATCAATGGTTACCATTGACAGGTTTTAATCACAACTCTTTTTTAATCAAAGCATTTGCTACTGACATAAACACAATCACGTTACATAAAACATTTTTGGTGCACATTCGTACAGTTCAACTTACCTATATAGAAAACATAAGATTACTGTATATAGTAATTATCTGTTGTAGTGCAATTTTCTCAAGACCTATTTGATTTTCAGCAGAGACCTATCATTAGCCCATGAAATTACTTTGTTAAGAGAACTGCATAAAATCTGCAGTAAACCAATTGAGTTGTAAGCAGAAAAGTCAATGTTGGTGCTTTTTAGCGATAAGGTCATCAATCCTTCCATACCTCAGAATGCCTCCATGGGAGGAAAAAAAGCCCCAAGCATCAAAATAAAGAAAATTGACTTTTAAGCTAGTTTTTATAGGTACAAAATCTGAACATAGTACTGTGGATTCAGTAGTTTTTTATAGTAAAATTTGATAAAGAATACAATTTAAAATGAAGGAAAGGAAGAATTATGTAATCAAAAGAAATATAAATAAAGCAAAAGCAGGTATCCTTTCCCCCCATTATTTAGATACCTTCATTTTGTAACAAACTTTAGAGTATTTTATATGAACCAGAGAAATCACAGATTTGTTAGGAATCTTGTCTCCCTTCCAATAAGGTCAAAGTAATAGGAAACAATACTAAAGCCCTGGAATGACACAGAGACCCCCTAGCAAGAACTCAAGTCACCAATTAGGAAGTCATGGTGAGATTTTCAGATAATCTGAGCATCACGGTGGCAGACTAGACATTTTCTCTGATCACCATGACCTTTAAACCTCTACAGAACAGAAATTATGCACCAAAATTAAAGCAACTTTATAGGTTTCCATTGTCTATGGTGTATAGAATCTAAAAGAAATTAAAAAAAAAATTTTGAACCCAGAAGTGGCACTTAGTGATCCAGAGCACACTCACCACCTGCCTTTGAGTTTTCTTCTTTTTGAATTCTTTGGTGCTTTTAGAATCCCAGCCCCCCAGTATTTCTTATTAGTTATTTCATGATTTCCTTCCCTCTGATCGTGGTTTTCTCAGGGGAATCTCTCACACTTTGTTGCTTTTAGATCCAGCCCCCAAAGAAACCACAATCAAAGGGGAGGACATAAGGAAGTGATTCAAAATAAGATAAATCAGCAGAGATAAATCAACAAGATAAGTCAACAGAAAAAAAAAAAAACCTAACAGCAAAAGGAAATGTGGCCTCCAAATATAGTAGATGAGTTCATGCGTATATGAATAAACAATACAAAATAAATGAAAATGATCCAAAAACTGATGAAACAGAGTATGCTATGGAAACTGAGTACGGTATCCCTATATGGTTTTAAAAAAATGAGAATTATAAGAGCAGAATGTAGCTATATAGAACAAAAGTAATGAAAAGGATAGGAAAAAACCCTTGAATCTTCAATGCAAGCTTCATCAAAAAAATAAAAGAAAAAAAGGGAAGAATAGATGGAAAACACCCAGATTTAAAGAAAACCCTGGAAAAGAATAACATTTAAATAAATATTCTCACTATGCAAGCAAAGCATACTGATCAGAGACAACCTAAAGGTCTTAAGTCATCCAGACAAACATGGCAGTACAAAAGAAGCTTAATACCATAATAAAGAAAATATTAAAATAGAATTGCACAGAACTTAAAAAAATATTTTATTTACTTTTATTTCATAATTTTTGAATTAATTACCTTAAATTCATTTATTAATTTTAATTAATTTTAATTTATTTCTTTAAATATTTCCCAACTACATACATGTACATTAAAATACATTTAAAAAGTATTGAGATACAAATTATCTCCCTCCTGCCCTTCTTTCCTTGAGAAGGCAAGCAATGTGATAATGATTATTCATGTGCAATCAGGCAAAACATTTCCATACTAGCCATGTTGGGGGGAGAAAAACAGATACAAAGAAAGAAGAAAAATATGTGTAAAACTATGATTCAATATGCATTCAGAACTGATCAGTTATCTCTCTGGAAGTAGATTGCATTTTTTATTATAGGTCTTTCAGAACTGTCTTAGATCATTGTCTTAATAAGTAGCTGAGTTCAGTTGATCATCCATACAACACACATACGCACATACACACACGCACATGACTGTGCGTGTATATTTGTACAAATAAGTCATTTTCCCCTTTTCTTTGATTTCCTTAGGATACAGACCTAGTAGTGATATTATTGGATCAAAGGGCATGCACAGTTTTATGGACTTTTGGTTATAGTTCCTAATTGTTCTCCAAAAATGTTGGAATAGTTCACAGTCTCACCAAAAGTTCATTAGTGTTCCAATTTTTACACATCACCTCCAGAAATCGATATTTTCCTTTTCTGGAATAATAGCCAATCTGATAAGTGTGATGCAATATCTCAGGGTTGTTTTAATTTTAATTTCTCTAGTCACTAGTGATTTAGAGCATTTTTTTTAATGTTTCTATTGATAGCTTTGATTTTTTCTTCTGAAAACTTCCTGTTCATGTCCTTTGGCCATTTATAAACTGGAAAAAAATTTTTTTAATAAATTAGGTTCATTTCCCCATATAATTGAGAACTGAGGCATTTATCTGAAAAAAAAAGTTTGAGATTCGCCCCCCCCCCCAATTTCTTGCTTTTCTTTTAATTTTGTTTGCGTTAGTTTTGTTTGTGAAAACAAATTAAAAAACCCTTTGTAATTCCTTGTATGCAAAATTATCTGTTTTAATTTTCTTGATCCTCTCTATCTCTTGTTTTGTCATAAGGGCTTTCTTTATCTGTATGTCTAACAAGTACATTCTGTTCAACACTTCTAAACATAAAGGATTAAATTCTAATTGAAAAAAAAAATCATAGGCCCCCTTCAGAAAAGAGACAAAGAACAATAATAACAACAGAAAAACTAGGCTTCAAACTCCAAGATACATAGTGGTCAAATTTAGCAATTAAATTCAGAAACAATAGGTTCTCCAAGGCATCATGAGAAATACCTTCAAATGCAAAAGGGAGGACAGAAGATTTTTCTATACTCAGAAGAAAAATAATAGGAAACTGAATGTGTTTTAAAAAAATAGTGGAGGGGAGGAGCCAAGATGGCAGAGTAGAAACAGCTCTTCCAAGCCTCTCTGCCCCCAGATTCCCCCCAAACTATGTAAAAGGGGACTCTGAACAATTTCTGGGCCCCAGCACCCACAAAATGACACAGAGAAGCTAACCTCCTGCTGAGGACAGCCCAGCAGCCCTGCAGGAAGGACCAGCACAGAGGTCTGGGACCTGGTAGTGCTCAGAGCGCAGGGAGCAGAGCCGAGCCAAGCCCAGGTCTCAGTGAGCTGAGGTTTTAGCCCCAGGGCGGCAGGGCCAGCAGCAGGCTGGAGGAACCCCAGAACACCAGGAGCTGTGGCGACTCCAGAATTATCAACATAGACATGCCTAGGACAAAGTAAGAGGTTAGTGTCCTATGGACTTTGGGACCTATATTTGGGAAATGCGTCAGCTCCCTCCCCTGGGGGCTAGAAGCCTCTGAGGAGATACACCATTTTGTAGTTTTCAGAGGCAGCTCTGGCTCCCAGCCTACAAATCATGGGGAGATCCAGCGATTAGTCTTGGGGGGTAATCGCTCTTGCTTTAACCTCCCTGGATCTGGACTGTGATCTAGGGTGGAAGTTGTGGGTGGGTTTACAGCTTGCCAGAAACGGAAGTTGCCCCCCACATGTTCAGGACGAAAATTCCTCTATCTGGCCTTAAAGCCATAGTGTGGCAACAAACCCAAAAGTCAAGCAATTAAGTGACAACATGCCAAGGCAAAGGAAACAGAAAAATGCAACCCTAGACTCCTATTTTGGGGGCATAGAGCGGGAAAAGGACTGTGAGGTCAGAAGTCCTGCTCCAAAAGCCCCAGGGGAAAACATGAGCGGGTTGCAGGCCATAGAGGACCTTAAGAAGGACTTTAAAAATCAAATAAGAGAAGTGGAGGAAAAATTGGAAAGAGAAATGAGAAGGATGCAGGAAAAGTATGAAATGAGGGTCAACAGCCTGACTGAGGAAAACAACACCTTAAAAAATAGACTAACTCAAATGGCAAAGGAGGCCCAAAAGGGCAATGAGGAGAAGAATGCCTTAAAAAGTCAAATTTTCCAGATGGAAAAAGAATCTCAAAAGTTCACTGAGGAGATTCATTCCTTCAGAGTTAGACTGGAGCAAATGGAAGCTAGTGACTTTATGAGAAATCAAGATGCTGTTAAGCAGATCCAAACAAACGAAAGATTAGAAGGCAATGTGAAATATCTCATGGGAAAAACCACTGACCTGGAGAATAGATCCAGGAGAGACAATTTAAAAATTATTGGACTACCTGAAAGCCATGATCAAGGAAAGAACCTAGAAATCACCCTTCAAGAAATTCTCAAGGAAAACTGCCCTGATGTTTTAGATCCAGAGGGCAAAATAGAGGTTGAAAGAATCCACCGATCACCTCCTGAAAAAGATCCCAAAAAGAAAACTCCCAGAAATATTATAGCCATGTTCCAGAATCCCCAGATCAAGGAGAAAATACTACAAGTGGCCAGGAAGAAACAATTTCAATATTGTGGAAACACAATCAGAATAGCCTGGGACCTGGCAGCTTCTACACTGAGGGATTGAAGGGCATGGAATATGATATTCCAGAGGGCAAAAGAACTGGGAATGAACCCAAGGGTCACCTACCCAGCAAAACTGAGTATTTTGTTTCAGGGGAAAATATGGTCATTCAGTGGAATAGAGGACTTTCAAGCATTCTTGAGAAAAAAACCAGAATTGAATAGAAAATTTGACATCCAGACACAGGAAGGAAGAGATGCCTGAGAAGGTAATCGGGGAAGAGAGATCAAGGGGAACTTATCAAAGTTGAACTATTTACATTCCTATATGGAAAAGCAATAACTGTGACTGATGATATCTTTCTCACTATGAAAATAATGGAAGAAGGTGGTGTGGTCATATGAATACATATGTGAATGTGTGTGTATATGGTTACAGTTATATATGGATAGAGGGCATAGGTTGAATTTGTTGGGAAGGGAGAATACTCAAGGGATGAAATTATGAGGTGAGAGAGGAAAGTGGCAAGAGGAGATGGGGAGAGACAGGGTAGGGTAAACTATCCCATGTAGAAGAAGCAAGGGGAAGTGATTGCAAGGGAGGAGGAGAATAGGAAGGCAAAAAAGGCAAAACCACATTCTCATTGAATTTGGTTCAGGGAGAGAATGACATACATACTAAATGGGATATCTCAACCTGAAGCAGAATAGGGGGAAGGGGAATGAGAGGAGGGATGATGGATGGGAGGGCATCCTTGGGGGGAGGGGAGGTTGGAAGTACCCACTATAGAAGAGGGACAGGATCATGTAGGGAATGGACCAGGTGGGGGGGTGGTATGAGTGGGAGGGAATTATAAACAGCCTTGTACAATATATCTATTATGATAATGTTTTGCATAGCTAGACATGTACAACATATACTGAATTACTTATCTCCTAAGAAGGAATGGGTGACAAGGGAGGAATGAAATGGATCTGAAATTCGAGGTCATAACATTAACTGTTTCAAATATATATAAATACTATTATTAATACTCTTTTGCTTGTAATAGGGAGATAAGATGTGCAGGCATTGGGACACAAAGATTCACCTTCCTCTAATGGAAAAGTCGATGGGGGTATGGGAGAATGTATGGGAGAGAGCAGATTGGAGGAAGCGATATCTTGTGGGACTACTATTCTGGGAGGTTGTGTAGGGGAATAATGGGGGGAAAATGATTGTAACTCAAAATATGGCAGAAATGAGTGATGTAAAACAGAAGTTAATAAAGCATTTGTTTAAAAAAAAAGAATAAAAAAAATACTGGAGCTCAGGATGTAGCTTATGGTAATCTAAGCAGCAAATCTGATCTTAACTATACAGGACAGAAGGTAGATATTCAATAATAATTTTAAAAGAATGCATTTAAAACATTTTAGAAAGAAACCAGAAACGATGAGATTATTTGCTTTTCAGACACCCCAAACAGTAGAAAGACAGGAAAAATGAATAAATGTACCAGGAGAGGATAATAACAGCACCAGAGTAACACAGAGTTACTCAATATAAGAGTAAGAAACTTCTTTTAAATTTACACAAGAAAACAGAGGAAAATTCAGAAATCTGATATAGGTACCTGAAAAGGCAGACAAGGGACATTATGCATACAATTTGGTCCCATCATACTTACAGGTGAATGCTTCAGTAGAGTATGTGAAAAGGGGGAGAATAAGCGTTATAGATAAGGTAGTAAAGGGTTAGCATCAAATCAAGGGCTAACAATGAAGGGAAAGTGAACTCTGTGGTCTCGGAAAGAGAAGAGCCTACAAGGGAATGGGTGAGGAGGGAGTGAAGTGAAGATTGAAAAGGTGGGGTAAAGGAAGATGATTTTACTTTGGAGGAGCTATTTTGCTTTTTGATTTCATCTTGTACCAAAATAAAAGAGTGCTAAATGATCTGATTAAGATCATTATCCATCAATAGCAAAACCCAAAGTAGAATTATAATACTCTAATTTCAGAGTTGGAAGGGAAGAGCACAAGAAGTCATCTATTCATCTTCTTTTTACATGTAAGAATACAGATGTCAAGGCAAGTTAAGTGACTTTCCAAGGTGCACAAAGGTAGAAACAAGCAGAGTCGGGATACAGAGATTATTTTATTACATCACAAGAGCTCTGTAATGTGGTGTAGTGCCAATGCAATATTTATAGTGCCCACAACCACGATAAAGACCATGACTATAAGTATCCCCACATGGCACTTGATCGCAAAATGTATCAAACTCTCCATAGAGAGGACAGAAGCAAAGCATTTATTTAGGCACCAGAAAACCAAATGCCAAAAGCAGTAAGCTGATTCCATCATAGTAATAAAGAAGTTAACAAGCCATGACAACACAGAGGAACATAGCATCCTTTAGCCTTCCCACAAACCAATATAAGGTCAATATTTATTCCCAGCTTCCTATGGGCTCTGCTCCACCCTTCAGCAAACTCCTCCCATGACAGGCTCCATGTGGTCACATTCAGTGTATTAGAGGGCAGAGTTTGCTTTCAAAGCAGAGGTCTTCAGTTTTCCCCCAGGCCTACTACGGGGCAAGGAAGGTATTAAAATCCCCATTTCCATCACATGTGGTTTGGTGCTTTTCATTTTATAATTCTGTTTTTACCTATGGAACAAGAGAAGACCTACTATCTGTAACCGGAATATTTAATTATGAAATTATTATAGTCATTATAAAGAACAGGAGAGGTTCTTTTTACCTTGTGGTATTGATATGAAAGGGCTACCCTTAGAAATAGTGTATAGATCAAATTCAAATCATGGCATTGGCTCAACTTATGAAACACTGTGTCTTCCTTTGATTATTTTATGCAGACTCAAATAACTTTTTTTATTTGAATACTTTAGTGAATCTATCATCAAGAGACTCCTTGATATTCATCTTACAAAACATTTCATGTCTAATTCCATGAATTTTGACTGACTGTCTTTTATGCTTAGAATTCTCTCCCTCATCATTTATACTTTTTAACTTCTCTGACTACTTTCAAGATTCAGTTCAAATATGTACTTTTCCAAGAAATTTTCCTGGTCCTTGCTCCACTCCTTTTACTGATAAAGTCTTCCTCTGGGAATGTTTACCTTTAATATTGTATATATCTTGTACATATTCAGGTGCTAGCTTGTTGTTTCTCCCATAAACATGAGTTCCTTAAGGGGAAGAATTGCAATTTCATTTCTTTGCATCTCTAAATTTAAGCACCATGTTTACCTTGAGGTACTGATATGAAAGGGCTACTCTAAGAATCAGTGTATAGATCAAATTCAAATCATGGCATTAATACACAGTTAACAATTAATAAATGTATATGAATATGATGATAGTGGTGGTTGTGTTGGTAGTGGTGATGGTGATATATCAGCAGTTGTGGGAGTGTTGGTGTTGGTGGTATACAAGTAGTTGATCTTTATTATATCTTATAGATTTAAGATTAGATGTTCCTATTATCTATGATCCTATTAGACATCAAGGTGGCACAGTGGATAGAGTACTGTAGCTGAAGTCAGAAAGATGGGAACAGAAATGTGGCCTCAGATAGTTACTGGCTCTATGATATTAGGAAAGTCACTTCACTTTGTTTTGTCTTAGCTTTCTCAACAGTAAAAATAATACGTACTTAACAGGGTTGTTGTAAAGATCATTAAAATAATATATAAAACTAGGCATTGGTTTTATGAATACAACAATAAAGTAGATAAACCATTCATTAATTCTATTTTTAAAGGAAAATACCAAATTACCAATATCAAAAATTAGTCATTTTTTAAAAAAAAAGACAAAACAAAAACACAAGAAAACTTAAGCTAACTCCCCCCCCCACACACACAAAAGTACTATGCCTTGATCAGCATTCAGATTCCAGCACATAGTATGTGTTAGCACATAAATTGATATTACCTTCCCCCTTTCCTCCTGTGAACCAAAGTAGGAAAATGATGGCATAAAGAATGCTTCCCACATTCAGCAGTTGATAAGTGAAAGTTGAGTGGGTCAAAGAACAAATCATAGTAACAATAAATAATTTCATTAAAGAAATTGGCAACAATGAGGAAGCATAATAAAATTTGGGGAATACAGCCAAGACAGTATTTAAAGGAAAATTTATATCTCCAAAGGCCTAAATAAGAGATAGGGCAGATCAATGTATTTGCCATACAACAAAAAAAAAAAAATTAGAAAAAGAATAATCACCAAAAACATCAAATTGGAAATCCTGAAAATCAAAGGTGAGATTAGTAAACTTGAGAGTAAGAAAATCATTGAAATAATATATAAAACTAGGCATTGGTTTTATGAATACAACAATAAAATAGATAAACCATTGATTAATTATATTTTTAAAGGAAAATACCAAATTACCAATATCAAAAATAAAATGGTCAAATTCATCACCAATGTAGAGGAAATTAAAACAACTCTTAGGATCTATTTTATGCAATTATATGCCAATAAATCTGACAATAAAAGTGAATTGGATGAATATCTGCAAAAAGAAAAAAGAAGTATAACATTTAGGTTAACAGAAAAGGAAGTAGAATGCTTAAATAAACCTATTTTATTTTTTGCTTTTTGGAGGGCAGTTGGGATTAAGTGACTTGCCCAAGTTCACACGACTAGTTTTTGTGCTAATTGCCTGAGGCTGGATTTGAACTCAGGTCCTCCTGATTCCAGGGCTCCTGTTCTATTCACTGTACCACCTAGCCACTCCTAAATAACCATATTTTAGAAGGAAAGAAATGATGGAATCTGAATGCTGATCAAGACATAATACTATAGGGAGGGGTTTATCTTAATTTTTCTTGTGTTTTTGTTTTGTCTTTTCTTAAAAAATTACTAATTTTTGATATTGGTAATTTGGTATTTTCCTTTAAAAATATAATTAATCAATGGTTCATCTACTTTATTGTTGTATTCATAAAACCAATGCCTAGTTTTATATATTATTTCAATGATTTTCTTACTCTCAGACTTACTAATCTCACCTTTGTTTTTCCACTAATGTGGAAATATGCTTTGCATGATGGAAAGTATATATCTTTTATCAAATTGCTTGCCTTCTCATTGGGAAGGGAAAGGATTAAGAGAGTTTGAAAGAATTTTGAACACAAATTTGTGGAAAACAAAACAAAGGTTAACATTGTTTTTACATGTAATTAGAAAAATATTAAAATTAAAAAAGAGATAAGTAAAAAGGGCTCTGAGGTGATGGTAAAGAAGGAAAAATAGCACAAAAGTAGTCAAACCCTGTGCAACTTAATGGAATCTGAAAATTTTTTGTAGTTTAACAAACTACAATTCTACACCACATTTTCTTCAGAGTCACACCCTTAAAAGGTTTATGTTCCAATTGCCTTAAAGTGCTTTTTGCAGTGTGGCAATGGAAAGTGTTAATATACAGTATATCATTTGAACCCCAAACTCTAATTAGGAAATTGTTGGAGAGGATTCTGAGAAGATGGAGTACTAGGTCGAAAAATCCCAAACTCTCAAGATTTTCCCTCACAAAAGAGTTAAAATAGCACCTTAGGGCAAACAAAGCATGGGTGGAGATAAATAAGAACAGGGGCATAACCCAAGTCTTCCTGGGAAGATTTGAGAAGATTGGAAGAAAAATCGCACCAGGAGGTTTGATCCCTGTGAAGAGTAAACACCTCCAGACTAGGTTCTGTTTTACCTGCAAGCAGCAAGCCTCTTAAACAAATGGCAAGTCCTTAACTGGTTTGAGTGGCTGCTTCTGTCCCAGCTACCAGAACTTTTACCCTCAGGATAGTGAGGGGAGTTGGGCATCTGAGCCGCGGAAGCTCGAGGGAACTTCTTCTGAAGCCAACTGTTCCGCGAACGGAGCACATGCCCTGTGAGTGCAGAAGTAGAGGGGTATAAAGGAAAGCCAGACCCAGCTGTTCTTCGAAGAGTGGATGGGAAGGAAGGAACCAGCACACAGCAGGTGAGTCCAGAAGCATAGGGGAAGGAAACTGGAAAAGGAGAAACTGAAAAAGGAGAAAGAACTCAAACATAGAAAAACTATTTTGGAAATAGAGATGACCAGGGTTCATCTTCAGAAGAGGACATCAAATGATCACCTGTCCAAAAATAATTTATAGGTCTTTAAAGAGACTTTAAAAATTAAATATCAGAAATAGAGCAAAAACTGAAAAAGAAAATAAGAATAATCCAAGAAAAACAAGAAAGTATGAAAGGAAAGTCAACCAATTAGAAAAGGAAACCCAAAATCTTAAGGAAGAAAATGATGCCTTGGTAATTAGAAATGGGCAATGTTAAGCCAGTGAAATTATTAGACATCAAGAAATGGCTAAATGAACTATGAATACTGAAAAATAGAAGAGAGAGGAAAGCATTACTGAATGTGAGGAAGAATAATCAACTTTTCCATTAAGCAAATGACCACTGAATAGATAGTCTTTACCAGTTTTTTCCATCTGCTGAGGGGCTGTATTTTATTTTTGTAAGTTTTACATCTTTCATCAGCTTAAGTGTTTTGCTTTGTGGTCAAAATGTACATTGGTCGAAATATCAAAGAATAGATTATGAGAATATTTGTTGGAAATTACATAAGTAATACTTTTTTAGCCATAGGATATTATATGAGTATGAGCTTCAGCACTAAGGATGCTAGTAATAATTCTGTTTGCCTAGAATAAAATAATCTGATTCTTGATCATTATAGCATGCACATTGGTTTGGGTGCAGATACAGTGCTTGAAAACAATGGGGAAAGATGTACTTACCAGTAGGTACTGATCAAAAGATCCTAAATTTAGATGCCTGAAAAAGAGCTTTGAGGTTTATAAGTGTCCGTATCCACTAAAGTTAATAGGTTCTTTTGAAGGTCTTATATGCAAATTTCTTTTTCTACAAGGTCTTATAGCAAAATTTAGAAAAAAAAAACACCAATAAATCATGTACATGTTTGCTCAACAAAACTGTAGGGCATTATTGGTGGATTGTACAGAGCCCGATGCACACAATTTTAGCCCATCACTGCATCCCCATAACTTTTATATAGTTGCTTTACTGATGGCTTTTCCAGGTTTTATTTCTGAAGATCAGGGAGAATCAGAACTGGCTATTGATTATAGTCTTCATGTTTACCAGGGTTAAATATTTCTTTGTTGACCCATTTCTTATAAAAAGTGTTGGGGCAAGGTGGGAAAACATCATTCTAGACATTTTAATTGCTGTCCATAGAATTAAAGCTAGAAGAACCCACATAAGTGATCTTTTTAACCTCCCTTTTTACATATGAGGAAGCTTAGACAAAACTAAGTGTCTAAATAAATATTATTCAGGTAGCAAGTGACATAAAATGGTATTTGAAAACAGGATTTGTGATTAATAAAAATGCAAATGATAGCTAGCATTAATATAGAACTTAATGCATCACAGGGAACTTTAAAACTATTATCTCATTTTATTGTTGCAGCAATGCTCAGAGGCTGTTAATATTATGATTATTTTTTCATATAAAAAAGAGAGAAAAGTGCAAGTTCTGATTTTCCCAGGGTCATGCTACTATTAAGTTGGTTAGATTTGAACTCAGGTCTTCTTAACTCTAGGTCTAGAACTCTGTACAACCCAGATGATTCAATAGTGAATGTTCTTTACACTGTGCCATACTGTTAATTGTCATTCAAAAGAACAAACTCAAAAATCTGAAATGGTTTGAGAAATAAATGTATTAAGTTGTTTGGTAGAGAGTCAGAACAAAGGAGTGGTCTTGTCCCAGCTTCTGGATGGTTTGCATTATATAGGATTTTGATAAAGGTTTATGCATGAGTCACACATGAATCATTTGACAAAGATATTGCAGTAAGAAATTTTGCAATTATTTTTGTGTTATAGACCATTTAGTATATAGACTTTTATGAATGGTAGATGTTAACAAGTAGCTGAGAATAGCATCTTTGTTAATAACCTTTTTTCTTTTCAGTGGAATATTAAAAATGTATAGGGCATGAAGAAGAACCTACATTTTGTTCATTAATAATTCAACTAACAAGCACTTATTAAGCACCTATTATATATGCCAGGTAATCTATTAATTTCCAAGGACACAAAGAAATGAAATAGGCCTTCCTTTGTGAAGCTTATATCTAAAGAAAGAGATCTCCCAAACATATATAGAATAAGAATATATAAATGCATACACTCTAAATACATGGATGTTCAAAGGAAATTCACAGTACCTCTGTGAATTACAAAATATGTTTTACAAAAAGATAAAAGAAAATAGAAAAATGTAGAAAGTTAAGCTTGAGATGAGTTTTGTGCATTTTGTTTGGTATATTCTATGTTTTTGTTTTGTTTTGTTTTTCTCTATGGAAATGGACTTTTGGAGAGGCAATGTGATGGACTGGAAATAGTGCTGGTCAGGAGGCCTAGGTGTGAATGTCACCTTAGAAAATTCCTCTCTTTGACCTTGGTCGAATCACTTAGCCTGAATAAGTCTGGGTTTCCTAATATGTAAATAAATTCCAATGGTTGTTCACAAACATAGAGAAGAAAGCCACCCCAAAGGCAGATAGGCCTAATTAACACTTGTGCACATGCATTTAAAGAAACTAGGAAAGAAAAAGGATAATTAGAAATGGGGGCAAAATATAAATTTGTATATCCTAGAGACCCATTGTTCCAATCACAGAGAACAATAATTTAAAGTATTGTTAAATTCTTTATAATACATAATAGGAAAGGGGAAATCATTCAAAAAGCATTCAAAAGCATTGAAAGTCAGAAAAGAAAGAAAGAAAGAAAGAGAGAGAGAGAGAAAGAAAGAAGGACGGAAGGAAGGAAGGAAGACTATTGGGGCAAGATGGTAGCATAGAAACAGGAAAACTCCATAAGCTCTTCCCATAAGCACCTCAAATACCTATAAAATATGACTCTAAACATATTTTAGAGCTACAGAACTAACAAAATGACAGAGAGAAACAAATCTCCCACTGAAGACAGCCCAACAGGCCTACAGGAAGGGTCTATCACAGCATGTTGGAAGCAGAGCCCAGCCCTGTGGTTTTAGCACCAGGGTGACCCCAACCATCAGGGGCTGGAGCGGACTTTGGGAGAGTGTATCACCAGTTACTGTGGTGGTTTCCAAAATTATCAAACCATAAATGCCAAAGACAAAGTAAAATCTCAGTGTGGAACTCTGTTTGAACTGTGGGGAAAGGACCACATCTGACCCCTGACCCCAGGGTGAGAAGCAGTGGAGGTGCTGTGGCCATGGAGCCACCTCCACATGGCTGCTTCAGAGCTCCTGGCCTGCAGATTGTAGGGGGACCAAGCAACTCCTGCTTGGATCTGGATTGCTGTCCTGGGTGGAGGTCTTAGGGTGTGTCACCAGTGAGCCAAAGCTAATGGGGGCTGCAGAGAGGGCACCCAGCAAATACCTCTGGCAGCTGAAAAAACTCCAGTGATTTGGGACAAAGCTCTTCTCTCTGGAAGCAGAGTTCTACTGTGGCAAAGAGCTCAAAAGTAAAGTAATTGAATTGCAATATAAGCAAGCAAAGGAAGCAAAGCAAGCTAATCAAACTGTATATTCCTTTTTTGTGGACAAAAAGAACCAAAGCATGGAACAGGAGGAAGACAACAAAGTCAGAACTCCTGTACCAGAAGCTTCCAAGAAAAATATGAACTGGTTATAGGCCATGGAGGAGCTCAAGAAGGATTTTGAAAATCAAGTAAGAGAAGTGGAGGAAAAATTGGGAAGAGAAATGAGAATAATGCAAGAAAATCATGAAAAGAGAGTCAACAACCTGACTGAAGAAAATAACACCTTTAAAATAGACTAACTCAAATGGCAAAAGAGGCCCAAAAAGCCAATAAGGAGAAAAATGCCTAAAAAAGCCAAATCTGCCAGGTGGAAAAATAATTTCAAAAACTCACTGAAGAGAATAATTACTTCAAAATTAGATGGGAGCAAATGGAAGCTAGTGACTTTATGAGATATCAAGATAGTATAAAACAGATCCAAACAAATGAAAAAATATAAGGCAATGTGAAATATCTCATTGGAAAAACCACTGACCTGGAAAACAGATCCAGGAGAGATCATTTAAAAATTTTTTCACTACGTGAAAGCCATGATCAAAAAAGAAAAACAAAAACCTAGAAATCATCCTTCAAGAAATTCTCAAGGACAGCTGACCTGATGTTTTAGAACCAGAGGGCAAAATATAAATTGAAATCATTCACTGATCACTTCTTGAAAAAGATCCCCAAAAGAAAACTCCTAGGAATGTTATAGCCAGGTTCCAGAGTTTCAGATCAAGGATAAAATATTACAAGCAGCCAAGAAGAAACAGTTTGAATATTGTGAAAACACAATCAGGATAACACAAGATCTACCAGCATCTACAGTAAGGGCTCAAAGGGCTTGGAATATGATAATCCAGAGGTCAAAGGATAATCACTTACCCAACAAAACTGAGTACAATGTTTCAGTGGAAAAAATGGTCACTCAATGAAATAGAGGACTTTCAAGCATTCTTGATGAAAAAAAAACTTGAATAGAAAATTTGACATTTAGATACAAGAAAAAAGAGAAGCATGATCAGGTAAACAGGGAAAAGAAATCATAAGAAACTGATCAAAGTTGAACTATTTACATGGTTACATGGAAAAATGATAATCATAACTGATGAAACTTTTCTCAGTATGAGGATAGTTGGAGGGAATATAAATGTGTGTATGTCTACTTATATGTACATATATATTAACATATATATGAAGTTATATATGCATATGAATACATATTTGAGTGTATATATAAAAATGTGCACAGGTATACATAAACAGAGGGCACAGGATCAATTGAATAGGAAAGGATGATATTTTTACAATAAAATTTAGAGGTGAGAGAGGAATATAGTGAGAGGAGATAGGGAGAGGCAGAATAGGGTAAATTATTTCATATAAAAGAGGCAAGGGAAAACTGTTACAATGGAGGAGAAGAACAGGAAGGCAAAAGGGAATTGGTCAACCTTACTCTCATTGAATTTGGCTTAAGGAGGGAATAACATACACAATATATTGGCTATCTCACCCTACAGGAAAGTAGAGGGAAAGGGGATAAGAGTGGGGAAGATAGATGGGAGGGCAGAATGAGGGGGTGTGTATTTAGAAGCACACACTTTTGAAAAGGGACAGGGTCAAAGTACAAAATAGAACAAGTGAGAGGTGGAATAGGATGGAGTGAAATATAGTCAGTCTTTCTCAATATATCCACTATAGAAATGTTTTGTGTAACTATACATGTACAACCTATATTGAATTGCTTATCTTCCCAGTAAGGGCAGGTGATAAGGGAAGAAGGGAAATAATTTGGAATTCAATGTTTTAAAATGAAATGTTAAAAAAATATTAATATTATTTTACAAGCAACTGGGAAATAAGATATATGGGCACTGGGGTATGGAGATCCATCTTGCCTTACTGGAAAGTTGGAGGGCCCTTGGTGAGATTACAGGACAGAGAAGGTTGGGGGAGGGCGTGTTCAGTGGGATCACTGTTTTGGGGTGGTGGGTAGGGGACAGATGGGGAGAAAATTTGTAACTCAAAATCTTGTGGAAAGGAATGTTATAGACTAAAAATGAACATAAAAATTACAGTAAAAGAAAGGAAAGAAAGAAGGAAGGAAGGAAGGAAAAAATTAAGGTCACTTTAGAGAAAACAGTCAGGGAAGAGTGAGGCCTTCCTCTGATCTCCAGTTTCATAGTATTTTTGCCTATTGATATTGTATTTTTTTCATAGCAGACAATCCTAATCACTTAAGTGTAAAGTATTATTTCCTAGGACATTTAGACAAAATTACACAATGGTGGTTGTATCTGGTACCAAAACAACCTTAAATTTTTGTAATTTTCTCCTATTTATTTTTTAAAAAGAATAAAAATGGGTTTGGATTTTAAATTTAATGTATATACAAATTTTGTTCATTAGTTTTGAAAATAATGTTTTTGCCATTTAATGTTATTTTTATAAATGTAGTCATTACATAGTTTGTCATTTTAGCTCTACATTGCTCATTCTGCACCTCACTTTATGTGTCTTTCCATATTTCTTTGAATTCTTTATGTTAGTTGTTCCTTATAATTCACAGTCTCTCCTGAACAACAACAAAAAAAGCAAAAAATCATAAAACATTTGCAGATATCATGGTCATTCCTGCTTCCCCATTTCAAGTTTATAGGGTTCTTTATTATCTTGTTTCTCAATGTACTCAAGAAATTAACTCTTTAACATGGAAGAGATGTGATTAGAAACTTTTGTGGGAAAAATGCAATGGATTTAGTAAACTTTAAATTAAATATTAATTGATAGAGCATCTTAGTACTTTATAAATCTGTGATTTCATCAATGTGCTTATTCCCACTATTGACTCAAATACAAATACAAATGCTTTATGATAGTGGACAGAGTTCAATAGTTACTTGAATGACAAACAGAATTCCCTGAGAACTTTCATCCACAAATTTAGTTAGGCTGCTTTTCAAATAAAAGACATATAATATGTCACCTTGAGCTTTCTGAAGCTTAAAAAGATCTGACAGAATATGAATTCCATTGATATATCCTTCAAGTAATAGGATCAACTAGATCAACACAGAATAATGAGGCAGAAGAATAGCAAAAATAGTGTGATTTGTCATCCAAAAGGTCAAGTGATTTTCAGCTACATTAACAGAGGTGCCCAAAATAAGGAAGGTTATTGTTTCATTGGTTAAACCATATCTGTACTATTGTGTTCAGGTCTATGCTGCATGTTTTTAAGGCAATACTGAGAAATGAGAACAGATTCAGTAGGGACAACTAAAATGATCAAAGAACTACAGATCATTCCATACATATATCAATTGAATAAAACAGGAATTTTTTTATCCTGAAAAAAAAAAGAGAATATTCAAGTAGCCTTCCAGTGTTTGAAAAACTATAAAGTCTGAGAGAGATTAAACTTAATCTTTTGGAGACAAAAGGAAATAAATAGGAGAAATGGGTTGCAAATAAGTAGATATAGTTTTGATTTAATAAAAACAGACACATACACACACGTGCTTACACACACAAAGTAATTTAAAATATTCAAAGCTGAAATAGTCTACCATGGACAAGAGTGGAAATATTCAAATTGCTTCTGGATAATTACGATTTGCAAATCATGCAGATTTTATTTCTTTTCAAGTATAGGTTAGACTAAATGACATATGAGGTTATATTCAATTCTGAGATTTTGATTTTTATATATTTTCCTGTGGCTTCACATGAAATTTACCTGACTTCAAATATTCCCATATTTCTATTAACTTTAAAACCTCTTATTCACATCACTCCTGCATTTCACAGATCAATAAATTGTGTAGAGCCTCTGGTGTTTTACATATCTGTAAAAGCAAGTTATCAACTATTTTAGAATGAAAAAAAAAAAGAGGGATGAAATAGATAGCTGTACCACGTTTGTCCAAATACTTAACTGTTCAGAATGGACTGAATAGTTTTAGTCAACCTCATCTCTTCTAATCTTCCTAAATAATATATCTAAGAATTGCTGAATCATTTCTGATATGCTTTCATTTCTGATGAGATGACATACTTGCTTTTTTATTTCTTTAACCAGCAAAGTGTTTGAAAAACTCTTTGTTATTGAACATTTTGAGACTGCTCACTTTGAAGGGAGAAATCATAGATATTTTAGAAGTCCAGGTCCATCTTTAATAAGCTGCTTTTCCAATCTTCTCAAATAATATCCAATATCTACCCCAATACCAATTAAATGGTTTGTTGAGCCCCTCAGGGCCATTATTATAGCTTCAGCATGCATCTCATTATTACCCCAGTAAGCAGTCTAGGAAGAGAACATAATTGAAGTATGCTTCATTAATATAACCCTGAAAATACCCATTGGTCCTCTTACCCAGAGCAAACAATATTTATAGCTCACTAGGCATATGTAATGTTAATTTCATTTCTTTATACCCTTCAAACCTCTGAAGAATAGGCAAGGTAGGGAAAGGAGAGGGTGTTTAAACTGTTTATTATTGTTACAAGACACTGGCTATGCTGCATGAGATACTAAATGGGAGTAGCAACTACATATAACAGGAAGAGGCTCTTTCTACATGTTCCCTTTTCAACTTAAAAAAATATTTTAATGTGAACTTTATCATCAACAAAAATAAACAATATAAAATATGAAAAAGAACAAAGTATAAAAATCTAAATTTTGTACTTATTTTTAAAATGCAGATTTTGAAGATACTTGGCAAGATGTTTAAGTAGTACAGAATTACGTAAACAAAACCAAGAAGACAATTTGTATTCTAACATGGGTATTAGAAAAATGGACAACTCTAAAAGATTTCAGAATTCTAGTAAACAAATTATCAATGTTATTTTGAGAAGACGAATGAAGAATATTATTCATTTTATCACCATAAAGGTAATGAACTAATATGCGGAATAAAAAGCAAAAAACAACAACAACAACAAAAAAACAACACAGCATTTCTTTGTGTGTGTTTGTGATGTGGCCAACATGGAGATTTATTTTTGCTTAACTGTGGTTATATGATATACTATTTCTTCCTTCCTTCCTTCCTTCCTTCCTTCCTTCTTTCCTTCCTTCCCTCCTCCCCTCCTTACTTCCTTTAATCCTTCCTTTTTTCCTTCTTTCTTCCCTCCCTCCCTCCCTTCCTTCCTTCCTTCTTTCCTTCTGTTCTTCCTTCCCTTCCTCCCTCCTTCCTGTCAGTGGCAATAGATGGGAGGAAGAAGAACATATCTAATTATTAAAAATAATTAAAACACAAATTATATATTAAATAAGGTATCAATAATCAATGTGTCCTCTGTGTCCTTTTCTAATATTTTAAAATATAATTTTTATTATTGTTTCCTTGGTATTTTTACACCTTGTTCTTTTTCTATTAATTCACTTCACCCCCTATTATAGAAGCAATCCCTTTTATCAAGAAAATATAACTAAGTAGAGCAAAGCAAGACATGCATTGTCTGAAAATGTCTATTTCCTTCCGTACATCTCTATTCCATTAATTTCTCCAATTAGAGGTAGAAAATACATATGATCTTCAGTCTTCTGAAGTCTTGATTGGTATTTGTACTGATCAGAGGTCAGAAAATTTTTTTTAAATTTTTATAGTTTATTTTTAAAATTTTTTTAGTTTACATCATTCATTTCCAAAAGATTTTGAGTTACAAATTTTCTCCCCATTTTCCCCTACCCACCATCCCAAAACAGCAATCCCAAGGAATATGCCCTCCCCCAATCTGCTCTCTCCCATATCTTCCCCCATCCCCTCTGACTTTCCAGTAGGGCACAGTGGATCTCTATGACCCAGTGCCTGTAGATATTATTTCCCAGTTACATGTAAAATAGTAATAATAATAATTATTATATATTATTATATAATTATATATATACATACGTACACACACACACACACACACACACACACACACACACACACACACACACATATATATATATATATATATATATATAATTTCCCCTTACTGGGAAGATGAGCAATTCAATATAGGTTCTACATGTGTAGCTATGAAAAACATTTCCATACTGGATATATTGTGAAAGACTGACTATATTTCCCTCCATCCTATCCTACCCCCCACTTGTGCTATTCCCTATTTTGATTCTATCCCTTTTCAAAAGTGGGTGCTTCCAACTTCCCTCCTCCCCCAGCCTGACCTCTCTTCCATCATCCCCCCTCTCATCCCCTTTCCCCCTGCTCTCCTATAGGGTGATACCCTATTTAGTATGTATATCATTCCTTCCCTAAGCCAAATTCATTCAGAATAAGGTTGACTCATTCCTTTTTGCCTTCCTGTTCTTCCCTCCATTGTAACAGCTTTCCATGGCCTCTTCTATATGAGATAACTTACCCCATTCTATCTCTTCCCATTTCCTCTCATTATATTCCTCTCTCACCTCTTAATTTCACCTTGTAAGTATCATCCCTTCCTTTCTAACTGGTCCTGTACCCTCTGTCTATGTATACCTGTATACATATATACATACATATGTATTCCTATGCCATAGACCATCTTATATAGACATATATGCACATATATATATATAAAGATACACATATATGTATGTATACATACATATATGTGTGTATGTGTATAAGTATGTGTTTGTGTGTGTATACATTTCTATTCCCTTCAACTATTGTCATACTGAAAAAAGTTTCATAAGTTACAACTATTGTTTTTCCATGTAGGAATATTAGTTGTTCAACTTCGATAAGTTCCTTGTGATTTATTTTTCCCTGTTTACCTTCTCATGCTTCTCTTGATTCTTGTGTCTGAATGTCAGATTTTCTATTCAACTCTGTTTTTTTCATCAAGAATGCTTAAAAGTCCTCTATTCCATTGAATGACCATATTTTCCCATGAAACATGATACTCAGTTTTGCTGGGTAGGTGATTCTTGGTTTTAATCCCAGCTTCTTTGACCTCCAAAATATCATATTCCAAGCCCTTTGAACCCTCAGTGTAGAAGCTGCTAGATCCTGTGTTATCCTGATTGTGTTTCCACAGTATTCAAATTTTTCTTCCTGGCTGTTTGTAGTATTTTCTCCTTGATCTGAGAATTCCAGAACCTGGCTATAATATTACTAGGAATTTCCTTTTTGGGATCTTTTTCAGGAGGTGATTGGTGGGTTCTTTCAACCTCTATTTTTCCCTCTGGTTCTAAAACATCAGGGCAGTTTTCCTTGAGAATTTCTTCAAGGATGATTTCTAGATTCTATTTTGATCATGGCTTTCAGGTAGTGCAATGATTTTTAAATATCTCTCCTGGATCTATTTTCCAGGTCAGTGGTTTACCCAATGAGATATTTCACATTGCCTTATATTTTTTCAGTTGTTTGGATGTGTTTAATAGTGTCTTGATTTCTCATAAAGTCACTAGATTCCATTTGCCCCAATTTAATTCTGAAAGAATGATTCTCTTCAGTGAACTTTTGAGATTCTTTTTCCATCTGGCAAATTCGACTTTTTAAACTATTTTTATCCTCATTGGCTTTTTGAGCCTTTTTTTTGCCTTTTGACTTAGTCTATTTTTAAGGTGTGATTTTCTTCAGTCAGGTTATTGACTCTCGTTTTATAATATTCTTGCATCATTCTCATTTCTCTTCCAAATTTTTCCTCCACTTCGCTTATTTGGTTTTCAAAATCCTGCTTAAGCTCCTCTATGGCCTGTAAGCAGCTTATTCTTTTCTTGGAAGCATCTGGTGCAGGAGTTCTGACTTTTTTTTCCCTCATGTTCCATGCCAAGATCCTTTTGGTCCCCCAAAAAGGAATCCAGAGTCAGACTGCTGTGCTTGCTTTGCTTCCCCCATTTGCTCATGTTTTCACTCAATTACTTGACTTTTGAGCTTTTTGCCACAGGAGAACTCTGCTACCAGAGTGGCAAGCTTTGTCCCAAACCACTGGCGTTTTCACAGATGTTGGAGCTTTTAGTTATGTACCCTCTCTGAAGCCTCCACATGCTCTGGCAAACTGGTCACCCACCCCAGGACCTCCACTCTAGAACGCAATCCAGATCCAAGCAGGTTGAAGCAAGAGTGATTGCCCCTCAGACTGGTTGCTTGGTCTCCCTACAATCTGTAGACCAGGAGTTCTGAAGCAGCCACATGGCAGTGCCTACATGGCCACAGAGCATCAGTAGCTTCTCCCTCAACAGGGTAAAAGCCAGACTGCACTCCCAAACTCCTGGTTCACAAAGTCCACACTGTACTGACCTCTCATTTTGTCCTTAGTATCTATGGGTTGATAGTTCTGTAAACCACCACAGCTGCTGGTGATCTGAAGTCCCTCCAGTCAGTGGCTGGTTGTGGCTTCCCTTAGGCTAAAACCTCCAGGTTCTGCTGGGCTTGGCGTAGCCCCCAGATTGCTGTGCATGCTGCTTCTTGCTGGCTGATGGGCTGTCTGTTGCAGAAGGTTAGCTTCTCTCTGTCATTTTGTGAGTTCTGTAGCTCCAAAGTTTGTTCAGAGTCACCTTTTTCATGAGTTTGAGGATGTGGAAGCAGGAGCCCAGTGAAAGTCCTTTTTCTGCTCTGCCATCTTGACTCCACCCACCAGAAATCTTTAAAAGATGCATTACAAAATTATTGTTATAATTAAAAGTTGTTCTCCCAGTAATGCTGACTTTTAAGGTATGGTTTCAAATGGTTTGACCAATTCATATCTTTGGCAAGATTTTGTGAATATGTAGTATTATTTTCCCAGAGCCTCTGCAGCATTTGTCACTTTTTTCTTTTGACATCTTTGACAATTAGATAAGTGTGAGGGGAAACTTTACAGGTATTTTAGCTTGCATTCATTTTATTATTAATATTTGGGAACAATCTTTCATATGCTTGTTTGCCGGGGGCCTTATCTACGGCACCGGCGGTGGGTTGATCTGTAACTATTATATCCCCGTCCTCTCTACTCACCTATCCCCATGGCGAGTCTTCGATCGTCACCGGCCTCCGAAGAGGAATTAACCCAGACAGAGCACCCGAGGTTTCAGGGGTTGTTTATTCACGGCTGGTCACATCCCGAGAGAGAGATGCTTCCGAGTACAGCATCTTATATACATTAAACCACGCCCTCATATGGAAATTAGCACAGTAAAGGCAAAGCCTATCCCCGCCCCCAACACTTGTTAATAGCTTTTATTTGAAAAATAGCTGTTCACATCCTTTGACCTCTTATCTGTTTAAGAAAGGCTCTTATTTTTAAACATCTGTATCAATTTCCCATCTCTGTTATATATCTGATTTTTAACAGAGATATTTGCTATAAATATCTTGTTTAAAAAATATCAATTCCTTCTTTTAGAGCTCTAAATGTTGCTCATGTTTGTACAAAAGCTTTTCACACACACACACACACACACACACACACACACACACAAACATTTATCTGTCTGCTATCACCTTTATCCCTTGTGTAGATAATAATTCTTCCTGGATCATTTTTCTAAATGTCTTCTCCTTATCACACCCCACCCCCTTTATTATGATCTTTTTTATGTTTTGACCAACTATACCTGTGATAGTTTATTGTAATATTTGGGATAGGGTGCTTTTCTAAAACTAATTTCTTCCAGATGAATTTCCAGTTTTCCATGAAACTTTTGTTAAATAAGGAGGGTTTGCCACCTTTAGTAATTGTAGATCTCCTTTGTTCCATCTGTCTTCCCACTAGATCTCTGTTATCAAAAGCAGCTTTCATACACCTTTAGGAACAGATAGAGTGAATAAGAGATAGAGGAAGAAAGTACATTATTTTGACCAACTCTTGCCACAAATGCTTCTCATTTCCAAAGGATAATCCATACAATGCCAAAATAAATATAAAGATTTCACTTTTCTACCTAAACACTTAGACAAATCTTTCAAACAAGCAGAGCATGCTGTTATGAATCTCCTTTCTATTACTTCACATAATTCTGAGTCATTTTTATATTTAAACCAGAAAGAAATAGAGTAATGGGGGGTGGAGCCAAGATGGCAGAGTTTCTATAAATAGGACTTCCCTGAGGCTCTGGCTTCCACCTCCTCTTCTGATACATGTAAAAAATGACTCTAAACAAATTTTAGATCTACAGAACCCACAAAGTGACAGAGAGAAACAAATCCCCTGCTGTAGGCAGCTTGGCTGGCTGGCAGGAAAGGGATATTGCACTGAGCTGTAGCCAAGCCTGGCCTCATGTGAGCAGTGTGCTTTTAGCCCCAGGGCAGCCCCGACCAGCAGTGGCCTGAGCAGACTTCAGGAGAGTGAAGTACATGCAGCTATGGCAGATTCCACACTTCTCAACCCATAAACGCCAAAGACAAAATTAAAGGTCAGTGTGGAACTCTGTTGGAACAGGGGTGGAAGTAAGAATGGGGTCCAACCCCTGCCCCTGGGGTAAGAAACAGGGGAGGTGCAGTGCTGGCTGCAACAAGTGGCTGCCTCAGGAGTCCCTGGCCTGCAGATTGTAGGGGAATCAAACAACCATTCAGAGGGTAATAGCTCTTGCTTTAACTGGCTTGGATCTGGATCAGGGTCTTGAATGGAGGTCCTGGAGTGTATGGCCAGGTGCCAAAGCCTGTAGGGGCTGCAGAGGGGGCACCTTCCTAATGGCTCTTGCAGCTGTGAAAACCCCAGTTATTTGGGACATAGCTCTCTGCAATCTGGAAGCAGTGGTTTACTGTGGCAAAGAGTTCAAAAGTCAAGTAATTGACTGGCAACATGAGCAAGCATAGGAAATGCAATCCTACCATAGATTTCTTTTTCAAGGACAAAAAGGCTCAAAGCATGGAATGGGAGGAAGACAATGAAGTCAGGACTCCTGCATCAAATGCTCCCAAGAAAACTATGAATTGGTTACAGGCCATGAAAGAGCTAAAGAAGGATTTTGAAAATCAAGTAAGAGAAGTGGAGGAAAAATTTGAAAGAGAAATGAGTATTATGAAAGAAAATTAAGAAAAAAATGAGTCAATGGCCTGATGAAGAAAATATCGCCTTAGAAAATAGACTAACTCAAATGGCAAAAGAGACCCCCCAAAAAAACAATGAGAAGAATGCCTTAAAAAGCCAAATTTTCCAGATGGAAAAGAAATTTCAAAAACTCACTGAAGAGAATAATTCCTTCAAAATTAGATGAGAGCAAATAGAAGCTAATGACTTTACGAGAAATCAAGATACAATAAAACAGACCCAAACAAATGAAAGGATAGAAGACATGGTGAACTATCTCATTGGGAAAATCACTGAGTTTGAAAATAGATCCAGGAGAGAGTATTTAAAAATTATTAGAATATCTGAAAGCCATGATAAAATAAAAAAGCTTATACACCATCTTTCAAGAAATTATCAAGCAAAATTGCCCCGATATTCTAGAACCAGAGGGCAAAATAGAAATTGAAAGAATTCACCAATTGCCCCTTGGAAACGATCCCAAAAAGAAAACTCCTAGGGATATTATAGCTATATTCCAGAGTTTCCAGGTCAAGGAGAAAATACTCCAAGAAGCCATGAAGAAACAATTTTAGTATTGCAGAAACACAATCAGGATAACACAACACCCAATAGCTTCTATATTAAGGGATTGAAGGTCTTGGAATTTGATATTCTGGAAGTCAAAGGAGCTAAGATTAAAACCAAGAATCACCTGCCAAACAAAACTGAGTATAATGCTTCAGGGGAAAATATGGTCATTCAATGAAATAGAGTATTTTCAAGCATTCTTGATGAAAAAGCCAGAGCTGAACAGAAAATGTGACTTTCAAATACAATAAAGAAGAGAAGCATGGATATATATATGAGGGTGTACTTATGTATGTACGTGTGTACATAGACAGAGGACACAGGATGAGTTGAACATGAAGGGATAACATTTAAAAAAAAAATTAAGAGACGAGAGAGGAATATATTGTGAGAAGTAGAAAGGGAGAGATAGATTAGGCTAAATTATCTCATATAGAAGATGCAAGAGAAAACTGTTACAGTGGAAGGGAAGAGCAGGAAGGTAAAAAGGAATGGTCTACCCTTACTCTCATTGAATTTGGCTTAAGGAGGGAATAACATACACACTCAATTGGGTACCTTACCCTGTAGGAACATAGGGGGGAAGGAGATAAGAGGGGTGATGATAGAGGGGAGGGCAAATTGGGGCAGAGGGTAACTAGAAGCAAGCACATTTGAACAGGGACAAGGTCGAAGGAGAAAATGGAATAAGTGAGGGGTGGGATAGGATGGGGGGAAATATAGTTAGTCTTTGACAACATACTTACTATGGAAATGTTTTGTATACCTTACACATGTACCACCTATATTGAATTGCTTATATTCCTAGTGGGTGTGGGTGAGGAGGGAAGAATGGAAAACATCTGGAACTCAAAGTTTTAAAAGCAAAAATGCATATTAAAAAAGAAAAATACTTTAAAAAAGAAATAAAGTAATGGGGACATCCCCAAACTTACAAATTTCACTTATGTATAGTGAAAAATCCTTACTGTTCTGAAAAAAAACTGGTTGATGAATCTGAGAAGTATTTGGCCTTTTAGTAATTATAAAGCTAAGAAATCAAAAAAGAATAATTTTCCTACAAATAGATTAACTATTATTTTTTCATTTCAAGTTAAGAGACTAATTTATTCCAGTTATGTGAACCTTCGAAGTGCCTTGTAGCCCATAGCATTGATATTCACTAATATCATGTACTTAAAACATTATCATTTTTATTCCTATCAGACTCACTTTGTAGATAATCCTTATTTTAAAAAAGAAAGAAAATATGAAGTCTTTGTATGTACTGCAGTGCTCACTTAATATAATTCAGCTAAATGTTTTATATGCAAATTACAGGGCATGCAAGATTTTACCAAGCTTTTCCTAATTTGGTTAATGGCAAGTTCTGTTACAATGTGGTTTCCTTGGAACCAGTTGACTAAATAGAAATCAGTCCTGCAATAGAATTGCTCAAAGAAACTCTATTAGACTTTCATTTGGTGATCAGCAGAGACCAGTAGCATTTTTCTACATTCCCTTTATGTAAAAATTATTTTGAGAATTTAACATATCCAAGAATAACTTTATACTCATGCTTTAATAAAATATTAAACTATCACTATTTTAGTTTCTTTAGGGAGAAAGATGGAGCTGAGACACGTGAATTCACTGGTGTAAGGAAATCTCACATAAGGAAATAACCTCTGCTAGTGTAGGTCTACATCATATCTGAAATTTAAAATCTTTTTAGAGTTGCCCAGAGAACTGAGGTAAAGAGCATTGCTCAGGGCCATAGAGCCAGTACGTGTCAACAGACATAACTTGAACCCATGTCTTCCTTGCTCCAAGGCCTAGTATCTTTCCATTATAGTGGACTGTTTGAATTTCTTCAATACTTCAAAAGATGAATGATTTCATCAGTGTGGAATTTCTTCCATTTCTGCTGAATACACTTTTCTACATATTTGTTTCCTCTTTTATGAAATGTTATATCAATTTCTCTACTCCAAAATGTCCTCTACACAGTGATCAAAGTGATTTTCCTTAAGTATTTGCCTAACCATGCCATTTTCCTAGGTAGGAAAACAATAAAAAACAAAACAATGATTCTCTATTGTCTCTACAATCAAATACCTCTCTCTCTTTTTAAAGCCCTTCTCTTTCTGGCATCAGATTCATTTTTCTAGTTGTTAAACACAAATTACTTTTCCAAACTCAACAATCCATCCACATTGTCTTCTCAGTTTCTCGTATGACTCTTCGTCTACATTCACTGTGCCTTTGCCTTAACTGTCCCCAGTACCTGAATAACTCCCACTGTTCCCTTCCTCACTTCCACCTAATGGAAGCATTTTAAAATCTCATTCATGTACCCAATTTTACATAAAGCCTCTTGGTATTCATTAAACTATTAGTCACTTTTCTAGTTAAACTAATTATTTTATTTTGTATTTATCCTGTATATTCTAGGTTTACATCAATTAATAAGCATTGAAATCCGTGTTTTGCCTCTTATAAGTCGTGAGACCTTGGACAGGTTACTTAGCTTTCCTGAACTTTCTTATCGGTAAAGTGAAGGGGTTGTAATAGAGGGCTTCCTTTTCAGTGCTAAATTGATGGGCGTAATTATAAATAGCTTGCTATGTATTGGGCTTTATACAAGTGATGGAGATAGAGAGAAAAATAACTGAAACAACCCCAGCCTTCAAAGAGAGTAAATTCTTTCTGGATTTTTTCTCCCCTACTAGAACATAAGATTCTTGAATATAGCAAGTCTTTCATTTTTTCACTTTGTACTTTTCTCTTTGCATCCCCAGGACCAAGCACAGTGGTATGTATGGGTATTCAGGAAGGACTACAACCTCTGGTGTGAAGGCTTGCTGACCCCTTTCAGGGCTACCCATCTACCTGTGGTGTCCACCTGGCATTCAGCTCTCACCTGTGGCTCCAAGAAGCTACAGCATTCATAGTAGCCACACCCCAGTAAACCGTCTTGGTAAACCAGGTTGAGAGTAACTAATGGGCCACAAACCTGTTGTTGAATTAGGGCAGTGTCTACCCTAGGCATGTTAGAACTTCCCCTGGTGGAATGTGTGGATGAGAGCACTTTGTTCCAATGGCCATGAAAGCAACTGAAGCAGGTACAGTCGTGAGCTTAGATATTGCTCAGACATTGAGGACACTGAGGTCAGCTACTGCATCCTTGGCCATCAGTAGTCATCTTGACTTTCATTCTGCCACTGAACTTCAATGACTGGAAGACAGAGTAAACTAATGACTTTTGTGCAACTCTGCCTCATGTAAATTCAATTCCATGTGTTTACACTAGTAAACACATCATTCTGTGATGTTATTGGTCACTTCAAAAATGAATGACAAACAACAACAACCAAGCACAGTACCTATCATATGGTAAATGCTTAACAATTGTTTGTTAATTGATTGATTATTGTTTGATTTTCCCTAGGTTTCAACCAACTCTTCAGAAATTTTTATAAGTAGAGCTATTTGTTTCTTCCTTATTTTCTTTAGGAGGTGAGGAGGGCAATTGGGGTTAAGTGACTTGTTCAAGTTCACACAGATAGTTTTTTGCTTTGTCTGAAGCCGGGTTTTAACTCAGTTCCTCCTGACTCCAAGGCCAATGCTCTATTAACTACGCCGCCAAGCCACCCCATGTCTTCTTTTTCTTGATACAGTTTTATGCATTGTTGATTTTTTTATTGGTTTGAGACTGCTTGGTTAAAGTAGGTCATATTGAAACCAACTACTCCATCTTACTGATTGTATGCTATCACTTTTAAAATTATTTTACTATTGCCATTATTGTCATTAAATAAAAAGGAACATTTATACTGGAGAGCTTATGTATTCTTGTGGCAAGCACACTGCGTGTGAGGTTAGATGACCTGAGTTAAAACCATTATCTATGACTTCTTAGCAGTGTAACCTTGGGTTAATCATTTAAAATGTTCAAATCTCAGTTTCCTTCTCAATAAAATAAGGAAATTATACTAGGTGATTTCTAAAGTCTTTGATTTACCTATTGTTTGCCTAAATGCAGACTTTAATACTGATTTCAGAAATAAAGACAAGCTGTTGAACAATTTACCATCTCCTTTAAGTCTGCAAAGACATGTTGCTTATCCAAGTACAGAGTCAATCATTACTAGCAGGTGGAGAAACATGATGATGTAGTGGACTGATGTAGTGTAATGAATTTGTTGTCAAAGAACAGGTTCAAATTTCACCAGTAATACTTATAACCCCTCTTAACATGGTCACATCACTCAACAGCCCTAAACCTCAAATTTCTTATTTGTAAAATGAATTTTTAATGTTCCAGTAATGATTTGAATGTCCATTATTAATCTATGGTTGTTAAACTAAATGAAGAAGTAAGCTTGTTAACATTGTTATTTCTATGATACATAAAACCAGAAGACAAAAGAAAGTTGCAGTTAAATGGAAGGCTGCAGAAGGGAACAAGCATAAATATAGTGTGTACTATTTACCAGACATTATGCTAAATGCTTTTACATATGTTATTTGAGCTTCACAATTTCCCTGTGAGGTAGGTTTTATTATTATTCATATTTTATAGGTTAGGGAATTGAGGCATAAAGAAATCACATGACTTGCCCAGGATTTCATGGCAAGTGAGTATATGAGGTCATATTTGAACTTAATTCTCCCTGACTTCAGATTCATCACTCTATTCACTGTGTTACCAACTGCCTCTAATAGTTCATAGGTTCTATTTGGAAAGGCAAACATAAGACTTGGCAGAATTGGTTTACTGGAAAACCAAATGCAATAAGAAGTTTCATTTGAAGGAACATTTGCCCTTTCTGGTCTTGCAGTGCTTATGAAGAGCACAAGCTCTTCATAAGAGATCCTCACAATGACAGTTGTAGCTTGTGCACTGCTATCTGTTACAGAGTTTGGTGAAATTGAAGAGTGCTATGAAACTTCAGAGGATCCTTCAAACCAAGTCAACACATAGGGTGATTTTTTGGTTACTTTAGTGAAAAAATGAACATGGGGAGAATTATATTTTTTAAAAAATATAGCTTGGAACTGTAAGATAAAAGGAATTAAAAACTTTAACTGCTCAGAAATTTTTGAATACATTTTATGTTTCCAAGAAAAGATATGGAAGAAGCTATAAGAAAAAAAGCACCAGAAATCATGAAAAAAATGAAATTTATTTATAGCATTTTAGAGAACAATTAGTTACTGTTGTGAAAATCATTTCAGATTACAATATCTAGGGACATCTAGGCGATGCAGTGAATAGAGCATTGGCCCTGGAGTCAGGATGATCTGAGTTCAATTCCAGCCTCAGACATTTGACACACTTACTAGCTGTGTGACTTTGGGCAAGTCACTTAACCCCAATTGTCCTGTGCTCCTGCCTCCAAAAAAGCAAAAATAAAAAAAGTCAAAATACACTATATGCAAATGTAACAGCTTCAACCAGATTTATTCAAATGTACAGTTGAAGTTGGAAATTGAGAAATGGAAAAAAAATAAATTATTAAAACTTTTGGCAAAAATTCAGTGATTCATACTAGTTGCCCACAATGGAAAGGCTTAAAAGCCCTGAAATCTCCTCATTAAACAAACACTTTATCTCCTTACCAAAAAGAGAGACATAATAGAAAAAAGGAAAATCCAGGAAAAGATGCAGATTGGTTTGTTAAGCCTTATGGAAGAGAATAGTGTGCAACGGCTTATACTCAAGTCATGTGAAATAGTTCAATGCAATAGAAGCAAATCTAAGTTATTTTAAAATTTTGTTTTGAGGGGCGGCTAGGTGGCGCAGTGAATAGAGCGCCGGCCCTGGAATCAGAAGGATCTGAGTTCGGAGCCGGCCTCCGACACTTAATCCGCACAAACAAAAACCTAGCTGTGTGACCTTGGGCAAGTTACTTAACCCCAATTGCCCTAAAGGGGCGGCTAGGTGGCGCAGTGAGTAAGAGCGCCGGCCTCGGAGTTTGGATGACCCGAGATCAGATCCGGCCTCAGAAAAATGAGCACCCACGCATAAATCAAATGACTAGCCGTGTAACCTTGAGCAAGTTACTTAACCCCAATTGCTTTAAAAAAAAAAAAAAAAAAAAAAAAAAAAAAATTTTGTTTTGAGCTCAATTGAGTTACGTTTTCTCATAGCAATCAAAGATGAGCTGGAAGTAGGTCTGCAAATACAAATAAAATAGAATAAAAGTTTTCAGTTTTTCTTTAATAACCTATTGTCACCTTCAGTGAGAGTGGAACCACAATTGTTGTACCCAAATAACGTAGTCTCCAGTGTGATGTAGAATGTAATTGAAATATAAGTTGAAATGGCACTGAAGAAGACAAAGCAATGAGGAGTAGCTGCACCCAAAAACACACTGAAGGAATTCTTACTGGACATCACATAGTTTTAAAAGGATTAGATAGCCATGCTGAAAGTTACATTGAGAAAAGGAAACTATTTCCCTGGAAATGGCAGATTCCCTGCTTCCAGAGAATAAGAATGGTCAGGCCTTCTAGCTTGAAGCTTAACATTAAAAAAAAATCATGGCAAATGGTTCTATCACTTTCTGGCAAATAGAGGGAGCAGAAAAGGAAGCAATATCAGATTTCATATTTTGGGGTTTAAATATCACTGCAGATAGTGACTGTAATTATAAAATTAAAAGATGCTTGCTCCTTGGAAGTAAAACTATGGGTAAGCTGAACAGCATACTGCAAAAGCAGAAATGTGACCTTGCTGACAAATATACATAGAGCCAAAGCTTTATTTTTTCCAGTGATAATGTGTGACTATGAAAGTTGGTGTTATGGGCAGAGCCAAGATGGCGGAGTAGAAACAGTGTGTCCAAGGCACTCTCCCCCCAGATCACCTCCAAACTATGTAAAATGGGACTCTGAACAACTTCTGGAGCACCGGCAACCACAGAATGACACAGAAAAGCTAACCTCCCGCTGAGGACAGCCCAGCAGCCCTGCAGGAAGGACCAGCACAGTGCTCTGGGAACAGGCATAGCAGTTCAGAGAGCCGAGCCCAGGTCCACATTAGCCCCGGTTTTAGCCCCAGGGAGGCCAGGCCAGCAGCCAGCTGGAGGGACCCCAGAACACCAGCAGCTGTGGCGATTCCAGAATTATCAACTCAGATACACCTAGGACAAAGTGAGAGGTTAGTGCCCTATGGACTTTGGGACCAGTATTTGGGGAACGAGTAGGCTTCCTCCCCTGGGGGCTAGAAGCCACTGAGGAGACACGCCATTTTGTAGTTTTCAGTGGCAGCTCCAGCTCCTGGCCTGCGAACTGTAGGGAGATCCAGCGATCAGTCTTGGGGGGTAATCGCTCTTGCTATAACCTCCCTGGATCTGGATTGTGATCTGGGGGGGATGTCTGGGGTGGGTATCCAGCTTGCCAGAAAGCTGTGAAGACCCCGTTTCAGATGAAAGCTCACCTGTCTGGTGGCAGAGTCCTACTGTGGCAACAAGCCCAAAAGTCAAGTAATTAAGTGGCAATATGCCTAGGCAAAGGAAACAAAATAAACAGAAAAATGCAACCTTAGACTCCTATTTTGGGGGCAAAGAGGATTGAAGCATAGACTAGGAAGAGGATCATGAGGTCAGAAATCCTCCTCTAAAAGCCCCAAAGCAAAATGTGAGCAGGTTACAGGCCATAGAGGACCTTAAGAAGGATTTTAAAAAGCAAATAAGAGAAGTGGAGGAAAAATTGGGAAGAGAAATGAGAAGAACGCAGGAAAAGTATGAAATGAGGGTCAACAGCCTGACTGAGGAAAACAACACCTTAAAAAATAGACTAACTCAAATGGCAAAGGAGGCTCAAAAGGGCAATAAGGAGAAGAATGCCTTAAAAAACCAAATTTGCCAGATGGAAAAAGAATCTCAAAAGCTCACTGAGGAGATTCATTCCTTCAGAGTTAGACTGGAGCAAATGGAAGCTAATGACTTTATGAGAAATCAAAATGCTGTTAACAGATCCAAACAAATGAAAGATTAGAAGGCAATATGAAATATCTCATGGGAAAAACCACTGACCTGGAAAATAGATCCAGGAGAGACAATTTAAAAGTTATTGGACTACCTGAAAGCCATGATCAAAGAAAGAACCTAGAAATCACCCTTCAGGAAATTCTTAAGGAAAATTGCCCTGATGTTTTAGACCCAGAGGGCAAAATGGAGGTTGAAAGAATCCACCAATCACCTCCTGAAAAAGATCCTAAAAAGAAAACTCCCAGGAATATTATAGCCAGGTTCCAGAATGCCCAGATCAAGGAGAAAACACTACAAGCAGCCAGGAAGAAACAATTTCAATATTGTGGAAACACAATCAGAATAGCATAGGACCTGGCAGCTTCTACACTGAGGGATTGAAGGGCATGGAATATAATATTCCAGAGGGCAAAAGAGCTGGGAATGAACCCAAGAGTCACCCACCCAGCAAAACTGAGTATTTTGTTTCAGGGGAAAATATGGTCATTCAGTGGAATAGAGGACTTTCAAGCATTCTTGAGGAAAAAACCAGAATTGAATAGAAGATTTGACATCCAGATACAAGAAGCAGGAGATGCCTCAGAAGGTAATCAGGGAAAAGAAATCAAAAGGAACTTAGCAAAGTTGACCTATTTACATTTCTACATGGAAAAAACAATAACTGTGACTAATGAAACCTTTCTCAGTATGAAAATAATGGAAGAAGGGTATATGGTCATATAAATACATCTGTGAATGAGTGTATATATGTTTACAGTTATACATGGAGAGAGGGCATAAGTTGAATTTGTTGGGAAGGAATGATACTTAAGGGGTGAAATTATGAGGTGAGAGAGGAAAGTGGCAAGAGGAGATGGGGAGAAACAGGGTAGGGTAAACTATCTCATGTAGAAGAAGCAAGGGGAAGTAGCTCCAGGGGAGGGGAATAATAAGAAGGCAAAAAGGCAAAACCACATTCTCATTGAATTTGGTTCAGGTAGAGAATGACATACATAATAAATGGGATATCTCAACCTGCAGAAGAATAGGGGGAAGGGGGATGAGAGGAGGGATGATGGATGGGAGGGCATCCTTGTGGGGAGGGGAGGTTGGAAGTACCCACTATAGAAGAGGGATAGTTTCCAGTAGGGAATGGACTGGGTGGGGGGTGGGATGGGTGGGAGGGAATTATAAGCAGCCTTGTCCAATATATCTGCTATGGTAATATTTTGCATAGCTATACATGTACAACACATACTGAATTACTTATCTTCCCAGAGGGAATGGGTGGCAAGGGAGGAAGGGAATGGATCTAAAATTAAATGTTTCAAATGGATATAAATACTATTATCAATGCTCATTTGCATGTAATTGGGAGATAAGATGTACAGGCATTGGGGCACAGAGATTCACCTTGCTGTAATGGAAAAGTCAAAAGGGGTATGGGAGAGGATATGGGAGAGAGCAGATTGGAGGAAGGGATATTTTGTGGGACTGCTATTCTGGGATGGTGGGTAGGGAAAAAACGGGGAAAAAAACTGTAACTCAAAATCTGGCAGAAATGAATGATGTAAACCAGAAGTTAATAAAGCATTTGTTTAATTAAATAGAAAGTTGGTGTTATAAGAAAACCGAGTGTAGAATTCGTGCTTTTGGGTTGTGGTGTTGAATAAGATTTAGAATCCCTTGGCGTGCAAAAGGATAAAATCAGCAACTACTTAAAGAAACTAATTCAGATTACTCACTGGAAAGACAGATACTGAACTTGAAACTTAAGTGCTTTTACCACCTAATGAGAATACAGGGTTCATTGGAAAAGACCCTGATGTTGGGAAAGATTGAAGGCAAAAGAGAAGGGGATGATAGAGGATGAGATGGATAGATAACATCATGGAAGCAATGAATATAAGCTTAGATAGACTATGGGAGATAATGGAAGATAGAAGGGCCTGCTATAGTTCATGGGGTCGCAAAAAAGTCAGACATGACTGAATGACTGACAATCAAAAACAACCTGAAACATAGAGTCAATAAGAAAGGCTGGCTTATAGGAGTGTTAGTAAAACTATGGGGAAATTCAAGACAAGGACACTGAGAATCTTTTAGCACTATCCAAACTAAGGGAATTCTCTGAAGCAAATGCCACATTTGGATAATTCAGAGAAGGTTATATTAGTGTTTAGGCCATTTAGTTAAATGTTATAATTAGCTCTTGGGTATCAGTAGTTGTGTGGGTCCTTTCAACAAATTCTGTGCGTATTACTGTGAAAAGAGACACATGAAAACCTTTAGAGTTACTAGAACTGTTAGATGTAGTTGATATCAAACATAATCTTATCTCCAGGTAAGTGAAAGATAATTCTCTTCAGTCGTGAAGATGAAAGAAATTCCAGTGCTTAATTATACCAGTTCACTAAAAAAAAAAAAAGAAAGAAAGAAATAAAAGAAAGAAAGAAAGAAGAAAAGAAAGAAAGGAAAAGGCAAGGAAAGAAAGTAAAAGAAATATTTTTGCCTATAAAGAATGGAGATGGGACCGAGCAACTTTCAGAATACTACAGGGAAATGAACAAGTCATCATGCCCACTAGAGCTGTTCTTGATCTTATCAGCATAGGCCCATGTTGAATGATGTGGAGTTACTGACCACATCTACGTTTTTTGTTTGTTTGTTTTTGTTTTTGCTTTATTATTGCGGCTGAGATTAGTCAAGAGCAGTATCTTTCATCAGGGAAGGAGTCTAGTGTACCTTAACAATTTTTCCCACTGCTAACTGAAGTCTCCCTTATACTTTTCCCACTGCTACCTGAACTCTCCCTTATACTACCTGAACTCTCAACATTGTGATGGGGATAGATTTTTTAAAAAAGGTCTCTCTTCCCAAGGCACTGAAGTACACCACTAAAATAATGATACAATATTGACCATGACAGAGAAAGCCATGGTGGCAGAGGCCCCAAATCAGATGGTTGTTTGTAAAAGGAACAAAGGAACATAAATAAACATATACATAGGAAATCTAGGATCCAGCCTACTAAGTCAATTTTGCATTGATGAAAACTCAAAGGAGAGGGTAGAGCCAAGATGGTGGAGTAAATACAGGAACTCGCTCAGCTCTGGCTCCAACCACCTCCAAAACCTATAAAATATGACTCTAAACACATTTTAGAGCTACAGAACCCACAAAGTGACAGAGAAAAACAAATACCCTGCTGAAGGCAGCCTGTCAGGCCGAGAGGAAGAGAAATCAATTGCTTGCATTTCACTGTGTTCTAGTTGCTACTGAACAGATGACAATCAGATTGCCCAGAGTTGACTATTATGCATTGGCCAGAAATAGATATTAGCACCTACCTCATAGGATTATTGTTAGCATCAAATGAGATAACATGTAAAGGAATTTTGCAAATCTTAAAACATAGTATTAGTGCTAGCTATTAATATTATAAGAATTTCATAAGCATGAATTAAAGTCCATTAGGTCTATGAATGACTAATTATTTATATTCTAGGATCATAAGTTCAGAAATGGAAGGTACTCTAGAAGTCTGTCTTAATACATGAGGAAAGTGAGGTCCTACAGAGTTGAATTCACTTGTCCAAGGTCACAAAATTATTTACTAGCAGTACCATGGATTAAAGTACAGATCTTTGGGTTCAAAATTTACTGCTGACACTCTCAACATCCTTGTCAACTCTGTACCTTGCTGCCTATGCTCCAGCTTCCGGTTTTGATCCTGAACTCAACTTCCTACCCCTGGCTCCCTGTGTTCTGTTGGTTGCCATTCACCAGATTATGCCCATACTTGAGGATAGCACACTACCTTTTTGCTATCTCCATTTGCTTTTTCACTGTAGTCTTGAGAAGTCATTAAATTGAACTTGACACTATTGGAAAGAACATGTTTACCAATTTCTATGTGATAGAAATCTCTATTCCTTCTGATTTCTCTGGACAAAACATTGCTTTCTAAACAGTACACTGATTATAAAGAAAGAAAGTTCTTTCAGAACTGAAGTAGTTTGGAATAAAACTTTAGAGAAGTTCAATGGAAAACAATAATCTTTAAGATTCTTCAATAAAAAGTTGGAGTGATCTTAACACTTTGCATTGCTAATTTCCTTGTCACATGTATTTTTATTCATATGTATATTTATGCATATATGCATTTTATCTACCCATATTTGTACATCCTTATGCTTGTATTCCTAAACCTTAGCACAGTGCCTGAAAATAATAAATGTTTTTCTGTTCATTTGTTCCACTATACCATTTTGCCTTCTAGGCAATCATTGCTTTTAATCATCTACTTTGCATAGTAATGGGATATACATAAAAACAATAACCCAAAAGTACTTGAGAGGTATATGTGACTCTGATTATATGCCGCAATTTTCTTTGTCTTTCACACTTTCCTTAAGTAATAAACCTGAAGTTTAAAAAAAAAGAATAATAACAATTTTTTAAAACCTCATACACACACTCAGGAGGCATGTTCATAGAGGCTATAAACATCATAAGCATAGTTTAAACAGTCATGATATTTGGTTATCAGTCTTTTTAAAATCTGCATATAATAAAGTGATTGATTATGAATGTCTGAGCAAAGGTGTATTATTAATACACTCAAAGTGATATTTTAAGTTGTTTAAAATGATTGTCAGATTCTGATGTGTGCAGGCTTTTTAGGATGTTTGTTGTATTTCTGCATAACTTGACTCAGTAGTGTATTTCCTGAAACTAATTACAAATTATCATATCTTTTTATGTCCATAAAGGAAAAAAAAAGTGATGTTTCTTTTTGCATGGGAAGAATCTTACTGTTTGTAATTATGTCAAAGATTGTTTTATTTTATTGTATGTATTCCACTCATGATCATTTTAAAGAAACCAGTAGACTTGATTAGACTTAAATATGAGAAGAGTCTTATCAAATACTCCCTGCCCCCTTTTGGGGGGAGGGGAGTGGGAAGGAATGTGAATGGAAAATTAATATTAACTGAAATATATGAAGGGGGGAGATTTGACAAATTTTACTTAAACATAAAACTCTAATAAATGGTTCTATCACTTGGCTAATTTGAAAGGATAAAAAAACTTCTAGAAAGGTTGAATGAAATAAGCCAGGAAGGAACCCAGAAAGAATAAAAGTTTCTTAAAGGCAGAAGGAGACTCAATCCAACGTCAAGAAGTGAGGGAGTAGAAGAATTAGTCACAAAGAAGAATGTGAAAGTAAAGAGGAAATTCTCAGCCCCTGGCACAACACCACAGGTATGATTATATTCCCACAGTGGAACACTAAAATACCACTCGAGGTGAGGACTGACAGTTGTAATAAGGCATGAGGTATGAGGAAGTATGTTACTGACTTCAGGAAGAAGAGGTATATCATGGTAATTAGTGATGCTCTGACGGGAAATAATCTTGGTCATATGTAGACCTAGCAGGGCAACTAGAAGTTCAGTAGGCAGAGGCAATGAGTAGTTTGTGCTATTTAACAGAGGGTGGACTGTTGGAAGTTGCTGTCTCTGTTTAGTCCCTAGTTTTTGAAAGCACACTGCAAGATGGTAACAGGGACACCCCCCCCCAAAAAAAAAAACATTGCAAACATCCTCTCTCTTGCTGCCAACTCCTACTTTTGTGTTTTTCAATAATTAGTTCAAAAGCTTTTGCCACAAAGAAATTTGCTCTCCAGTTCAAAAGAGAAGAAAGTCACAGCATTTTCCAGTATTAAGGAAGAAATGCCATCTTTTCAGACTAAAACTACTTAATATCAGTGCAACTATTCTGAAAACTCTTGATGATTTGAAGAAATTGATTCCAATAGAGGCTAAATTCAAATTTTCTAATATTCTGATGAAAGGTATCTTTGTATTTTTTTTTAAATTATGTCTAATGTCTCGTTAAGGAGATTGGATTTATGACTAGACTAGAGGAACAAACTAAAGATTAACTGTGCAAAACAACAGGCAGTAGCTTAGTGCTAA
>WOXC01001952.1:0-57500 GCA_011680675.1 Gymnobelideus leadbeateri | reverse complement strand
AAACTATTACGTATGAACAAGATACATACAGGATGAAATTGGAGATAAACAACAGAGGGAAGGTAATAGTATTAATGAGGATTGGGAAAGACTACTTGCAGGAGGAGGAATCAAAGTGGGTTTTGTCCACCATAGGTTCCCTTAAATATTCAGATTTTTTGACTAGTATGTGATACAAATTGTTTTGTTTTGTTTTGTTTTTTAATCCAGACTGTTAAAAAAATAAAAAGATGGAGATGGGGCAGGTTTTCCTGCATGTTATTTATCAGTATCCACTAAGTGTTATAGTAAATAACAAAATAAAAACCATTTTGGTCTTGGAGTCTGACATTTACTAGTTAGATTACTGTAGGCAAATCACCTAACTTCTTTTGGTCTCAAAGCATTTCCTAAAACTACAAGTTATTGGATAGGTTGTCAATCTGTGTCTATGACAAATATATTGAGATAATCTGTTGTATGTGACAATAAAGAGAAAAAAGCCTAAATATATCTTAAAAAGGCATTTAAAACTGTCATATTTTTCCATAAATTAAATGCAAATATAATGTAATTTAATGATTTTATATTAATTTAAATGATTTTATATTGTAGAATTTATGATTTTAAAATAAACCATTGGACATCTTTAATAATATTTTAGTAAAACCAATAAGAAACCTTGAAACAATAAAAATGTCAGTATAGCATTCCCCTACTCTCTACTTTCCAAGCCAAAACCCTGAATACATTAGTATTCAAGTCTTAATTATAAAGCTTAGAATATTTCCAAATTTATAGCATAATTTTTTCATACTCTTAAAATGGGTTTGAAAGATAAGACTAAGTAAGAAAAAGGAATAGATTTGTTTGTGTAAAGATTATTTTAAGCTTGCTGGAGGCAGTAGGGAAATCTCAGGGGTGATGGCGATAAAAAGCAGACATACGCTCTGTGTGCCTCTCATCTGCCTGCAATTCCTCCAGGTTCCATATAAGGAGATTATGAAGCAACACAGTTACAATTGAAAAGCTTTCTAATGAAAACACATTTACCATGTTTGATGGTTTATATTTATCATCCCTTTTCAACAGAAGCCTAATGTGGAAAGACAATTTCATGCAACATAATTATTTTCTACATCAACAAATTGTGTGGGACAGTTTGCTTACCAGCAAACGTCTAAGCCTTCCATTATAAATTGAAATGACCGTTGCCTGGACCAAATAGGCAATTCCATAAGGAAATGAGTCATATGAGACATCAATCCTGCTCTTTTCCTATGAATATTACATACACACACATCCACATGTGAATATGAATATGTATGTATGTATGATAATCATGTAAACACTTTCCATTTCAGAATTATTAGTAAAAATAGAACTAATAAATATGTGATAGATGAATAATATTAAATAATACTTTATAATGAGTATATTTATTTGCAGTCTTCTAGCAGAAGGTAAGTTTCTTATGGGCAGAAATATTTCCTTTTTTTGTTCTTATACCACCATTACATATAGCAGATATTTTATAAAAGTTTCTAAATTTAATTGAACTCTTTATCATTTGTTCAATGCTATGCTACCCTCTTTCATATAAGCCATAGCTTTGTTCCCATGAAACGTGCTTCCAGGTTGATCAGTTAAGATTAATACTCATATCTTCATTTTTGAATAACAAAAACCAATGGTCATAAATGTCATAGAAATTCAAAGCAGAAATCAGTGAGTATTAGTATAATCAGTAACACCTTCATAGAAGATATAAGAATTGAGCCTTAAAGTATGGATAGATCAAATTGTGATGAGTGGAGAGAAGATGAAAGCACATCATTATAGATGAGGGGAAAGACTGAGTAGTGCTACAAAGGGAGGAGTGGGTATAGTAGTGAATCAGCATGACTGTATTAAAATGGATTCTCTATGTTGGGTAATAGTTGAAAGTACAGTTAGGATAGGCCCAGACTATTTGGAATCTTCAAAGAAAACTTCAAATATGATACAGTAGGAAACTAGTATTATTCTCTCTTCTTTTAAAGGTCAGAACAAAACCAAATGTTTCAAAGCTATTGGGGAAATAATTTTGGCTTAATCACTAAGAAAAATTGGAAAACTAGAGCTCCAAAAGGAATAGATTGTATCAGGAAGAATTGATATCTTGATTAATAAAGGCCTCCAAGCAGATGTTAGTATGCTGTATAGTAAGTGATGGTATAGTGCAAATTCATATTTTAGGTTCAAATTGGAGAGTGCAGACAGAATTAACTTTTAATTAACTTTTAGTGCTTACTTCTTTGTCTCTTCTGGTTACATGGACAATATGATTTTTCCTATAGCTCATGACTCTAGTAACTTTTGATAGGTATTACCAGTTACAGTTTATTTTGGTTTATTTTCATAGCTGTAAATTTATCTACGCATAGCAATCGACTCTAGCAATTATTTTTGGCGGGGGGGATTTTCTGACCGGAAAGAATGGGATCCCTTGGAAAAGATATACTTGTTGATGGGATCAGTGGCTGCATACCAAAAATAAATAGACCACAATAAATCAAAGACACACATACACGCATATAGCATATTAAGGAAACTGTTGATAATATTCAACTTATTATAGTACATATTTCATTTTTATAAATTTTCAGGTTCATTTAGAATATGCAGTTATTCAGCATTATTCCATGGCAATTTAGGATAGATAAGTAACAATTTTCTAAGTAAGGAAGGGGAAGTGAATAGGGGAATGATTCAAGGTAGAAAAAAGGGCCTTCTTTGGGAATATGTGCCATCTAACTGACAAGTATTTTTGGCTTTTTGTTTTCAGAATGAAACATTGCTCCTTGTTCAAGAGCAGGAAACAAGAAGAGGTGACCAAATACTTTTACAATTATGAAAGGGGTCCCTTTAGACAAATCTGCAAGATTGAAATAATCATTTATACAAAACTACAGGTGTCTCTCATCCAAGGAGAATAAGTAGTTGATATGGCAGTAGATTAGACTATACATTCTAAAAAGTTTTTCTTTTTTTTTTTTAAACAAATGCTTTATTAACTTCTGTTTTACATCATTCATTTCCGCCAGATTTTGAGTTACAATCATTTTCCCCCCATTATTCCCCTACCCAACCTCCCAGAATAGTAGTCCCACAAGATATCACTTCCTCCAATCTGCTCTCTCTCATACCTTCTCCCATACCCCCATAGACTTTTCCATTAGAGGAAGGTGAATCTTTGTGTCCCAGTGCCTGCACATCTTATCTCCCTATTACAAGCGAAAGAGTATTACTAATAGTATTTATATATATTTGAAACATTTAATGTTATGACCTCGAATTTCAGATCCATTTCCTTCCTCCCTTGTCACCCATTCCTTCTTGGGAGATAAGCAATTCAGTATATGTTGCACATGTCTAGCTATGCAAAACATTATCATAGTAGATATATTGTACAAGGCTGCTTATAATTCCCTCCCACTCATCCCACCCCCCACCTGGTCCATTCCCTACATAATCCTGTCCCTCTTCTATAGTGGGTACTTCCAACCTCCCCTCCCCCCAAGGATGCCCTCCCATCCATCATCCCTCCTCTCATCCCCCTTCCCCCTATCCTGCTGCAGGTTGAGATATCCCATTTAGTATGTATGTCATTTTCTCCCTGAGACAAATTCAATGGGAATGTGGTTTTGTCTTTTTAGCCTGCCTTATTCTCCCCCTCCTTTGCAACCACTTCCCCTTGCTTCTTCTACATGGGATAGTTTACCCTACCCTGTCTCTCCCCATCTCCTCTTGCCACTTTACTCTCTCACCTCATAATTTCATCCCTTGAGTATTCTCCCTTCCCAACAAATTCAACCTATGCCCTCTATCCATATATAACTGTAACCATATACACACACATTCACATATGTATTCATATGACCACACCCCCTTCTTCCATTACTTTCATAGTGAGAAAGATATCATCAGTCACAGTTATTGCTTTTCCATATAGGAATGTAAATAGTTCAACTTTGATAAGTTCCTTTTGATTTCTTTTCCCTGACTACCTTCTCAGGCATCTCTTGCTTCTTGTGTCTGGATGTCAAATTTTCTATTCAATTCTGGTTTTTTCCTCAAGAATGCTTGAAAGTCCTCTATTCCACTGAATGACCATATTTTCCCCTGAAACAAAATACTCAGTTTTGCTGGATAGGTGACCCTTGGGTTCATTCCCAGTTCTTTTGCCCTCTGGAATATCATATTCCATGCCCTTCGATCCCTCAGTGTAGAAGCTGCCAGGTCCTGGGCTATTCTGATTGTGTTTCCATAATATAGAAATTGTTTCTTCCTGGCTGCTTGTAGTGTTTTCTCCTTGATCTGGGGATTCTGGAACCTGGCTATAATATTTCTGGGAGTTTTCTTTTTGGGATCTTTTTCAGGAGGTGATCGGTGGATTCTTTCAACCTATATTTTGCCCTCTGGATCTAAAACATCAGGGCAGTTTTCCTTGAGAATTTCTTGAAGGGTGATTTCTAGGTTCTTTCCTTGATCATGGCTTTCAGGTAGTCCAATAATTTTTAAATTGTCTCTCCTGGATCTATTTTCCAGGTCAGTGGTTTTTCCCATGAGATATTTCACATTGCCTTCTAATCTTTCATTTGTTTGGATCTGCTTAACAGCATCTTGATTTCTCATAAAGTCATTAGCTTCCATTTGCTCCAGTCTAACTCTGAAGGAATGAATCTCCTCAGTGAACTTTTGAGATTCTTTTTCCATCTGGCAAATTCGACTTTTTAAGGCATTCTTCTCCTCATTGCCCTTTTGGGCCTCCTTTGCCATTTGAGTTAGTCTATTTTTTAAGGTGTTGTTTTCCACAGTCAGGCTGTTGACCCTCATTTCATACTTTTCCTGCATCCTTCTCATTTCTCTTTCCAATTTTTCCTCCACTTCTCTTATTTGATTTTTAAAGTCCTTCTTAAGGTCCTCTATGGCCTGCAACCCGCTCATGTTTTCCCCTGGGGCTTTTGGAGCAGGACTTCTGACCTCACAGTCCTTTTCCCGCTCTATGCCCCCAAAATAGGAGTCTAGGGTTGCATTTTTCTGTTTCCTTTGCCTTGGCATGTTGCCACTTAATTACTTGACTTTTGGGCTTGTTGCCACACTATGGCTTTAAGGCCAGATAGAGGAATTTTCGTCCCGAACGTGTGTGGGGCAACTTCCGTTTCTGGCAAGCTGTAAACCCACCCACAACTTCCACCCTAGATCACAATCCAGATCCAGGGAGGTTAAAGCAAGAGCGATTACCCCCCCAAGACTGATCGCTGGATCTCCCCACAATTTGTAGGCTGGGAGCCAGACCTGCCTCTGAAAACTACAAAATGGCGTGTCTCCTCAGTGGCTTCTAGCCCCCAGGGGAGGGAGCTGACGCATTCCCCAAATACAGGCCCCAAAGTCCATAGGACACTAACCTCTTACTTTGTCCTAGGCATGTCTATGTTGATAATTCTGGAATCGCCACAGCTCCTGGTGTTCTGGGGTTCCTCCAGCCGGCTGCTGGCCCTGCCGCCCTGGAGCTAAAACCTCGGCTCACGCGGACCTGGGCTCTGCTCAGCTAGGCTCCTGTGCTCTGCGCTCTGCGCACTACCAGCTCCCAGACCGCTGCGCTGGTCCTTCCTGCAGGGCTGCTGGGCTGTCCTCAGCGGGAGGTTAGCTTCTCTGTGTCGTTCTGTGGGTGCTGGGGCTCCAGAAGTTGTTCACAGTCCTTTTTTACATAGTTTGTGGGGAATCTGGGGGCAGAGAGGCTTGGAAGAGCTGTTTCTACTCTGCCATCTTGGCTCCGCCCCCCCCTAAAAAGTTTTTCTTAATGTAATATTTAATTATTCCTTATTTTCTACCATTAGGTGGTTGAGAAAATTTCTACATTATTAATCCATGAAAATTTAAAAAAAAAATTAGTTGCGTTTCTTATCTTTTCCCATTCCACCTCATATTCACAAAGCCTAGAAGATATTATCTTTCTCCAGGGCCTAGCTCTTCTTTCCCAGATCCCCATGTATATTATGTCATAACACAAAATACACAATTCTTTTTTAGAAGATTTATTTTATGATCCCATGGCAACTGGACTCACCCACAAGATGATCCCAGGGGTCTGGAAAGTCTCATTACTCCTAAATTTAATGTTGAATAGGGGACACATGATGTCTTCTTTCACTAGGGTGCAGATAGGGTGCTACCAATTTCTGTCTACCTCTCCCTGTTTATTCAGGAAAAATTCCATTTTTTTTCCCATTTTTACATTAATCCACTGAGATTCCCTCTGTGACAGTTGATCAGGTTTATTCAAATCACAAAGGATTACTACCCAGATTTTCCATAGGAAGCAACAGGGTAATCCGTGTTCTCCTTTAGTACTATCCCCTTCAATAAACTTACAAAAAATATTTTAAGGGTTTTATCACACCGTGACCCATGATTTATGATTACTTTTGTTTAGGGGCCCTCTGCAGGGTAAGCAAGCAAACAAACAGAAATTCTAGAGTGCTTCTCCCCCATGCAGTTTTTTTTTTTAATTTATTTTCAGTGGTGTGGGGAAACTCATTGAGATAAATCAGTAAATTTTCAATAACTTGGAGTCTTAGGGAATTTTGGGGCACACTAAAAGATTAAGTGACTTGTCCAAGTTATGTAATTTATAAATGTCATTTAAGTCAGAGGCAAGACTTGAGGTCAGATCATCATCTCTTCAAGGTGAGTTCTTTATCCAGTCTGTAAAGCTACTTTTGCCTCAAACTTAATTTCCTTCAGATGACTCCTAATTTCTCAGAATTGTAGAATATTAGAAACAGGAAGAACACTGAAGATTATCTCATCCAACTCATAGTTTGAAATTGTCTCTAAATTATAGATAAGTTATAATCTCTTTACCCTAACTTTTTTGGTAGCTGCAACCTATGATTTTCACTTTGAACAAAATCAAAATGTGTATTTTTAAAAGTCCAAAAGAGCCCCGCAGCAGAATCTGCTCCTTAAAATCCTCTGGCCTTTAAATAATTCTATAAGTAAAATTCTGTGAGGACCTGTGGCACTGTAACTCTATTTTAAATTCATTCTCAGAAGTTGGAAATCAAACACAGAAAATCAGCTTAATTTCTAGAATTTTTAATCTTGAAGCAAAAGAACATCAATAAGAAAGATTTTCATCTGAATCTTAAAGTCTTTGGTTTTAAAGAAGGCCATAAAATTTGAGAGTGATGATGATTTGAAGTATGCTTCAATAGAGGAAAACAGTGACAAGAGAGAACTTGCTGAATGGATATTAATTCCCTCTATAGTATCTCTGTCATTGTCTTTTACTGCTTTTACCTTAACAGTTAGAAACTAGAATCTACATTAAGTAATTTACCATATGTTTTTAGCATGTCTATATTTTCGTCAGTCCCTGAAAATCTCATGAGAGTATGATCATGTTGAATATGCAATTATCCTCATCTTTATTATTATTATTATTATTAAGTATTCACTTATTAAGTGGAACTTTCCTGTGCGACATGTGGGGTCTGGTGGCTTTTCATTCACTGTATAACTCATAATTCCATCTTCATTGTTTGACACAATGGTATCCTCTTGAAGACAAGATAGCAATAGAGTATTCTTGTTTATTTTAATTATACTGTCTGGTAAAGAATTCAAAAATAGACTCCATTTCTGTAATGCATATCCATAGTATACTGGTATACTTCTGTATTCATCATTTAAGTATTCAATACTTAATTGTTGACATAGATTGCATTTGGCATTTACACATTTAGTTTTAAAATCTGAACGTCTAACTGTAGTAATATGTTTTAATTTATTGTTAATTGTAGTTAACATATCAATATTTAGAGGATTTTGTCACTAGAAGAAACTGTATTGCCAATACTAATGTTTAGAGATGCATCTTATAGTTTCATAATTATTTCCTGTTATTAGAAAAATCATACTTGTTAGAGTTTTCAACTTTATTTTCTAGAGTAGGATTTCCCATATTAAAACATTACCATTAATTTTGCAAGAGTATCGTCAAGTACTTGCTTTGGGGCACAGAATTAATAGAGATACAAAGTATTTTAATTTGAGAGTCATGGGATATAATCATATTACTTGGTCTCATGGGGTCGTAATGAGTTGCTCTTGATTTTGTAGAAATAGTAGAAATAATAAAGTAGGACATTTTAGTGTAAGTACTAGATAACAGGGTGTTCAGTAATAATTCCTTATATTAAAATCCTATCAATAATAGGAACAGATTAAAACTAAACTAATAAAGGTTTAAAACATAGAAAGAAAATTAAAGGACTAAACAAATTGCAGTAAAACTTTTAAACAGTATAACAGAATGAAAAAAAGTTAAATTCAGTGATAAAATCCAGATGAAACAATTTAAACCTGACTGAAGGCCTTCTTATAGTACTTATAAAGTTAAATGGATATCAGTCTTGCATGCCTAACACCGGTATATTTGGGATACTGGGCTGAAACCTATTTATATCTACCAAGAATCTTTCACTATTCTTTTGTTCATCTGTAATTTTAATCAGGATGAAATTTCATTATTTGAAATTGTGTATATTTGAGGAGAAAAATATTAGTGTTATTAAGACAGGTTTTATGGGAGAGGTCTGTTTAAGATCATTTTAATCAATATAAAATTCATAAAATTTAACAGAAAACAAATAAATAAGGAGAATTTTTGTTTGTTTATATTAGGGGGGCTAATTATGTTGCTTTTGGTCACATATAATAAGTCTTATAGTGACATCTGAATCCAACATCCTGAAACTAGGAATTCTCTGAGGGGGAGGGGAGGACAAAAAACATTCTATAGATGAGTGGCAACCTATGCAAAAGGAATAAACACAAGAGATTTAATACTGTTTTATAGAGCATAGTAAATACATCTCTTTGATTGAAATGTAAGAATTTGAAGGAAAAAATGATGGGCAGTCAGCTTGTGAAAGTGGCAGGGTTGGGGGGAGAACCAAGATATAAATGACTTTAAATGAAAGATTGAATATGTGTTTTATTCTAAAAACAGTTGAGAGTCATCAGAACTCCTTGGGGAGGTGGCTAGGTTGCGCAGTGAATAGAGCACTGTTCCTGGAGTCAGGAGCACCTGAGTTCAAATCCAACCTCAGACACTTAACACAAAACTAGCCGTGTGACTTTGGGCAGCTCACTTAACCCCAATTGCCCTGCTTTCCCCCCTCAAAAAAAAGAACTCCTTCAGCAAGAGAGTAACATGGTTATAACTGTTCCTTAGAAATATCAATTTGGCTGGCTGTATAACCTTGATCAAGTTAACCCCAATTGCTTTAAAAAAAATATCAATTTGACTGATTTTAGAGGATGGGAAGAAAGGATCCTTTAAAGAAGGGAAGAAATTTGAGTCAGGGAGGTCAATTTATTGTTATGGTATAAGTAATAGGTTATCAGTATTTGCCCAAGGGTTGTGACTATATGAATAAAAAGGGACAGATAAGAAAAAAATGTGTTGACATATACTCCATAAGACTTGGCAACAGATTAAATATAGAGGTTGAGGAAAAATGAAAAGACTAGGAAATTGTAAATGAGTGACTAGAGGGCAGTGATGCTTTATCAGAAAGTTAGGAAGAGGGAATGCTTGAGGAAAAGATAAGGATTTCCATTTTGAACTTGAGTTTGATATAATATGACATCAAGGTGGAGATACTGAGGTAGAGTTTGGTGGTGTGGGACACCTTAGAGATTGGGAGAAATGAGACAAGCTTGTAGATTTGTCACTCATTTGCAAAGAGATGATAATTAAGCCAAAGGTTTCTTGGTATTGAAGGGAAAACAATACAAAACAAAACAAAAACCTTAGGCCAGGACCAGGATGACACCAAGAGGCAGAAGAAAGGAGCAAAATGATGAATGATCCAGCAAAAGAGTCTGAGAGAGAAAGTGATCACACAAGTAGGAGACTAATAAGGAGAAAACTCCTGGAAAAGATTGAATCTGGGAGGGGATGTGTGATACAGTGTCAAAAGCTTCAGAGAGGTCAAGATAAATGAGGTCTTAGAAAAAAGGCTATTGGGTTTAGCAATTAAGAGATTAATTCTGTTAATTTATCCATTTCCCATTTTTCAAATTCAACAGCTTTGTTCAACTGGTCAGAGTAGAGCTTTTATAATTGCACACAGTGTCCTCTTCTCATCTTTAACCTTCTTTTAATGTGGTATTGATTTTGACCTTTTTTTTTCCTAACCAGGCAATTATGTGACTACATAGATGATTAGGACATGACTTCCTCATTGATATTAAGTTGTTTTTGATCTATTCAAGAAAAAGGTAATTTATGTATTGTGATGTTATTCAGTGCTAGATTCATCTCATATCTTCCATTTCACATTTTTTTTTCCTTTTTTGGAGGGGGGAAAATAGGGCAATTGGAGTTAATTGACTTGCCCAAGGTCACACGGCTAGTAAGTGTTAAGTGTCTGAGGTCATATTTGAACTCAGGTCCTCCTGACTCCAGGGCCAGTGCTCTATTCCCTGCACCACCCAGCCATCCCTCCATTTCACTTTCTGAAAAATTTATTTGTGATATGCTGTAATGAACCCCCTAATACTTACTTACTCTTCTCTGCCCACCCTGGCATTGAAGCTGCTACATATCAAAGTAAATGTTGAATTCATTTGAAATGTTTTATGAAACTCTTCATAAAATTTTACCCTTTGCAATAGATTTTGGTTCATAAACTGGAATTACATTATGATCATCCATTTATATGCTTATACTCATCTTAGCACTGTAAACTACATCAGACAAGTGGTTTTGGTTTGTGCACATCATGAAATTTCATGCCTAAACTATTGCAATGGCCAGATACTTGGTGTCCTTGCCTCAAATCTCTTACAATTCCAGTCTGTACTTCGCTTTGCTTTCAAATTAATCTTCCTAAATCATCAATCTGACCATAACATTTCCCCACCCCACTAAACCTATTCAATAAATTTCATTGGTTCACATCACCTCTAGGAGCAAATATTAAAAGCCTCTCTTTGATATTTAAAGCCTATCATAACCTGACCCCTTCCTGCCTTTCTAGTCTTGTTAAACTTACTCACCTCTATATCCTTTGACTTTCAGTGATGTTGGCCTTCTTGCTGTTCTTTGAACCCCTGGGGTTTGTTCTGGATATCTCCCAAGCCTAGAATTATTCATTTTCATCCCTGAATCTTGGTTTTCCTAGCTTCCTTTAAGTCTAACATAAAATCCCATTTTCTAAAAGAAGCTTTTCACTACACCCCTTAATGCTAGTGCTTTCTATCCATTTATTCTTTCCAATTTATTATATCTATACCTATAGCTATATCTATAATAATCTGTATCTATCATCTACATCTACATCAATATCTACATCACATATATTTACATCATATTTATCTATATCCATGTCTATAGCTATCATTCAATTGACATATAGATCAAAATAAATTATAGACAATTATTTTCATGTCTTTCCTATTAGGCTGTGAGCTGCTGAAAGTAAAGACTCTATGGTTATTGTTTGTTATTCATTTAAGAAATGCTTATTTGGGATGTTAACAGGAAACCTTCACTTCTTAAGTTTCCTTTTAGGAGAATCCATTGTGGTCCTTCCATCCATTTAAATACAATGTGCTTATGTCTGTTTGTCTGTCTTTGTCTCTGTGTGCATCTGTATTGTCTTAATTGTCTGAGACAGCATCAGCTTTAGTAGTGATTGTTATTCCTTTGACAGTAGGGTGGTGAATTGTGCAAATTTATTTTTGTTTTCTGTTTTCCTTTGAGCCTGAGAGAAGGGAATGAAAGCCCAATGCCATTTCTCTATACTAGTTTCAGGTACTTAGGAAATATCCCGTTTATATAAAAGGCCTGCGACAAAGCAGGATAGATAGAGGAATTTACATTTAAAAAATTTTTAATTCCATCTTTGTTTTAAACTATGTGTTTGTACTATGTTAAAAGTCTGAGTGTATATGTACTGAGGAAAATGACACGAACTATTAAAGTACAAACTATGTGTTTGTACTATGTTAAAAGTCTGAGTGTATATGTACTGAGGAAAATGACACGAACTATTAAAGTACCACTAATGAATGGGGACAGCAAATAGAGAAATGAAGAATAGAATGCATATTTTATATGCAATCATTTAGTTAACATTGGAATTTGGGAGCCAAGGAGAAAATTTTCAAAATGTTGGGATATCACATTGGGGTACTTTAATCTACCAGGACATGCACAACCCATCAATCATTCTACAAGAAAGGTCACTAAGTTTTGCACAATACAATTAGGAAGACTTAGAGAAATAGTAGTTGGGGCTGTGTCATATAGTTTCAAATTCAGAGTTTGAATTCTTATCCTTTCAAACTGCTTGACTAGATCTCTGATCACATGTCTTAGTCAGGAGAATACCATATGACAAATACTTATTGTTCCAATTAATATCCCCATATGCTTATTCTTCATGGGCAATGTTATCAAAGTCATACTCTTAACCATTAATTAAATGCAATGCACTGATTTAGAATCTGAAAGGCAAAGTCCTTACCCTTGTGAAATTCACAACCTAGCATATATATACACTTAAATACTTGTCAAAATCTGTCCATGTAACTATTATTTCAATAAGATTTTAACCTTTAGTTCTTGGTTAGAGGAGAAATAGCAATTCACAGAAATTAACAGAAAAGTAATGAAATTTATGAGCCACACATATATGTCTGCCCCAAACTAGCTCTCTTTCTCCTTAATAGATATAATTCATCTAAATAATTTAATAGAAGTTACTAATATTTAGGAAAATAATGTTAAACTATTGATTAGTCTATTTTTCTAATATTCTCAGGAAAATCTCTTAGAAAATAATAACCATATTGACCTGACTCTATCCAAGTTTTTAATTAATGAATTATTTTTTTTTTAAATTCTTTATATTTTGGCAAAGTATTGTAATGGAAATGCAAATTTAAAGATCTTCCCTGCCCCTAGCTTAAGTGCACCTGGAGCCTGGGAGGCTTGTTTTTTCTGGAAAGCCCATACCTTGATACTTTGTGATTGGGCAGTGGGTCCAGAAGGTTGTTACATTCTCTGAGCCAGGAGAAGGCTATATAAACCCTGAGGAGAGGCTTTGCTTTGGGGCTCACTTTGAGAAGTATTTTGTGATTTGACCAGATGAGACTCTGGAAAGCCGTTGTTGAGAGCCCTCCGGCTTTGAAAACCCGGATGTTTATGCTTCCCTCTCTGGTAACTGATTTGGTATTGATGTAATGGTTGGACAGTTTGGAAGCCTGTCTGTTTGATCTGTAAGTTCTGTAACTCTGAAGTTCGGGGTGCTGACCTTTACCCCTGAACTAGGTAATACATGTTTGATTAAAGTAAGCTTGTTAACCCATTTTGAGTTGCTTTCCTTTTGAAAAGCAGATCTAAGAACCTATATTGGCAGCTACCCTGGGGATATTGGGGTGCTTGCTGCTACAAATATATATTCATTTCCCTCACAGTTATAATTTTTCTCTATAACCAATTTACTTGTCAATAAAATCATTCCTCTCACATTGAATTGAGTTTTTTTGGTTTTGTTTGTTTTTTCCAATAAATGAACTTTAATAATGATTGTACATATTTGGACTGGTGAAAACTAAACAAAAGTGTAACACACACAAGGAGTTCCAGATTGATTCATAACTTAAATTGACTCTCAAATGAACCTGCCTAGACACATGGTGAAGTAAGCAAACTGATTAAACAACAATTTGCAACACAGCTTTTTCCATAGGTTCATTCAAGCCAGTCAAATAATGGGTTATTTCAGTGAAGAATAAACCAGATTGCCTAATCGACTTCACTGGATTCATAAAAATAACTGACATGTCTAGATGGCTTTAAGGCTGACAAAGCACTTGTCCTACCACAACCACCATAGTAGAGAAGTGGTGACAGTATTCTTCTCCCATATCTTCCACATAAGGGTATATATTCTTAAGTCAAATAACTTGGCAGTGGTCACACAGAACGTACTGTAACCAAGATACCTTGCTTGTAGACCAGCGGTTTTCTCACTTCACTATGTCGTCAGTATTGACCTCACACTACCATTTAAAACTCTGTGTAAATATTGAATTAATACTGCATTTTTATTAAGTAACCTATGGAAAAAGCTGTGTTGCAAATTGTAGTTTAATCAGTTTCTATGGCTGTGAAATTACCAATACTTATTTTAACTTAGTATTGCATTTAGGAAGGCATTAAAATAATTTAAAATTAATTTTTAAAAGTAAAAATAATTTCTAGATAAAATATCTGATCTGGTGTTTAGAGTTTTGATGATGATGATGATGATGATGATGAGAACAGAACCATTCATATGGTGCTTTAAGATCTGCAAAGTGATGTGTGCATATTTAATTTCATTTGATCCTCATAATTACTCTATGAGATAGGTGTTATAATTATCCCCATTTTACAGATGAAGAAAAAGGAAGTTGAATGCTCAGTCATGATATTGCTAAATGTCTGAGGCAAAATTCAAACTCAGGTGTTCCTAATTTTTAGCCCTCTAGTTCATCTAATGTTGAGTGCAATAAAATACTCATAAACCATCCAAAATATTTATTTTTTAACGGAATGAAGGACATTGCCTTTACTTTGTATATTTTCTAAGATTTCAAAGATCCTCATCTCTGAGACCCTGGCAGATGGTTATCTGCATAGAGCTCCCAAGGACTGAATAGCCATCTGTTTTATTTTAATACATAGGGGACTCCTTGTCCTTCCCAATTCCCAAAGAAGTCCAATGTTCTAATGCAAAGAATCCCTGGGAGTAACTACATGAATGACTAACACTGAAAACACACAAAAAAAGAAATCCAACTCGATATTTTATGATAACATTTTACAGACACGAGAATAAGACAGGACTATATAATGGTTTACCTAGAATCTTGTTTCGTCTTGACTAATAGGAAGATACTGTCACTGGGCATTGTATTTCAAAATAACAGTTCCCTTTGATGCTACTTTTTTTTATGTTTTGTTTTTTCCTTTCAAATTGCTGATTTGGGGAATTTCTTTTTTTACACTCACCCTTGTGTGTTTTTTTTTCCTCCTGGATCTGTGTTTACCTACAATAAAATTGATTTTCCTATTAGAGCAATTTCTAAAGTCTCTGATCATTCAGTACTGTGCTGATTATCACACTCAATTAAGCTTAATAATATAGACATAAATAACAATAACTGCACATTTTACATGATTTTATATACTGTCCAGAACTGTATTTATAGTTCTTATAATCTTTTTATATTCTTCAAGTCAATTATAATTGAAAATCAAGAGGAGTAGGTTATTAAAACAATTGATTATTTGAATTTTGAAAAATTGGCAGTATGCTCTGTTTTTTTTCCCACCAAAATCTATTAATTACTAGGTAATAAAATAATTTATACATAATATCATGCCATGTCATATCTTGTGTCTTTTCATAGTGGTGTATGTGGTATAATACATTGATTAATAATACATATTAATACTTCAATACATTACATACTTAAATTAACAATAACATTTATTATAACTACTTAGAATTTAACAGATCTTTGGAAAATCAAGCTGCATATGATTAAGTCTTTTTTAATACGATGTGTATGTGTGTGCATATATGTATATACACATATGTATATAGACATAGATATCCTTATATGTTTACATATTTAATTAGAATATGTACAAATATATCCTATTTAAATCAGTTTTGTTGTTATGACCAACATAATAACTATACAAAATTCATATACCTGACTTATTGGTCACATGTCTCATATACATATGCGAAAATTAAGAGTGAATAAAGGAATTTTAACAATTTTTGCACAATACTGTACAATATATTTAATTTTAATACTTCTACAGTTAAAAAACAGTAACAACAGTAACTACATTAATGAAATCAAATATATTTGGGTAGATGAATCTTTTGCTTGTTTGATTGTTTTTGAGATTGAGTATCAGTATTTCTCTTAAACTGAAAATGCAGCAGTCACTCACAGGATCTTCAGAGAATCTTTGAATTGCTCTATTTATGAGCTAGGCAGATTAATTCCTCCTTAAACAACCTGGTGGCTTCTAACTCTTGGAGATTTAGGCCATTCCAGCTCTGAACTCCTGAGTTCGAGTGATCTTCCAGCCTGCCTGGTAAATATATCCCTTTTGATGTGGTGAACCATTGTCTTATAAGATACTACCTGAAAAATTAAGCAAAATACTACTTTATTGGTAGTTCAACAATTCATATTGTAATGGAAATGCAAATTTAAAGATCTTCCTTGCCTCTAGGTTAAGTGCACCTGGAGCCTGTGGTGGGAGGCTTATTTTTCAGGAAAGCCCACACCTTGATACTTTGTGATTGGGCAGTGGGTCAAGAAGGTTGTTACATTCTCTGAGCCAGGAGAAGGCTATATAAACCCTGATGGGAGGCTTTGCTTTGTGGCTCACTGTAAGAAGTGTTGTGTGATTTGACCAGATGAGACTCTGGGCAGCTGTTGAGAGCCTGCCGGCTTTGAAAACCCAGATGTTGATGTTTCCCTCTGGTAACTGTGATTTGGTATTGATAATGGACAGTTTGGAAACCTGTCTGCCTGATCTGTTTGTTTCTCTGTCTTGTAAGTTTTGTCTGTATACTTTGAAGTTCGGGGTGCTGACCTTTTTCCCCTCAACTAGGTAAATGATCTATGTTTGATTGATTAAAGTAAGCTTGTTAACCCATTTTGAGTTGCTTTCCTTTACAAAAGCAGATCTAAGAACCTGCGTTGGCAGCCGCCCTGGGGATGTTGGGGTGCTTGCTGCTACATATGGGCATTTGGAAACTGTACAACACAATATATATCATATTATTTGTTTGCCCTGAGTCAGCATGGATAACATAGTGAATTGAGATTGTATTTTACATCAGGAAGATCTGATTTCAAGTCTCAGCCTCGAAGGCTTGAAAGACTTGGACTTTGTTTCTCTCCATACATCCAGGAAACTCTCTAGGACTGTAAATTTAAGAGCAGGTGCCTATATGCACTGGCAGAGAGAGCTTCTTCAGTGGGAAAACAGGACCCAGAAACCCAGGATATTTATATTTCTTTTAATTTTCTAGATTTAACCTCCTACTTTCCTTTTTTGAGAATGTGGGGGTATTCTAAGGTGTGACTATTTATTTTGATTTACTAATTATTTTACATGCATTTACAAGTCTCTCCTATTACTAATTGCAACAAATAGACAAACAACAAAAACAACTCTGTAAAGCAAAACCTGCAGTATAAACATGTATATAAGTCCAGCAAAACAAATTCTCATATGAACCATACTACAAAATGCCCATCTCTTATCCTTTTTGATTTTGTCATCCATCTAGAAGAAAGTAAATGTCACTTCCATCTTTTTTTTAAAAAGAAGACTTGTTATTTGCCCTCATTTATTTTTAGAGTCCTTAAGAATCTTACTCCGAACTATATTTAAATATTCTAATACATCCTTTCTCTCCATGAAATCTAAAGCAAAACTAAACTGACCTTCATGCTTTTCCTCATACTTTAACATTCCATCGCCCATTTTGTCTTTGCATTCCCAGTGCCTGGAACATTGTAGGCACATGACAAATTCTTGTTAAGTGATTAATACCTAGTATTATACTCCTCTACAGCTATTTAAATTTTCTAAGAATTTGATTTGTGCTGGTATCCCAATCAAAAATACCAGATCATTAGTCATGCCTTAGTAAGAATAACCAGTCATCTCACATGTTATTTTGTATATCTCTATTTGGCTATTATTAGCTTAAAAAAAGAACAAAATTAGCAAGTAAGAGAAGGAAAAAAATTTTCATCATTAAAAATGTGAATTCTGAAACCTGTCAAATTCATCAAGAATGGAATAGAAAAAATGTTCTGGTATAATGTTAAAATGAATGATTTAAGTGTCAAATTTGAAGAGTGAAAGAGAATCTTCTAAAAAGATATGTGCTGCTCTAGAATAATGGGCAGCAGACTCCAGACACTGACAAAGGAAAAATAGATCACATCCTTAAGTTAGAAACTTTTTGTTTGTTTGTTTGTTTTTTTGTCTTTTTTCTATTGGTAACTTCAGATAAATGCAAAACTTGAATTTGGTGGTTTTTTAGATAAAAAATTTTGAAATCAATTATTCCTTTTCAGCTTTTGTATTGAACAAAGAAGTAGAAAGAAAAAAATATTTAGAAAAAATAGAAATTGAAAGCAAAATAATCTAATATTTACACCTTGCCTAGAGGCAGGTTTTTTTTTTTTTAGTACTAAAAAAATCAATAACTTCTCACAGGTCCTTGACATAAACCAAATTTTAAACATTGGAGAATGCATTTGTTATTTCAGAGGAGGGTGGGGAAAGCCTTAGAGGCAAAAATGCAATGCCTTGAGGTAGAAGAAATGTTTTGTTCCTTGAAATAGCAGCAACAACAGGACTGGCTGAATAGCTGAGAGAGTTTCAGTTTTATTTTTTGTCTTTACAATTTTTCACAAAAGGTCCTAAAACTACATTCTGTTTTCCAAAGGTTCTATCTTGGTTGGTATAGGTTTGCAATCTATGTGTACTTGATATCAGAACTTGCCCCACCTGCCAAACATTCATTGTGTTGTTGATGTTTTGGAGTAAACTATATTCCAAACAGCCTCATGGTGCTAATTGCTTCTTTCCACATATGATCATGAGCATAACAAATATGGATGAATTTAAAAGGAAAACAAAGGAAAAGCGTTCTCCCCATGGAAATTGTGGAACCATCAGTTACTATGGGCAAAGAAAAACAAATGCCAATAAGGTGTTAAAATTTTATTTTGTTCACTTAAGAAGTTACTTCGTAAGCAAAGGTACAATATAAATCTCTCATATTTATATTTGGAAAGTAAATCAATAGAAAGAATAAAGAACTTATAATTTAAATAGTCATTATAGATGATATCTAATGAACTGTATCTTAAGAGATCCACCCAAAATGATCAAAGAACTGGCTGATGGAATCATGGTGGCAAAGTTGAATCAGTGCCATGTGAAGGATGGCACTGATAGGAGATAGGATGAATGAAGACTTTAGAGTATACTTATTTATAAAAGAATAAGGAGGAGACGTTTCATAATTATATATCAGCTAGCCTTGAAGTAGTAAGCCTTGACATTTCACTGGCTTACGAGGGGCCCATCTTTGCATCCTGAATTCCTGGAACTCAAGAATCCTCCCCTCGGCTTGATCAGTGAACAGCCTGCCCCAGCCCACATCCTGCACTTGAATGATATCTGCCTGACCATCCTGCCCCATTATTGTTACTCCTGATAGGATGGTGGTCTTTGACTATTTAAACTGTGTGTCTACTGAGATTCGGGGCAGCTCCTGGGACTCTATCCCTAGGACTGCCGCTGGCCAGCTAATAAACGCTTCCTGAATTCGATTACTGATGGTCTTGGCCTGTTGATTCTGTCCGAGTGTCCATTTCAGCCTAAATCCCAGATTCAGGATTGTTAAGCAATTAGTGGACAGAGGGGTGGGGTGGAGGAGAATAGGTCATTGTAATACCAAAACTGCTAGGTAACCAGGGTTAAGCTTATCCTTCTTTGACATTTTTTGGTAACCACCCCATCTTCCAAATGTCTGTATTTACTTGGTACATATTTTGTATTTATTTTATATGTATAATATGTTTCCCAGATAGAATGTCAGTTCCTTGATAGCAGGAACTATTTCATTTTTGTATTCATATTTTGTATTTTGTATTTTATACTATTTGATTTTGTATTTGAAGCCAAGGTCAGTGCTGGAAATATTGAATAAATAGGGTTTGTTTGTTTTTTAGTTAATTGACTGACAAGTTACCTGACTTAAGCTGTCATTGGGACATATGCATCAATAAGGTTAACAAAACAAAAATAACCAAATAATTCAATCCTGTTAAACAAACTAAATTTGGCAACAACTGATTAGAATCTTACTGCTGATTTCAAGTGGTTGTTTTTCAATGAAATATTTTTGTCTGAGCTCAGCTCACTAATTCTGATAATAATGGAAAGAATAGAATGCAAAGACAATCTGCAAAATTGCAGAACAAATCAATAACTCTGAAAAAGTTCAGGGGTGACAGACATATAAGAAGCCATCTATTTTGTGATAAAAGTTTGGGTAGATGATGTAGCAAGAACAATAGAAAACAGATAGACCAGACTACTAAAAAAATTGTATTCCAAAGGACCACAGATGTTTTGTTTGTTTTTTTTTTTCTTTCTGGAGGAGGGAAGGCAAGGCAGTTGGAGTTAAGTGACTTGCCAGAAGTCACACAGCTAGTAAATGTCAAGTGTCTGAGAACCGATTTGAACTCAGGTCCTTCTGATTCCAGGGTTGGTGCTCTATTTACTACCCCACCTAATGGCATCTACAAATGAACTTCATTGGAACAAATGCATTACAGGCTCTTCTGAGTCCAAACCTCTTTCAATATTAATATCAATATTCATTATCCATTGAAAATGTAAGTTTAGTGTTCATATCTTGATAAAATTTGAATGTGTATATTACCTGAATTAACTTATTTTCTTTTCCAAAGTCAAATAGTATGAATTCAGGCTGACATTTAACATAGCAAGAACACATGTCATGTAACAGTATATATTTCTGTGTACTATCGAGAAGGTGCTTGTTAAAATTACACTCATCAAATCTCCCTTGCCTTCTCCCCTGCTTCAACTAACTTTTTTTCCTGTGACCCAGAATATTATCCTTATTTTCATCCCATAATAAATGTTGGATAATATTCACAAAAGAACATACATATACACACATATGTTGTATATATAATGTATATACTCCTTAAACATTTATGTCTATATTGTGTATATATATATATATATATATATAAAAACATATAAATATATATGTTATAGAGGCAGTAAACATTTATTAAGTATATATTATATGTGAAACACTGTGCCTCATTGGGATACAAAGGAAGGCAAAGGATAATACCTGCTCTCAAGGAGCTCATAACCTAATATACACATATGTTCATTTTTATTGAATTCAACAAGTATTTTCTAAGTACCTGTTATATATCAACTAAGTCAAAAGAGCATAACTTCAACGTGACTAAAACCAAACATTTTTCTAGTACTTTGTTTAACAGCCAGATATATATCAGTCTTGTTTAAGTCCCTCTCATGAGTATTGCTGTTTATGTCTAGCCATTGTTTCTAAGGCTTCATGTGAAATTATTATTCTGGTAGGGATCAGGATCAGGCTTGTTGATTTCATTGTGATCTCTTACGTAAGGAAAATACCAAGGCAGGTCAACAACTTCTTGGCAACTCATAGTATTGGAAATTTGCCTAGATCATTAAGTGGTTAAGTGATTTTTTCCCCCCACAGGTCATAGCCAATATGTGATAAAGGCAGAACTTGAACCCAGGTTCCCATGTTTACCAGGGGAGCTATTTTTCTAATATATGCCACAACTACATTATTATTTGGATTATCAAGTTAAAAAACTATTAAATGTTACAACGTAGAAATATTTCATCCCTATATTTATAGTTACATATTTGGACTTTTCTCAGCAATTATCTCTTTTGAATTATAGTTTTCATATATTCAGAAAAAGTTAAAATCATCTTAATTCTGGCTTGGTAAAGCTGTACATTTTTATTTTCCAAATTTGTTTTTCCTTAAAAGAAAGGCATATAATTTGAAATAAAAGTTCAAGCAAATTACACAGTTAAAATAATTTTTAAATTATAGCTATTTGCATACATAAATTCATAAATATGACATTTGCAGCTTTGACTGTAAAAGTCAACCAAATACCTTTACTGGATCATTGCTTGCATATCTAATCATAAAATAAGAAAATCCATACATTTATGCATACCAATCATTATTATTATTGTTGGTTATGTTATTTGCATGGTTTAAAAGTTATTTCTGCCAGAATTAAATAAATATATAAAAAATACATTGTCCCTTAAACTACATTTTATCATGTTACAGATGTTCTTATCATAAGTTATTGGACATTACTAATGGAAATCAACTTTTTATTAGAACCACATAAAAGTAGATTGAGAATCTGTTACTGAATAGATGTGACTTTTAGATGTAGCTCCTTTAGATCTTTAGAGAGCTTCTGTTAAACCTCTGATACCAACTTAAGACAGTGGCCAAAAAAAGAGTGGCAGAAACCTTGTCAGTAATAATAGGACCATAGAATTAGAATTTTAGTGCTAGAAGACCCATTAGAGTTTATTTGCTTCTCCTATTCATAAAGAAACAGAGTTGTTTTGTCTTATACAAGGTTACCCTAGTAGAGGTAGAGCCAGAGTTTGACCCTATCTTCCTAATTCAAAGGCCTTTATAACTTATAACACTATAGTATATGAAAAAATCTTAAGCTTGGGAAGAAACATAGTAATTCAAAGACACTAATTTTACAATTGAAAGGGAGAAAAATCATAAATATCCACAGTCCAAAATTCTACCATGCTGGTGTATTGGACATCTTGTTGGAGTATATGTTCTGTAACTATTATCCTAATTTCTGCTTACACTCATGAGCTAGGGTCCCAGAGCATAGATACTGCATAACCTTTGGGTTCTAAAATTGGTCTAGAGTGTCTTGTGTTTTTGCTATGGTATTGTTCATAAGTCTCCAACAAAGTGCTTTCCCCCATTGCATCAGTTGATTATACATTATTAGCCCAGCAGACTTAATTAGATTTTTAAAGGATATTTATATTACTAAAGGAGTATATTTGCTTAAAATACCCCCCATCCCTATTTCCTCCATGTCAAAGTCTATGACACATTTTTCTACAAGTACATACAGAGTTCAATGGAAAGTGGGCTTAAGCATAGAAAGGATATGTAACAAAGGAACAACTAATACCTTCTGAAAATCCCTTGGAATCTTCAAGATTTCTTTTTTTTTTTTTTTTTTACTGATCTCTTTGTTTAGTCTTGAAATTTTATTTCGTCTTTTACTTGGATGCCAGTGCAGGCACTACTGTCAGGTGTTCCTAAGAAAATGTTAGGATACCAATAGCAAGATAAAAAATCCAAAATTATCCAGAGCCTTTTAAGCCCACAAAGTTCTCCTCTAATTAGGGGAGTGGGGAGGACATTGAGAGAGAGAGGTCAAGGCTAAAAACTAGGGTTCTGTTTTTCTTCTCAGTTGATCATTCCTTTAACTAATGGATATACAGATGATTTTTTTAATGGACAAGTCAAATCTATAGTGCTGTTAATAAAATAAAAGGTTAATTTAATTGATTAGATGTTAATTGTTAATTAATTTGCAATTTCGTCCATTAGATTTGTACACTACTTCAAGGCAGGGGCATGCCTAGCCAGGCACTTAGTAGGCTCTGAATAAATGCTTATTGATTGGCTGATTAAGGTTAAATATTTAAATCTAAGTCATGAGTTTAAATAATGGGGAAAATACATATGAACTATAGTAGAAAAATTTTACTAGAATAAAATTTAAAATAAAAATTCAAAAAAATCTACATGAATTACCAAGTTTAGGCACATGAAGCTTAGTTGATTAAAAAAAAATGTAAAGGTGATTTATTTCCTTGTTTTCTTGCATCTATTTTCACATTTTTAATATATGTACATCTTATTATCTACTCCCAAAGTTCCTTTTCACAATTATTTTGTATTTTGATGAATGAGTGGAGCTCCCTCATTGGTCAATAGAATATTATTATTAGTTCAGAGAGACATGTGGTATTTGCCTTGTGACCTATTTGGTAACTCACAAATTTTTTTGCTTTTAGGGGAGTTGGGGAGAAAGAGTGATACTGATATTTGACAGATTTTTTTTCTGGTTTGCATTGCAAAGGTGGTGTTAGGAGGCTTCTGGTTATTTAATAGGTTTTTAAGATGTTAAGATAAGCAATTTAATATTTTACTGTTGGACTGTTATTCAAACTCTTTGTTGTTGTCCAGTCATGCCACATAGCTAGTATATATCTAAGGCTGAATTTGAATTCATATCTTCTTGTTTCCAGGCCCAGTGCTCTATTCACTATGCTACCTACCTGCAGTAATTCAAACTCTTTCCTCATAATGCAAAATATTAATAGTAAACTCACAAAATATTAGGGAAAACACAATAGCCATGATTTCTAAAAATTTTCCCCTTTGGCTGAATTAATCTCTATAAAAGACATACATTTATTACAAAATTATGATTATTAAATTTTCTCCCTTTATTTTATCTTATTTTGTTTTGACCTAGAAATGTCCCCTATCTTTTACAAGTTCTAATTTAAATGTAATATTCATCTCTGGCTAGATTATGTTTCAAATATGGCTCAATAATTTCAGTTATTGACGTAATCCTAACTGTAGTGTAGTCCTGATTCAGAAGATACTTCCATTGCAATTCCCCCTTTTCAAACATTTATGATAATTTAAATTTATCATTTAATCTAAAACTAAAAAGTACTTCTCTGTCCCAAAGTAATTTTTTCATATGTATGATTTTGATAAAATGCTTCATTTCATAATCTGTTTACCAGTGGATATGCAAAATGTTTTTGCATAAAATATTAATGGAAATATATGTTTAAAAATGAACATATTCTTGATCCTTAACAAAAAATTAAAAGCTGATAAAAACAGATCTGTATTCTCAATTGAATCAAATTTGCAGGGCTTGGTGCTAGTGTTATCTTATCATCACTCTAGATTTATATTATGCAATACAATAGAGTAGGAAGGAGGAAGAAGGGAAGGAAGGAGGGAAGGAAGGAAGAAAGGAAGGAAGGAAGGAAGGACATTGAGGAAAGAAGGGACAGGAAGGTAGGAGAAGAAGGAAAGGCAAAGGGAGAAGAACATTAGGGAGGCAAGGACAAATATATTCCATGTTTTCCATAATTTCCTTATTTTAGGAAAATAAGGTTCTAATCCTTTTAATTTATAGATGGAGAAATTAAGCAAAAACTTAAATATAGTCATATTCAATTGTAAAACAAACTGGATATTAAATGACTTATCCTAGAGCCATTTCCACTGCAAAGATCCTTTTCATTCACCTATCCAAAAAATTCAAAGCCTCTACTTATTGATTTAGATACCTGAAATATTTTGAAGGACTTTGTGTTTTGACATAGAGCTGCCTAATTAAGATCAGGTTAAAAAATGTATTTTTTTAACTTTTACTTTTGAAAACTTTAGAAAATGCATCAATAAACATCTTCATTATTAAATACATTGAATATAATTGAATCTTTGATAGAAGACCCTTCAGTACCTTGAGACAACCACATATATTGACAAACCTAGGAATCTCTCATTTTCTTAATCTCTTCAGGTTGTATAAGCTTTTTTTTTTCACTTCACTTAGCCCATTTATAGGGGTAGTTACATCCTAGAATTCATGACTACACATGAATGTTCTACTGCTTTGATCAAGTCCGTGATTCCTCTATAAAATCACAACCCTTTATCATTCCATATTTTTTATTTGTTGTTGAGTTGTTCAGACTTTTCCAACTTTTTGTGACCCCATGAATCCCATTCCCATATTCTCCACTTGTTTTCTTGACAAAGATACTGGAGTGGCTTGTCATTTCCTTCTCCAATGGATTAAAGCAAATAGAGCTTAAATGACTTTCCCAGGATCACAATGCTAAGTAAGTGTCTGAAGCTGGACTTGAAATCAAGTCCTCCCAACTCTAGGCCCAGTATTCTATCCACTGAGCCTTCTAGCTGCTTCCTTCTGTGCCTGCTTAACTTTCCTAAGTTTAACCCCTCCTAAATCTATTCTTTTTCTTCATCATGACCTCCAATTTCTCTGTTAGAACTTTCTCATACATGCTACTTCAATTTTCTCCTTTTTCATCCTTAACCATGTTATAGCTCTTCCATTCAACTTTAAGCAATTTACTATTCTTAAATTTATTGCTACCATGTGCAATTATACCTTGTCAAGTCAAAAAAATTTGATATCTCCCAGCACCTGCTTCTTCCACTTTTACATTTCCTGGTGAATGGAGCTAGAAGAAGTAATGTACTTGAATTGATAGCTTTCACTATGGATATGTATTATCTAACCGCGAGTGGTTCTTCAGTGAAGCAAAATCATTCTCTTATCCTCTTACTAACTGCCTTTTTGTCTTTTCACTAGTTTTTTCCCATTTCTCATATAGTCTTCTACCTCCTTTCTCCTGGCTCCCTGGACTTCCTTCAAGATTCAGATGGAAAAATTCCTTCTATAAGAGACTTTTCCAGGTCACCTCACTTCTAGTGCCTTTCCTTTGAGGTTATCATACATAATGCATACACCTTTATGTGCATGTGTACACATAGATATATGTATGTTACACATGCATGTATTGTGTATACATGGAGATATTTCTGTCTAGTATACATATCTATTTCTTTTTTTGGGTGGGGGGTTAAGGCAAGGTAATTGGGGTTAAGTGACTTGCCCAAGGTTGCACAGATAGTGAAGTGTCAAGTGTCTGAGGCCTGGAATTGAGCTCAGCGCCCCTTCACTTCAGGGCTGGTGCTCTATTGCCTGTGCCACCTAGCTACCCCATCCATATTTATTTCTTTATGTTCTACTGATAAATTTATATCTATATAGATGCAGATATAGGATATACATATGTATTTGTGTCTGTGTGTATGTGTGTGTGTGTGTGTGTGTGTGTGTGGAGAGAGAGAGAGAGACAGAGAAAGAATAAACTAGAAATAATATAAAGTGAAAGGGACCAGTCAATCAATTAGAAATTATTAAGTACCTATTGAGCGACTAAAAGACATGCACTCTGCTAAATCCAAAGGTTACAAAAAAAAAAAAGGCAAAAGCCTGTCCTTACCCTAAATCATCTTACGATCTAATGAAGGAGACAACAAACAAATATAAACAGAGCAAACTATATACAGGATAAATAGGAAACAATCAAGACAGGGAATTAAGAGGGATTGAGAAAGGCTTCCTGAAGAAGCCTTTTGGGACTTAAAGTGAGCCAGGGAGGTCAGTAGTGGGAGGGGAGGAAAGAGAAGATTTCAGGCCTCAGAGATAGTGAGAGAAAATGCCCAGAGCTCAGAGGTGGAGTGTCTAGTTTGTGGAAATACAGAGGTCAGTGTCCGTCCCTGGATTGAAGAGTAGGTGTAAGGTAAAATAAAACTGCAAAGGTTAAGGAGGGCAACTAGATAATGAAGGATTTTGAAAGCCAAGCAGAATATTCTGTATTTGCTCCTGAGGGCAGAAGGAAGCCTCGGGAGCTTATAGAGTACTGGGGTGATCTGATCTGATCTGCACTTTAGGAAAATCCCTTTAGTGGTTCAATGGAGGATGAATTGGAGTAGAGAGAAACTTGGGGGCAGACTCACCAGCAGGTCATTGCAATATTTCAGGTGTGAGGTGATCGTCTTCGCTAGACTGGTAGCAGTGTCAGAGGACAGAAGGGGACTTATTAGAAAGATGTTGCAAAAAACAAAATCAACCGACCTTGACAACATATTGGTTATGGAAAATGAGCAATGGTGAAGGGTTGAGAATGATTTCTATATTGCAAGCCTGAGGAATTGGGAGAATGGTGTTACCCTCTATAGTAAAATGTAGAAGGGGTGAAACATTTAAGGGAAAAGATGTTGAGTTCTGTATTGGACATTTTGAGTTTAAAACTTTTGTTTGAAATACAGTTCGAGATCTCTGAAAGGCAATTTGAGAGGCAAGATTGGAGGGTAGCAGAGAGATTGGTGTAACCAAGAGATAGACCAGTGTGTGTGTGTGTGTGTGTGTGTGTGTGTGTGTGTGTGTGTGTACTTAATATGTGTGTATACTTGATTTACATATTTATGTATATATGCAAACAAATATGTATACATAAAAGTAGAAATAAAGGTGGAATACCACTTGAAGTTCTCCATTTATACTATAAGAGAGTCAAACCTAAACTATTCTTAATTTTAAAAATAAAGTGTTCAATGAGAAAGATTAGATAAGGAAGAATCTGTAAAAATTGAACACAAGAATTTAGCATTTGATTAACCTGAAAACTTTAATTATTTTGGGAAAAAGTCCCTATTTGACAAAAGTTTCATAGAAATAAGGAATCAATTTGGCAAAAGCTTAGAGTATATGAACATTATATATATATATATATATATATATACACATATATGTATAAACACATATACATACATACAAATTTAGAGGTCATGATAAAGAAAAAGAATAGATTTACGAAGAGTTAGGAGGGTTGTTTTTACATGGAAACTTTTCCCCAAAGTATGTTATGTTAATATGTATAAAATAACTCTAAAAATGACTATGAAAATAAGGAACATTGATGACTAATCCCTAATTTGCATTATTATTTCTTATTAATTTACATAGGACTTATTTTCCAAGTCATTCAGTCTGTTCTTTTTGAAAGGCCTTTTTCTATATGATTATATCCTTGGAATGCTTAACATAGGAGAGTTAAGCATGCAGAGAAGGAGGCAGCTTAATGGCTCAGTGGATGGAATATCTATAACTATATCTATATCTACGTGTATGTGTTTTTTAGAAGGAAACGTTGTTTAGAAGGGAATGTTGAGAGAGTTCAACTGGGTGGTTACTCCTAATACTCCATTTTGGCTCTGTCTCTTATGAATTGAATATTAAATGTCAAATCATTAAAAAATAAACACACAAAAAGAGAACCAGATCAGATCCATTTCCTAGCTATCACTGAGGCAGTATTCTTAACAAAACAAAGAACAAAAGTAATCAGAAAATATAAATGGGGCAATTTAGATTACATGAACATGAAAAACTTTTGCATGAATACATTTTATGCTACTAGGATAAGAAGGGAAGTGAAGGGTTGTCTTTTGCATCAGCTATGTCCGATACTATTGAGATTCAAGATATGTTAGGAATTAACACAAATAAAAAACACCAAAAGCCATTCCTCAATGGAAAAAAATTGGTTAAAAAGTATGAAAAATGACTTTTAAAAATTGCATGTGCTTAACAATGATAAAAAGATGGGTCCAATTCAAGGGAAATACAAAACAAAACAATTCTGAGATTTTACTTCATATTCAATAAGTATACAAATATGATGAAATCTAAAAGCAATAAATTTTAATTAGAATGTGGAAAGATCCTCATGCTAGTATCCATTCTAGAAGGAAATCTAGAAAAACTAGTGCTTCTATTGCTAGGCATATTAGGCATATTTCTCAAGGGCAATAATAAACTTGTATATTGCATATATACATACATGCATGCAAATATATGCATGTAGACATATGTATATGAATTTGTATGTACTCGTATTCCAAATTATTAGTAAAAACTTTTTTTACACTGACCAAAAACTAGAACTAAAGTAGTTCCCACAAATCATTAGAGCTAGACATATATTCTAAGCTTGCATCATTCTTACTGCCCTAACTCAGAACAACCTTGGCATGACCTCTTAACTGTTCACAATGGCACTTGCTTTGTCTTAATCCTTCATTTCTCCTTTGTGTCTTTGTCTCTATACTACCGACGTTAGTAATAATGTGAACAATGGGAATTCCTTAGGGAATAATGGGAAACAGTCTCTCTAACCAAGAGACAGACTCTGACAACGTATCCCTACTTTCTGATTTCTAAATCTATTTATTTTTATCATAGCTCCAAATGGGTTCTTTTTATATGAAAACTTTTCCCCAAAGTCTGTTATGTTAATATGTATAAAATAACTCTAAAAATTACTATGAAAATAAGGAGCATTGACTACTAATACCTAACTTGAATTATTATTTCTTATTAATTTACATAGGGCTTCTTTTCCAAGTCGTTCAGTCTATTCTTCTTTTTTTTTTAAACAAGTGCTTTATTAATTTCTGTTTTACATCATTCATTTCCACCAGATTTTGAGTTACAATCATTTTCCCCCCATTATTCCCCTACCCAACCTGCCAGAATAGTAGTCCCACAAGATATCGTGTCCTCCAATCTGCTCTCTCCCATACCTTCTCCCATACCCCCTTCGACTTTTCCATTAGAGGAAGGTGAATCTTTGTGTCCCAATGCCTGCACATCTTATCTCCCTATTACAAGCAAAAGAGTATTAATAATAGTATTTATATATATTTGAAACATTTAATGTTAAGGCCTCGAATTTCAGAACCATTTCCTTCCTCCCTTGTCACCCATTCCCTCTTGGGAGATAAGTAATTCAGTATATGTTGTAAATGTCTGGCTATGCAAAACATTATCATAATAGATATATTGTACAAGGCTGCTTATAATTTCCTCCCACTCATCCCATCCCCCACCTGGTCCATTCCCTACATGATCCTGTCCCTCTTCTATAGTGGGTACTTCCAACCTCCCCTCCCCCCAAGGATGCCCTCCCATCCATCATCCCTCCTCTCATCCCCCTTCCCCCTATTCTGCTGCAGGTTGAGATATCCCATTTAGTATGTATGTCATTCTCTCCCTGAACCAAATTCAATGAGAATGTGGTTTTGCCTTTTTAGCCTTCCTATTCTCCTCCTCCCTTGCAACCACTTCCCCTTGCTTCTTCTACATGAGATAGTTTACCCTACCCTGTCTCTCCCCATCTCCTCTTGCCACTTTCCTCTCTCACCTCATAATTTCATCCCTTGAGTATTCTCCCTTCCCAACAAATTCAACCTATGCCCTCTATCCATATATAACTGTAACCATATACACACACATTCACATATATATTCATATGACCACATACCCTTCTTCCATTATTTTCATAGTGAGAAAAATATCATCAGTCACAGTTATTGCTTTTCCATATAGGAATGTAAATAGTTCAACTTTGATAAGTTCCTTTTGATTTCTTTTCCCTGATTACCTGCTCAGGCATCTCTTGCTTCTTGTGTCTGGATGTCAAATTTTCTATTCAATTCTGGTTTTTTCCTCAAGAATGCTTGAAAGTCCTCTATTCCACTGAATGACCATATTTTCCCCTGAAACAAAATAATCAGTTTTGCTGGGTAGGTGACCCTTGGGTTCATTCCCAGTTCTTTTGCCCTCTGGAATATCATATTCCATGCCCTTCAATCCCTCAGTGTAGAAGCTGCCAGGTCCTGGGCTATTCTGATTGTGTTTCCACAATATTGAAATTGTTTCTTCCTGGCTGCTTGTAGTATTTTCTCCTTGATCTGGGGATTCTGGAACCTGGCTATAATATTTCTGGGAGTTTTCTTTTTGGGATCTTTTTCAGGAGGTGATTGGTGGATTCTTTCAACCTCTATTTTGCCCTCTGGATCTAAAACATCAGGGCAGTTTTCCTTGAGAATTTCTTGAAGGGTGATTTGTAGGTTCTTTCTTTGATCGTGGCTTTCAGGTAGTCCAATAATTTTTAAATTGTCTCTCCTGGATCTATTTTCCAGGTCAGTGGTTTTTCCCATGAGATATTTCACATTGCCTTCTAATCTTTCATTTGTTTGGATCTGCTTAACAGCATCTTGATTTCTCATTAAGTCATTAGCTTCCATTTGCTCCAGTCTAACTCTGAAGGAATGAATCTCCTCAGTGAACTTTTGAGATTCTTTTTCCATCTGGCAAATTCGACTTTTTAAGGCATTCTTCTCCTCATTGCCCTTTTGGGCCTCCTTTGGCATTTGAGCTAGTCTATTTTTTAAGGTGTTGTTTTCCTCAGTCAGGCTGTTGACCCTCATTTCATACTTTTCCTGCATCCTTCTCATTTCTCTTTCCAATTTTTCCTCCACTTCTCTTATTTGATTTTTAAAGTCCTTCTTAAGGTCCTCTATGGCCTGCCACCCGCTCATGTTTTCCCCTGGGGCTTTTGGAGCAGGACTTCTGACGTCACAGTCCTTTTCCCTCTCTATGCCCCCAAAATAGCAGTCTAGAGTTGAATTTTTCTGTTTCCTTTGCCTTGGCATGTTGCCAATTAATTGCTTGACTTTTGGGCTTGTTGCCACAATATGGCTTTAAGGCCAGATAGAGGAATTTTCATCCCGAACATGTGGGGGGCAACTTCAGTTTCTGACAAGCTGTAAACCCACCCCCGACTTCCACCCTAGATCACAATCCAGATCCAGGGAGGTTAAAGCAAGAGTGATTACCCCCCAAGACTGATCGCTGGATCTCCCTACAATTTGCAGGCCGGGAGCTGGAGCTGCCTCTCAAAACTACAAAATGGCATGTCTCCTCAGGGGCTTCTAGCCCCCAGGGTAGGGAGCCAACGCATTCCCCAAATACTGGTCCCAAAGTCCATAGGACACTAACCTCTTACTTTGTCCTAGGCATGTCTATGTTGATAATTCTGGAGTCGCCACAGCTCCTGGTATTCTGGGGTCTCTCCAGCCTGCTGCTGGCCTTGCTGCCCTGGGGCTAAAACCTTGGCTCACGCCGACCTAGGCTCAGCTCGGTTCCCCACGCCCTGCGCACTGCGTGCTGCCAGGTCCCAGACCGCTGCGCTGGTCCTTCCTGCAGGGCTGCTAGGCTGTCCTCAGTGGGAGGTTAGCTTCTCTGTGTTGTTGTGTGGGTGCTGGGGCTCCAGATGTAGTTCAGAGTTCCCTTTTACATAGTTTGGGTGGAATCTGGGGGCAGAGTGGCTTGGACTAGCTGTTTCTACTCCGCTATCTTGGCTCTGCCCCCCCAGTCTATTCTTTTTGAAAGGCTTATTTCTATACCATTATATCCTTGAGATGCTTAATCACCCCCTCTGATTATTGGCATGTAAAATGAAAAAGAAATGTCTTCACGTGGTCATTTTGTTATTTCATTATTGAAACCATTATCATTTTCTAACAACTTCTGGTCTCAATACTTCAGTGAGATACTAATCCTTTCAAGAAGTATATACATACATTTACTTTAATGACTAAGATGATGTTCTTTCCATGTTCACTGGGATTGTCTTCCTTTATGAGCTCTCAGAATTGAACTTCCCACAGATTTTTCCTTCAGAAATATACAAAGGTTCTTTCTCTCACAAACAACAGTGTCTTACTTAAATTTGACAAGATGTTTTTGTGGATTTAAAATAAAGCCTTGTTTTTCTCTTGGTCATTCTCTTTTCTTTCCACTCTTTTTTTAAATAATTTTAATTTTTAAAATTAATTTATTAGTTTAGTTTCAGTTAACAAGATTCAATTCCATAGTTTCTTGATTTTCAAATTTCCTTTACTTCCCTCCCCCCTCCCCCCATGACAGCATATATTCCAGTATGGGATCTGCAAATACATTCATGTTAGACATTATTCCAATTACAAAGGCATACTAGGTGAGATGAAAGATGGTAAAGAAGAAATAAAACCAAGCCATGAAAAGAAAAAGATCATTTAGTTTGCTTCCATCAGGATTCAGGCTCAGTTCTTTCTAGTTATATCTTTGGATGGCACATTTCTCTTTTTCCTGAGTCTTTCAGGATTGACTTATATCACTGCATTGCTGAAAAGAGTCCAGTCTGTCACAGTTGGTCATCACAGATATGGTATGTCTGTGATTGTATACAAATTTCTTCTGATTCTACTCTTCTTGCTCAGCATCAGTTTGTATAAGTCTCTCCAGGTAATTATGAAATCTGTCACCTCCTCGTTTCTTATAGCAGAATAATATTCCGTTACATTCATATACCACAACTTGTTTAGCCATTCCCCAATTGATGGGCACCCCTTTAGTTTCCAATTCTTTGCAACCACAAAAAGGGCTGCTGCAAATATTTTTGTACATATGGGTCTTCTTCCCACTTCTATGATCTCTTTGGGATATAACCCTAGAAGTGGTATTGCTGGGTCAAAGAGTATGAAATTATTTATAGTCCTTTGGGCATAATTCCAGATTGCTCTCCAGAATGGTTGGATAAGTTCACAAGTCCACCATCAATGCATTAGTGTTCCAATTTGCCCACATCCTCTCCAGCATTTGTCAATTTCTTGTTTTGTCATCTTAGCCAATCTGACTGGAGAGATGTGGTATCTCAGAGTTGTTTTGATTTGTATTTCTCTAGTGATTTAGAGCATTTCTTCATATGCTTATAGATATCTTTAATTTCTTTCTCTGAAAACTGCCTGTTCATATCCTTTGACCATTTATCAATTGGGGAATGACTTGTATTCATATAGATTTGGCTCAATTCTCTATAAATTTTAGAAATGAGTCCTTTATCAGAGACACAAGTTGTAAAAATTTTTTCCCGATTTCCCACCTCCCTCTTGATCTTGGTTACCTTGGCTTTGTTTGTACTTTTCTTTCCACTCTTAAAAATCATTAGTTCTTGGGGTGGCTAGGTGGCGCAGTGAATAGAGCGCCGGCCCTGGAGTCAGAAGGACCTGAGTTAGGAGCCGGCCTCCGACACTTAATCCACACAAACGAAAACCTAGCCCAAAAACCTAGCCGTGTAACCTTGGGCAAATTACTTAACCCCAATTGCCCTAAAGGGGAGGCTAGGTGGCGCAGTGAGTAAGAGCGCTGGCCTCGGAGCTGGGATGACCCGAGATCAGATCCGGCCTCAGAAAATGAGCACCCACGCAGAAATAATGACTAGCCGTGTAGCCTTGAGCAAGTTACTTAACCCCAATTGCTTAAAAAAAGAAATCATTAGTTCTGCTTGACTTTTTAGTTTACTTACATAGAATAATATTTTATTACTAAAATGATCATATTTTCTATTTATACTTAAAAGGCACATGTTAAACTCAAGTTGAATGAACCTTCTTCGCTCAGTCTGGGAGACATTAACCTTTAGAGTGTTTTCAAATCTTAAGGAAGTTTTTACAAGGTCCAAAAAGAGAAAACTCAAAATACCAGTTGCTAAATTTACCAATCTCACCTTGGCCTCTAATATATTCTTCCTAATATTATATTTATGTGAATCCAAGTTGTATCTGCCTAAATAATAGGTTATAAAATTGTAAGGACTTTAAATGTCCCCAAAAATATACACAAATGTGTGCACACATACACACATGTGTGTGCACACATACATGTGTACACATGTGTGCATATGTTTATGTATATGCATATGTGTATTCATATAAATATATGTATACTGAAAGAGAACATATACATATATATGTATGTGTGTGTGTGTGTGTGTAAATGTACATGTATTTCATTTTATAATCCTGAAGAATTTTGTGTTGTACAGACTAACACAGGTATAATGGTAAGGGATTTGAAGATCTTCCCTGCCCTTTAATGGGCCTTAATGGGAGCCCAACAGGAGAAGCTTGCTTAGGAGAAGCTTGTTTTTCAGAAAGGCACACCTTTTATTACTTTGTAATTTGGAAACCCTGGAAAAGGTTATATATCTACATATCTCTATCTCTATCTCTATCTCTATCTCTACCTCTATCTCTATCTCTATGTCTCTATCTATATCTATATATAGATATGTCTATCTATCTATCTATCTATCTATCTATCTATCTATCTATCTACTCTGACATGATATTTTGCATTGGGGCTCACTTACAGGAAGAGTTGTACAATTTGGTCACATGAGATGCTGAGTAGCAGTTGAGATCCCCAGCTTTGCAAACCCAGATGTTGATGCTTCTCTCTCTGGTAACTAACTGTATGTATGTAATATGTAATGGTTAGACAGCTAAAAGCCCTGTCTGTTGGTCTATTGAGTTGTGTAATTTTCTGTCCTAATTTTTTGTCTGCTTGTAATTTCTGTTTGTATTCTCTGAAGTTCTGGGTGCTGACTTTTTATCCTGAGCCAAGTGAATGACATATGTTTGATTAAAGTAAGATTGTTAACCCTTTTTGAATTACTTTCCTTTTGAAAAGCAAATCAAAGAACCTGTGCTAGCAATCATACTGGTTATGCTAGGGTGCCTGCTGTTTCAACAGGCCAAGTGTGTGGAGAAAAACTTTGCAATCACATTGTCCTGTCCTGACTCTAAAGCTGATTCTCTATCCACTATGTCCTGCTTCCTTGCCACAGAAGGAATTGAATAAATTATCTGTTGAGTAGATTGTTTTTAAACCACTTTGTTTGAAATAGATTTCAAAGTAGCCATTATCAATAATTGATCATTGAATGTTCCTATATGCATTTTTATATTATAGAAGAGAAAATCATAGTGAGACATAAGGATGTAATATTATATCTTTCCGCAGAAGATAATGAAAAAAAAAAAAGATGTTAGACCCATATCTCATTTTCATAGATCCTTCCTGTGGGTCTTCCAGGCTATTGGGCTGAAGATGTCTTTCACTCTGTCTTTTTGTGGGTTCTTCAGTTTTAGAATTTGTTTAGAATTTTAGAAGCTTTAAAATTTGTTTTGTACAGGTATTTGGAGGGGTTTGGGGGCAAGCTCAAGCAAGTCCCTGCTTTTCCTCTTCCATCTTGGCTCTGCCCTCCCTGTTGACTTTTAAAGAAATCAGATTTTCTTACCATAGTAAAATCACTCTCTGTTTATTAGCATTATCTTAATTACCTAGATATTAGCATATAATATAACACCCATATGTATGTGAGAAATACATTTATCAAACAAGAACTTTTTATAAATGTGTGTATATGTACACATTTAAAATATTTATATATGAAAATATATTAGGGTTTTTATTGGCTCTTAAATTAACTTGATAAATTATTGGAGCTCATATTTCCATATGGGACATTCAAATCCTCTAATCAAGTTAAAATGACTCAAAAATATGAAGATTAAAAGCATGTATACCTGATGGAATGTCCCAAACAACCTATCAAATGTCAACATAATGGTGTATGTCGTGATGAAAATAACAATCTGGCAATTTGGGGCAATTCACACTTGCACACATAGACATGGTGTCTTAAAGTATTTAAGCTTTAATAGCTTAAATTTGCCCTAAGAATTTTTAGACCACCTTTATAGATCTGGTATATTAACTGGATTCAAATTAGGTATAAGTTTATAGTGTGATATAGCCACCAAAAAACTGATTCATTAAGGGAAGCATGATTTTCAGTGCTGAGGAGAAAATTATCCTGGTGCATTCTGTACTCATTAGATCACAATACAATATTTTGTCAAATTCAGTCAATGGGCTTAACATTTTATTTTTTCCCTTGGTTAACACCTTTAATAAATTCGTTATAACAGGACAAGGCACTTCTCTTGCCCAACAGCTACATTTTAACCTGAAACAGAAACTGACAGCTTAAGACACTTCATGGTATAATGACATAGGCCTCTCTTGCACAGTCCTTGAGACCTAGCCAATCTCAAAGCATGAAAATACCAGCAAAGACTCTTGGCCAGACAATTTGGAGCTACAAGATACACAAGGTGATGAGCTCCCTTCAGTTTCAGAACTGTTACACATTCCTGTCTCTATAGGAATTCCATATTAACAGTTTCAGAAGGACATTCAAATGATTTAGAGAACTGACCCTCCTCTTCATTACATTTAAATACATCCAAGTTCTCAATTATATGGAAGCTCTTAACAGATGTTTGTCAACATGAAGTAGGATGGTGAAAACAATTTTGATCCTTTTAACTTTGTGGGAAAGTACACAATATTAAAATTTGTCGTTATGGTTTGTCCACGGATATTTATTAGCTTATGTCCAAATTTTTTCATTCAAGTCTGAAAACTGGTTAGGCATCCATATGGTATGTTGTAGACTTGCAACTATTAATGAACAGAACTCAGTTAAATTTTTTTTCTAAGGTTTTGGAGGAAAATATGTAAATATAGCTTAAAAGTCCAGTAGTTCAAAGATCTTTAGCTGTATGCAAATATATTCTGTTTCTATATATGTTTAAGCAGTAAGAATATTCAAGGAGGCTATATCATTATTTTTGTCATTGCAGTAATACACACATACACCCATATAGTATACAAATGCTTTTACACCATATTCTCAAAATCAACTTACTTCCTATAAAAATTAGTCAGCATTTTTTTTAAATGAGGAAATGTTAGACTCATTTTATGTTGTCATTTTTTATTACAAATGTCAAAAATCACATCTACTCATATATTAAATATCATTAAAGCAACTTATAAGAAAAATTCATAGTTGTGTTACTTTTGAATATATTGAATCCTTTTATCCCCAAATTCATCTAAAGATTTAAGGTAAGTAATGTATAGCCAGAAGAAGACAACAAAATCAAAGCTACTGCATCAGAACCTCCAAGAAAAATATGAATTGGTTGCAGGCCATGGAAGAGCTCAGAAAGGATTTTGAAAATCAAGTAAGAGAATTAGAGGAAAAATTGGAAAGAGAAATGAGAGTAATGCAAAAACATCATGAAAATGAGTCAACAGCTCACTAAAGGAAACTCCAAAAAATACTTGAAGAAAATAAAACCTTAAAAACTAGACTAACCCAAATGGCAAAAGAAATCCAAAAAGCCAATGAGAAGGCTTTTAAAACATTTAATTCAAGCAATTTTAATGCATGCTATTTGGACTAGAAGCATCAGAAACTTCTCACATCAAACTTGACCTTCCAACAACCATTTATAAAGGATGAGAGAATATTAATTGCTATTACTAGGCCTCAAACTAGAGCTGCCTTTATTTCCTATCCTCCCCAATTTAGCTTCTAGCTGAAAGGTGCTGTGTTAGCTACTAGGAATACAAAGAAAAAGGGGGAAAATATTGCTTCACCTCAAGTTACTTATAGTATATTCTATTGGTTGAGGGTTTGGAGGATGGAAAAATCAAAATAAATATGTACAAAGTATGTGCAATATAATATGAAGTAGTATCATAAGGTAGAAAATTCAAATAATGTGGTAGCAAGGGGAATTGACAGAAGTAGGCTTGCTACTTCCTAGTTATAGTTTTTTTTTTCACTCTTAATAGTAGAAAAAATATTTCCCATATTCATGGAAGGTACTGAGGGGTTAAATGACTTGCCCATGGAAATGAGGCTATTTTGTGGCAGTACTTCAAATCCCAGATGCTTTATGGAACTATAGATATAGAGCTGAGAAGGACCTCATGGGCCATTTAGGTCAACTCACTTATTTTATATATGACAGAAATGAGTGACTTGTCCAAGGTCACACAGATAATAGATATCACAGCCTAAATTCAGGTTCTTTCATACCAGAATGAGTAATCAAAAGTATTAGCAGAGGAAATATTATGATTTGACCAGATCTAAATGGTGGATAATCATCTTCAATAATTTTTCTTATAATCCAATATTAAATGTGATACAGTATATTAATGAATATTATTCCTTCATTTTCTATTTTTTAGGAGTGCATTATGATTTCCAGTTTTTGGAAAATTTCATATATGGAAATTAACTTTTGCTGGGTTTATGGTCTCATTTCTCAAAGACTGCTCTCAGATGGGGGTGAGAGGAGTAAGGGAAGAGAATATTTACAAAAATGAAAGAAGATACTCCACTTAATGAATCAACATTTATATTGAGTGAGACAATTGAGGTTCAGTTTTTCATTATCACTAAAAACATCACTTGTTATGAAAAATGCTATAAAATGTTATGAAAAGATAAGTAGAGCCCCATAGCTAATGAACAAATGTCATGAGATTAGCATTTTAAGTATGGGATGACAGCATGATTGCAACAAACATCTGTAAAATTATTGCTTTTCATCTACATTAATTTACTGAATGAATGCAGTGCAAATAGCCCCAAATGGTAAATAATGAAATGTCAGTAAATTAGTCATTAAATACCTGCTTCATTTTTTACAAAGCTGCACTAATACAGAACCTAATAGTCTCAAATGTAATGATAAGACCAAAGTTAGTCAGAAACAGAGCTCATATTGGGGCAAAGTTTTTTGGTTTTGGTTTTGGTTTTTCTTTTTGCCATTTTGTAGGTCATAGTTGCCTATTTTTAAAAGATTAATGTGTATCAATTAAAGGAATATGTTTGACATGCTGTGATGTGCCTTATTTTTCCCTTGCATGTAACTTTTTTTCCTTGAAAAGTATGGCTTTGTACTGAACACATATTACTACAGAAGCTACAATGTGCACCTTGCTGAGAAGCAAATGCCAAACAGAAGATGGGGGTGGGAGAGGAGTGGGAAGGGAATAAAAAATGATAAGGGAAAAACATTCATCTTCGGCTATATTTATAGAAAGCTGAAATAGTCTGTCATTTTAGGACAACAACAATCTAGCAAAATGATTGTTATTTTCTGTTTGCCAGACAGTTCCTTGATGTGATGTCTGTGTATTTATTCAAAAGGGCTGTAGTGATACTTGCAAGTAGTTTTCATATTTGACTCTCTCGTTGGTTTATGAGCTCCTTGAAGTTAGGGGCTGGACTGACCTCTTTTTTATACTCAATTCAGTTCATAGCACAGTACCTGGCTCAGCATAAGCCCTGCTGGCTTGTTAATTGACTGGCAATGTTGTTGTGAGCAAGTCCTGGGTAAACTATCCATACACTGTAATGTATGCTGTTCTGCAGCTGCTACTACTGCTGCTGTTAATGTGGTGGTGTTGGTATTGTTGGGTCTACTTTCATGATTTCGTCGGTGTGGGGTACTTCTTCTCTAGAAACTTCCTTCCCTGATTCAGATCAACAAAAATTCTCTAATAGACATATAATATTAAAATATTCATGGAAGGTAATGAGGGGTTAATTGACTTGACCATGGAAATGAGGCTATTTAGTATGAGAGGCAGTACTTGTACCCAGCTCTTCCTCAACTTTGTGGAAATAAATGCCCCTCTCAGGTTAAGCTTTTCACATCTAATCTCATCACTGTGCTGCCATCTCAAGCCTTGATCTACACCACCTCCTCCAGCCTTTTCTCCCCTCTGACTGGAGGATTAGATGATGGAGTAGAAAACTCTTCCCAACCTTCCTATTTATAGAGGGAAGAAATTATACTTTTTGACTCATTTCACTCTGCATCTGCTGTTCTGCCTACCTTCAAGTCTACAGAATAAGATGCTGCTGTCCTGGGTATCTCTGGTGTCTCCCCATCAAACTTTTCTGCCTTCTTTTTGTGTGCTCTTTTCCCGTTAGATTATAAACTCACTGAGGGCAGGGATTGTTTTTCTTTTTATTAATTGTATCACCAACAAAATATAATGCCTAGCAAATAGTGAGTGCTTAATAAATGTTTATTGCATTTATTGGATTGAAATACTATATGATAGAATGAATTGTTTCTGTTCTTTCACATACTTTTTAAAAGGTTAAATTCATTTAGGTAACTATTTATTTAGGATGGAATTTAACCAGTTTATTTTGTTGTTTGCCTGAATTCAACCATAGTTTTATTTTGTTTTGTTTTTCCTAGAAACCACTTTGCCTATTGGAGCTCATGTGTTTTCATATGGGACACACAAATCCTTTAATTTTTCTTTCTTTTATCTATGTCCATATGTTTACATATAAAATTTTATAATGGAGCTCTTATATATACCTGAATATACATATATAATACGTTTAGGATATATAATAGCTAGCACTTATATAGTCTTTAAGTTTTGTAAATCACTTTATAAATATCTCATTTTATCCTCACAACTACCATTGGAGGAGAGTGACATTATTCCCATTTTACAAATTAGGAAACTTAAGCTGACAGAGGTTCAGAGATTTGTCCACGATCACACAGTTGGTAAGTGTTCATGGCTGGATTTGAATTCAGGTCTTCCTGGCTCTACCATCTAGCTACCTCTGATACTTAACAAATCTAATATTTAATACAAATATACATATATACATTTAATTACTTCTATCTCAATTTATACTTATAAACATGTTTTGATGATATTTAGTGTTCAAAATAAAATTTTCATGATGATATCTGTATGTGTATGTGTTGTACCCCCTCTGACGCCACTCTCTGAACTGGTCTTCTTAGGGTGGCTCCTATTTTCCCTCAAGTTTCTGAAGTAGTATGGCTGGACATTTCACTCGCTTATGAGGGGCCCATCTTTGTATCCTGAATTCTTGTAAACCCAGAAATCCCCCATTCCACTTGGTTATTAAACAACCTTAACCCAGTGTGCCCCCAGCCCACTCTTATCTTGTCCGGCTAAAGTAGTAAGCCTTGTAAACCCAAGAATCCTCCATTTGGCTTGGTTATTGAACAACCTGCTTTATCTAAGATTGCCCCCATATCCTGCCTGAGCAGTCTGCCCCATTATTGTTACTCCTGATACAATGGTGGTTTTTGGACTATTTAAACTGTGTATCTACTGGGGTTCGGGCAGCTTCTGGGACTTTATCCCTAGGACTGCCACTGGCCAGCTAATAAATGCTTCTTGAATTCGATTACTGATGGTCTTGGCCTGTTGATTCTGTCCGAGTGTCCATTTCAGTTTCTAGATATAACTCTTAGGGGTTGTGGTTTAAAATACCATTGTCACTTAAAAGTCCCCACTGGTGTGCTTCCCATTCATAGGAAACAAGTAACTTTTAGACAATAAGATAGTACCTCAGTTAGATTTTAGAAAAGATATTTATTTAGTCTATTAGAAAAGGTATAGATTCATATAATAAAACATCTACTGTAAAACATTTTCTTCTAATATTCATATTCATACTTTGCTTTGAGGGATTTGGCTCAAATAGTGAATAGTGTTTTAGTAGGAGTCTTGTATAGATAACACAGGTAACAAAAGGGTACCTCTGAACTCCTGGCCCAGAAATTCATTTTTCTCCTTTTAAGGAATCCTTCTGAAGTTCATCTTAAACATAGCACTTGCATGAGCTCTGAGCATCAATGACATTTGAGAGTTCATATTCAGAATTTTCCCCTTCAAGAGGGAAGCCACTGTTGTCCTGGGGTAACTGTCTTTTTACATCTGTCTGCTGCATTTTCTCTCTTATTAGCCACTACTTCCCCAGTGATCACTGCTATCATCTCTGATGGACTCTGTTAGCAATTCTAGATGTTAGGAAGTTCTTTTGTGGGGACTCAGGATCTATCAATCACACATAGATACCTAGGCACTTTCATTTCAGAAATACTAATTTACCTAAGATCAGAAAAGAATAAACAGAAAAAAGATGTCATTTGCTCAAAGACAAATGGCATGTGGATGAAGGAGTACAACCATCTGACACTCCCTGACCTGGAAGTTCAAAAGAGTCCTCACTCAAAGTGACCATTAAAAAAATAAAACTGAGAAAAGAATTGGTTTTTAAATGCATGCAGTTCCAGCTGAGCACTTCATGAGTCATTTATTTTATTTTTTCTATCTCTGTAGTCAATTTTATTCTTAAAAAAAAAAAAAAAGAAACAAAACCCAGTTGTCCAAAGTTACCCCCAGGATCAAATATAAAACCTTCTGTTGATCATTTAAACATTCTCATTTTCTCTCTGTGTGTGTCTGTCTCTGTTTCTGTCTGTCTGTCTCTTTTTCTCTGTCTCTGTTTCTGTGGTTGAGGATGACCATATGGGTGTGTCTCCTTCAACTTTCCAAGACTCTTACATCTTATACTTTACACAGACTTTGATCTAATTGCACTGGCTTCCTAGCTGTTTCTTGAATAAGCCACTCCATCTCCCTGATTCATGCATTTTCTTTGATTTTTCTCTCATCTCCACCTCAGGTCTTCCTTCAAATCCTTACTATAATTCCACTTCATAGAGGAAGTTTTCCCCCTACCCTTCTTCTTTTTTATTTATTTTTTTGTTTTCATTTTTTTTTTGTTTGTTTTTTTGCTTTTTGGAGGGGGAAGGGCAGGGCAATTGGGGTTAAGTGACTTGCCCAAGGTCACATGGCTAGTTTTTTTTGGTGTTAAGCATCTGAGGTCACATTTGAACTCAGGTCCACCTGACTTCAGGGACAGTGTTCTATTCACTGTGCCACCGCCGCCCCTTGTACTGTGTTTTTCTAACCATTTAATTTACAAGAGCTACTCTTTTGGCTTAAGGTTTTGCATTTACTTTTTCACATCTATCAATTAAGTCCAGCTAAAGAAAAAAAAATATTACCATTTAAAATGGATTAAAATATCTGAACCCTTCCTTTCACATGACGGTGATGATGTAGGAGGGGAGTTGTATTCTGTCAAGCCTAAAATGTAATACTTATAGGATTATAATGACCATGTCATCTCTGACAACTCTGAATAACAGATCATTACTATATCTCATTTGGACTATTGTAGTAATCTCCTAGCTGTTTTTCTTTCTTATATACTTTATTCTTTCTCTAATCCATTCTGCCTATTGCTGTTAGCCAATCTTTCTTATAGATTGTTTTGTGACCAATACTCAGCCCTGCTACTGATAAAATCTTCCAATGTTTTTGTCAAATGAATATGAACTTTCACTTTTTTTAACCCAATGCAAACTTCAGGATCAGAGAACCATGATTATTGAATAGGTTGGGACTTCACAGTCCAGGTAGTCCAAACTACAAACTTTACAAATGAGGAAACTTAAGAGCAGGGGGGCGGGGTTTGTAACTATCTGATGTTACTAAGAGGAAGAATTAATATCTAGATCCTTTTACTCCATGTCCAATACTCTTCCTAACATCCCACAACTTTGTTTGATAATCTTCTAGTTATTATGATAAGGTGAAGCTGAAAGCATGAGTACATATTTTCATCCAAGGTGTTTAGCCCTATCTTCATCATACATCTACAAAGTCTAAAGAGTAGAGGGTTTCCCTTTAGCTGATATAGCCCTCCATATGTTCCTGTTTGATGCACCTGGAGAAAATAAAGTGTCCTAAATGGGATTCATGATTGCTTAAAATTGAATTTTTTTTGAAATGTTTGTTGTCCAAACTGTAATGCATAACTAAATAGACAGACTAATAATCAATCTACAATTGATGTATTTTTTTTTTATTAAACTCCAAGTATAGACCAACCAGCATACTAGAGATGAGTAAATTGGTCATTCAATACGTATATATTACACAGTCATGGGAGATTGACAATGAGCTAGATTCTTCATTAAAAAAAGAAGAGAAAAATGAAATGGGTTGCATTTGAGAAAATTTCACAGCATCTTAAATATTCTCAAGCTTCTGTTTGTGAAGGATGGGAGAAAACATACCGTGACCATTTAAATATTAATAATCTTCTAAAGATGCAATATTTTGATAAATTATGACATGCTAAAATCTTTGAAAAATTAAAATCATGTCACAGAAAGGATAATGGAAAGTCATATAATGAGCATAAGAAAGCTACAAAATATTATAAAAAATAAATTAGAGATAATTTAACACATATCCATTGATATCATATGAGTAAGAAAGTGTCAAAAATATATATACCTAAGAGATACATGTCAACCAGAATTTAAAGAAAACAGTCAATACAACAAAATTGAGGTCTTTAATCTGGGCAGGTAAGCAGCAATTCTGAGTGCAGCACAAGTGGTGAGATACCCAAGAAGGGGCCTGGGAACAGGGTTATAAAGGACACTAAGGTAGGAAGAATACCCAACCTGCAGGTGGGAGGGGTTAGGGAGAGAGATTGGCTAAATTGTAGGTGGGAGAGATTAGGCAGAGGGATTGTCCAGGCTTCAAGTGGGATGGGTTAGGTATAGAGAATGGCCAGGCTGCCTGGTGAGAGAAGTTCTCCCAATTTCAGGAGGTAAGTTGTTTTGCATGACAAGCAAAAGTAAAAGAAAAGAGAAGTTTAGGAATCTCTGGAGGGTTTAGGAGATTTACAAAATAATCAGAGGCTGAAAGTGACAAAGTGTGGTCAGCCCTAGGCAATTCATTCCCCTGGGAAAGGAGACCGGGGTACCTTCAGTCAGTTCTTAGTTAACTGTGTTTGTCATATATCACTAGAAAAGGATTTAAAATGATCATAAATGAAAAACTACTATCCATCTCTAGAGAACGAATTGATGGAGTCTGAATAAAGATCAAAGTGTACATTTTTTTAATGTTATTTTTCTAAGTTTTTTTAATGACATGACTAATATGTAAATATATTTGGCATGACTACACATGTATAATGAAGAGGTTACTGATAAAGAGGGTTATGGTTGCTCTGTCGACCCCAAAATACCAACACGCCGGGTTCTGCTGAATGAATTCGACTCAAGTCTTCTCTCAGCCAAAGAAAAGTAAAATTTATTAAAACTTTGCTTTTATTAGACACAGAGTAAGTCTGTGCTAGGTTATTCTATGGCACTCTCACACCACATAGAGGGAAGATGGGGATCTTATATACAGAAAGTTGTGGGAGGCATCTAGGGGTGGTCTAGGGGAGGAGTTTAGGGAGGGTTTTCAGAAGAAGTCAGATAAGGTCAATGTGTGATTAAGGGTGGGAAGTTGCTGGAGGCTACCTGCAGACTACAGAAGATGGTGGGCTAGGCCAGTTCAATGGTAGATTGATATTTTGATAGTCTCAAGGGTGGGAAATAGTTGGATGAGGGAGGGCTAGGCTAGTAACAGAAGTCTGGGCCCAGCCACAATATAAGGCTTATGGCCTCAAGCAAATGCCTCATCAAATGGGATGATTTAAAGAGTTTAAGGGGGTTTCCCACAGCCTATACCTCAAAGATTCAAGGAGAGCTCAAGGGGATTACCAGAGCCTGCCCCTCATCATATAATACATCAAATTGTCCTCTCAAAGAGTGGGGGAAGGAGAAGGAAGGAGAAAGAATTTAGAATAGATTTTTAAAATGAATTTTAAAAATTGATTTTACATGTAATTTAGGGGAAAATAAAATATTAAATACATATTTTTATAAAAAGAAAATGATCTTAAATTTAGAGCAAAGATGATTGATGTATATCTTACATGTTAAATTAGTATTCTAGTAACATTGAAAGTTATAAAAGATCTCCAAAATATGTTGTGATTTACTTGTTTAGGATTTATGAGGACATGAAAAAATAATTGCTCAGGATGAAAAAGACATGGATAGATTTCACCCTGCATAATTAGAGTAAGTACTCATATCAATGACATAATAGATTCATTGACATATTTTTAAAAATGTACATTCTGGTTTTCCAACTATGTAACATATAGAGACTTGTTCTTGTTCGGTTGTTTCAGTCATGTCTGATTTTTCATGACCCCATTTGGGTTTTTTCTTGGCAAAGTTTACCATTTTCTTCTCCAGCTCGTTTTATAAATGAGGAAACTGAGGCAAACAACGATAAGTGACACAGGGTCACAGGGTCACACAGCTACTAAATATCTGAGGCCAGAGTTGACCCCTGATCTTTCTGACTCTAGGCACAGCTTTCTATCAACTGTGCTACCTAGCTGCTTTGTTTAGGCTTAAAATTTACTTAAAATCCCAGCAATGAACACAGTTTCTTAAAAATAGTGTTAAATAAGTGTTTGGAAAAAAAAAAGTTTAATTTTCTCCCTAATATAGGTTAATTCAAGAAAATTTTATTTAAAGAAATTATTTAGTTTAATTGATCATTTTATACTACATCAGTGGAAGTTACTTCCTCCACTGACACCAAAAGAGTTTCATGTGTGGCCCCAGGGAATCTTTGCCCTCCACTACAAGAGGATTCTTGGTGCTTACTAAAATAATGGAAGTCTCCTAATCCTGATGTTTATCATTTGTTATTTTCATTCCTGTGTGTTAGCCCACAGGGATACATTTATGATGAATAACAAAGACTTACTGTGCTCCTAATAGGGTTTTGTTTAGATTAATCACAGAAAGTGCACTGGAAAGAAGACCACTTAATGTCTAATTTTAGCTCCACTGTAACCACCTCAAAACAAAGACAAATATACTAAATAAAATAAAATAATACATCAAAAATCAGGTAAAAGGAAATAAAATTTCAAAGGAAAAACTGCAGGAATATAAAAAAAAATTTTCTAAAAAAAAAAGTCCCAACAGAAATGAATATATACTATGAAATGAAAGTAAAAGGTAAGACATTTCTTGAGAGAATGAAACCAGTATGCCTTCTGAAGAAAGAATGGAAAACTGAAACAATTTTCAGACTTATTTAGAATTACAATAGGGAGTATATAGATTGATATCAGGCAAATATAAGAATGGAAATAAGACTTCAAATGGCATAATTCAAGGAAATGAAAATCAGCATTTATAATGTAGAAAAGATAGTGGAAAACTCAATGAAGGTTAGACAGAAACAGGCTGCATGAGAAAAAAGGTATATATATTTTTATACATCTATTCACATATTTGTGTGTGTCCATATATGTATATATGTATATGTATATGCATATATATGTATATATGTATATGTATATGCATATATATGTATATGCATATATATGTATATATGTATATGCATATATATGTATATGCATATATATGTATATATGTATATGCATATATATGCAATGTACACATATATACACGAATATATACATAGTGAGAGAGAACATGAAAGAGTGCACATGCATGAAAGAGAGAACAAAACCAAAATATCTGAGAATTTGAACAGAAATTCCTTTGAAAGAAATATAGAAAATTAATGATCATCTGACTAAAAAGGGGGAGATTTATTTGCTTTTAGCAAATGGTCAACAACTAAAACTTTCAAATTATATTTCAGATATAGAGTAACTAAAGCTGAATACTCAAGATTTTTTAAAAATCATATAATAAAAATTTGTGAAATAGCATAAAATAATTTATTTAGAAGTCCCTTTAAATATCTCTATTTTTAACAACATATTTTTGAGGTTTAGGGGTGCTGGGACCTGAAATAGCTACTCTCTGGTCCTGCCCAAATGAATTCAAACCAAGCCTTCTTTCAGACAAAGAAAAACAAAGTTTATTAAAGATCTGCCATATTGGCTAGATTCTTAAGGAATGTAAGCATTTGTATCCCTAACACAAGTGGGCTAAATTAAATCTGATCACTTTTCATGGAAACAGGATGGATCTTATATACAGAATGTGGGAAGGATCCAGGAACGGCCAAGCAGTCTGGGGTGACTAGAGGAGGGGTCTAGGGAAGATTTTGATGGGAATGGCAAATACGCCAGGGGGGCTGTGAGGTAACAGAGAAGGGCTGGGAATTCCAGGGACCTGGACCAAGTGGCCAAGGGAGAATGAGGTATAGCTAGGATCAAGAGTGGGAAGTCTAGGGTGGGACCAGGTGGAGACAATGAAAGGCCAGTTTACTGAGATGGGTAGATGCCTCAGGTGAACACCACAGCAAGTGGGAAGATTCAAGGAGAGTTCAAAGAGGTTTCCAGAGCCTATACTCCATCATTATCATCATCACTGAGAGCACAATGGGCTTGAGAAAATTTCCAAGCTTAAGTTCAGGATTCATCAATGAGGGTCACAATCTTCTCCCTACACTAGTGACTGAACATGAACCCCAATACCTATCTGAGGAGAAAATGTCATTTCAGGGAAAGAGAGAGAAGATGACCTAAATTCTATTCAGTGCATTAAAAAGTAGTTAAAAAGCCTCATGACCTGAAGGGAAGAGTTGCAATCAAGCTGTATCTTTTATGACATCACTCACAGGAGTGGCAGGGATCTAGCTGACTCCAACATCCTCCAGCATAAGAAAGGTAGATTAATAGTAGCCTAGTATCCAGAATGTCTATAGAAGTAGTGTGGTAAGGGACCAATAATAAGACAGAGAGGAGGTATGGGAAACCAGAGACAATTGCTAAAGAATATGAAAAAATCTCAAAGACAAAAAGTTCTAAAGATAAAATCTCAATAACAAAATTCATGATCAAATGATAACCCAACCAAGAGGATTTTGAGGTTTAGCAGTGCTCAGAACACCAAAATACTGACACTCTGGGTCCTGCCTTGATGAATTTGACCCAAGCCTTCTTTCAGTCAAAGTAAAACAAAGTTTATTAAAGATTGGCCATATTGGTAGACTCTTTACTTTCTATTTTTTTTTCTTTTTTAATTAAATTACTTATTTTCAGTTTTCAACATTCACTTCCATAAATTTTAAATTTTCTTCCCCTTCCTTATCTCTCCTTCCCTGAGATAGCTTGCAATCTGATATGGGCTATACAAATACCTTCGTATTAAACACATTTTCATATTAGTCATGTTGCATAGAAGAATTATAATGATGGAAAAAAAAAACATGAGAAAGAAAAAAAAAACAAGAACAAAACACAACAAAACAAAAACATAGTCTGCTTCAATCTAAATTTTGACTCTATAGTTCTTTCTCTGAATTTGGCTGGCATTTTCCATCATGTTTCCTTTGGAATTGTTTTAGTTTCTTCCATTGCTGAGAAGGGATAAGTCTGTCAAAATCAGTCCTCATACACTGTGGTTGTTACTGTGCAGTGTTCTCCTGATTCTGCTCATATCACTCAGCATCAGTTCATATAAGCCTCTCCAGGTAAATATGAAGTCCATCTGCTCCTCGTTTCTTATAACACAATAGTATTCCATTATATTCATATACCACAACTTGTTCAGCCATTCCTCAATTGATGGGCACCCCCTTAACTTCCAATTCTTTGCCACCACAAAAAGAGCTGCTCTAAATGTTTTTGCACATATGGGTCTTCCTCTCACTTCTATGATCTCTTTGGCATACAACCCAAGAAGTGGTATTGCTGGGTCAAAGGGTATGGAATTATTATAGCCCTTTGGGCATAATTCTAGATTGCTCTAGAGAAAGGTTGGATCTGTTCACAACTCCACCAGCAATGCATTAGTGTTCCAATTTGTCCACATGCTCTCCAGCATTTGTCATTTTCCTGTTTTGTCATTTTAGCCAATCTGACTGGTAAGATGTGGTACCGAAGAGTAGTTTTGATTTGCATCTCCCTAATCAATAGTGATTTATAACATTTTTCATATGCTTATATATATCTTTAATTTCATCCTCTGAAAACTGCCTGTTCATATCCTTTGACCCTTTATCAACTGAGGAATGACTTGTATTCTTATGGATTTGACTCAGTTCTCTGTAAATTTTAGAAATGAGTCCTTTAACAGAGACATAGGTTGTAAAAATTATTTCCCAATTTTCTACTTCCCTCCCAATCTTGGTTACATTGGCTTTGGTTGTACAGAAAGTTTGCAATTTAATGTAATCAAAATTATCCATTTTGCATTTTATAATGCTCTCTAGTTCTTGTTTGGACATAAAGTCTTCCCCTCTCCACAAATCTGACAGGTAAAGTATTCCTTGCTTTCCCAGATTGCTTACAATATCAGCCTTTATACCTAGATCATGTACCTATTTAGATTTGATCTTGGTTTATGGTGTTAGATAATGTTCTATGCCCAGTTTTTGCCATACTATATTCCAGTTTTCCCAGCAGTTTTTGTCAAATAGTGAGTTCTTATCCCCAAAACCAGGGTCTTGGGTTTATCAAACAGTAGATTGTTATAGTCATTGACTGCTGAGTCTCATGTACCCAATCCAATTCTGTTGGTCCACTACTCTATTCCTCAGCCAGTACCAAGTAGTTTTGAGGACTCCTGCTTTATAATACAGATTAAAATCTGGTATTTCATCTTCCCTAGAGTTTCTTTTCATCAATTCCCTTGATATTCTGGATTTTTTGTTCTTCCAAATGAATTTTGTTACTATTTTTTCTACCTCTATAACATAAATGTTTGGTAAATTGATTGGTATGGCATTAAATATATAATTTAGTTTAGATAAAATTGTCATTTTTTATTATATTATGTCTACCCAGCCATGAGCAATTGATGTTTTTTCCAATTAGTTAGATCTGACGTTATTTGCGAGAAAAATGTTAATATCAGCCTTTATACCTAGATTGTGTGCCCATTTGGACTTTATTCTTGTATATAATGTCAAATGTTCATCCATGCCCAATTTCTGCCATACTGTTTTCCAGTTTCCCAGCAGTTTTTGTCAGACAGTGAGTTCTTATCCCAGAACCCTTTGTTTGACTTAATCAAACAGTAAATTGCTATAATCGTTGACTACTGTTTCTTATGTACCTAACCTATTCCACTAATCTACCCCTCTATTTCTCAACCAGTACCAAATGGTTTTGATGATTAGTGCTTTATAATACAATTTAATTTCTGGTATGGCTAGGTCACTTTCCCTAGCATTTCTTTTCATTAACTCCCTTGATATTCTAGACTTTTTATTCTTCCAAATGAATTTTGATATTATTTTTTCTAGCTCTATAAAATACTTTTTTGATTGGATAGACCCTTAAGGAGCCTGAGCATTTATATAGCTAATGCCAGTTGATCAGATTGAACCATAAACATTTGTAATACTAATATAAGCTGGCTAGATATAATCTGAGCTAGATTGAATCTGAGTACTTTCATGGAAACCAGTTGGATCTTATATACAGAAAGACAGGGGGAAGAATCCAGGGGTGGCCAGTTAGTCTGGGGATTTCAGGGATGGTCTTGAGAAGAGTGGTCAGTAGCCTGGGGTGTCTAGAGGCTGAATCTTGGGAAGATCTTGTTTGGAATGACAACTCCATCCTGGAGTGATGAGAGATCAAATATAGAAAGGATCTTAATGGGAGTGACCAATAGCCTGGAGAATAGGATTTTTATAGTATGAATAATGGGAAGTAGATGAAGGAAATCCAGAGGTAACCAAGTTTTGGGCATAGTGATAATGAAAAGCTTATGACCTCTAGGGAAAGCCAGATCAAGTGGGGAAATCCAAGGAGGTTTCAAGGTGGGGTTTTCCAGGGCCTTTTAAACAAATGGGACCTAAACTTTTTTGGGGTAAGGGACAAAGGTCTTGTCTTCGGTCTGTACCATGTCAGAATCATACAGAAAAAAACATAATCCTTAGACTTCTCCAGACAAATGAAACCAATGCAAGAAACTCCCAAATGGGTCAGAAGGGATTTTTTTTTTGCAGAATTTAGGGGTGAATTTATGTCAGAAATGAGAGAACTCAGTGATGAATGGAAAATAAAAAAAAGAAAATAGAGAGAAAAGATAGATAGATAAATAGATAGATAGAGATAAATAATTAAGCATATTAATATAGACAGAATGGCTTCTCAAAAAAGCATAGTTTGAGACATAGAATAATGAATTTTAACATGAAATTACTAAAATAAGGGGGAAATGGTGGGAGAAGCAAAAGACAACAATGAGAAAAGTATACATTAATTCTATACAAACAAATTATTGAACATGAACAGAAGAGGAACAATTATTTATGAATCCTCAGTCTCCCAGAAGAACATGGCAAAAAAAATCAAGCAAATGAAAACAAACAAAAAACCTTAACATCATAATTTAGGAAATAATATAAGAACATCATTCAGAATTTCTGAATACAAACAACAACATATTGACCTTCAGCCTGCATTAACCACCCCCAGAAATAGAAAGAGGACTCTATTTTGAACTCCAAAAAAATGATGCTTTTATTTAACAGTTTCAATTTTTGGCAGATATCTAGGGAAAAAAAGTTATGAACACTTAAGGAAAGGAAATGGAAGCTAGAAGTTCAACTAGTAGAGAAAAATCAAAGAAATACAGCACACACCTTCAGAGATCTTATATTCTAATGGGATGAGATTATACATTAAAAAAAGAACTTAAGATGATTGAGGGAGGGGTTTGGAGAGTGATTTGAGTGAGGGTTTGGTAAAGAAAGTAAAATGCTCTATCAATGCAGGCTAAGATGTAGTTAAAAAACTTGTTCTTCCAGACTTTCTTCTTAAAATGATGGCTCTGGGTAGAGACAGCCATTCAGAGAGTGAGACCACAGGCACAGAGGATTCTTTTCTATAATTTTAAAATTTATTATTATTATTTTTTAAACAACTGCTTTATTAACTTCTGTTTTACATCATTCATTTCTGCCAGATTTTGAGTTACAATCATTTCCCCCCCTGTTTTTCCCCTACCCACCCTCTCAGAATAGCAGTCCCATAAGATATCGCTTCCTCCAATCTGCTCTCTCCCATACCTTCTCCCATACCCCCTTCTACTTTTCCATTAGAGGAACATGAATCTTTGTCTCCCAATGCCTGCACATCTTATCTCCCAATTACAAGCAAAAGAGAATTAATAATAGTATATACACACACACACACACACACACACACACACACACACACACACACACATATATATATGTATATATATGTATATATATATATATATATATATATATATATATATATATATATATATATATATATATATATTTGAAACATTTAATCTTAAGACCTTGAAATTCAGATCCATTTCTTTCCTGCCTTTTCACCCATTCCCTCTGGGGAGATAAGTACTTCAATATATGTTATACCTGTTTAGCTATGCAAAACATTATCATAGTAGATATATTGTACAAGGCTGCTTATAATTCCCTCCCACTCATCCCACTCCCCACCTGGTCCATTCCATACATGATCCTGTCCCTCTTCTATAGTGGGTACTTCCAACCTCCCCTCCCCCCAAGGATGCCCTCCCATCCATCATCCCTCCTCTCATCCCCCTTCCCCCTATTCTGCTGCAGGTTGAAATATCCCATTTAGTATGCATGTCATTCTTTCCCTGAACCAAATTCAATGAGAATGTGGTTTTGCCTTTTTTGCCTTCCTATTCTCCCCCTCCCTTGCAACCACTTGCCCTTGCTTCTTCTACATGAGATAGTTTACCCTACCCTGTCTCTCCCCATCTCCTCTTGCCACTTTCCTCTCTCACCTCATAATTTCACCACTTGAGTATCCTCCCTTCCCAACAAATTCAACCTATGCCCTCTATCCATATATAACTGTAACCATATACACACACATTCACATATGTATTCATATGACCACATACCCTTCTTCCATTATTTTCATAGTGGGAAAGATATCATCAGTCACTGTTATTGTTTTTCCATATAAGAATGTAAATAGTTCAAATTTGATAATTTCCTTTTGATTTCTTTTCCCTGATTACCTTCTCAGGCATCTCTTGCTTCTTGTGTCTGGATGTCAAGTTTTCTATTCAATTCTGGTTTTTTCCTCAAGAATGCTTGAAAGTCCTCTATTCCACTGAATGACCATATTTTCCCCTCAAACAAAATACTCAGTTTTGCTGGGTAGGTGACCCTTGGGTTCATTCCCAGCTCTTTTGCCCTCTGGAATATCATATTCTATTCCCTTTGATCCCTCAGTGTAGAAGCTGCCAGGTCCTGGGCTATTCTGATTGTGTTTCCACAATATTGAAATTGTTTCTTCCTGGCTGCTTGGAGTATTTTCTCCTTGATCTGGGGATTCTGGAACCTGGCTACAATATTCCTGGGAGTTTTCTTTTTGGGATCTTTTTCAGGAGGTGATCGGTGGATTCTTTCAACCTCTATTTTGCCCTCTGGGTCTGAAACATCAGGGCAATTTTCCTTGAGAATTTCTTGAAGGGTGATTTCTAGGTTCTTTCTTTGATCATGGCTTTCAGGTAGTCCAATAAGTTTTAAATTGTCTCTCCTGGATCTATTTTCCAGGTCAGTGGTTTTTCCCATGAGATATTTCACATTGCCTTCTAATCTTTCATTTGTTTGGATCTGCTTAACAGCATCTTGATTTCTCATAAAGTCATTAGCTTACATTTGCTCCAGTCTAACTCTGAAGAAATGAATCTCCTCAGTGAGCTTTTGAGATTCTTTTTCCATCTGGCAAATTCATTTTTTTAAGGCATTCTTCTCATCATTGCCCTTTTGGGCTCCAGAAGTTGTTCAGAGTCCCCTTTTACATAGTTTGGAGGAAATCTGGGAGCAGAGTGGCTTGGGTGTGCTGTTTCTACTCTGCCATCTTGGCTCCGCCCCACAGAGGACTCTTTTAATGTCAAAACTTAACCAAGTGTGGAGTTGATGAGGTATAGGCTTTGGGAACCCCCTTGAGCTCTCCTAGAATCTTTCCACATGAGACATTTGCCCAAATCTGTTACCATTAAACTAGCCTAGCTTTCCATTGTCTCAGGATCTGTGACACTTGTATTAGAGAAGCAGTCCAGAATAATCTGACATAGAGAGAGTTTATGCTAGAAAATTCTGCTCTTTTATGGAGGCAAGATGGATGTTATATACACAAAGTTTGTGGGAGAAACCTAGGGGTGATCTAGAGGAGGAGTTTGGGTAGGGTCTTCAGGAGCAGTCAGATGAGGTCAGATTCTAGTAATGAGAGATGAAGGGTGGGAAGTAGCTGGAGGCTACCTGGAGATGACAAACAATGGAAGGCCAGGCTAGTTTAACAGTAACAGATTTGCGCATAGATTTGGGAGTATCAAAGGTGGGAAGTTGCTGGACAAAGGAGGGCTAGTCTAGTAACAGATTTAGGTAGACCTATAATGAACGGCTTATGGCCTCAGGCAAATGTCTGGACAAAATGAGAGGTCTGTGCACTATGGACTTTGGGATTCAGTAGTTTGGGAGTGTGGTTGGCCTTTGCCCCCAGGGCAAGAAGCTGCTGAGGCACTGAGGCCATGCAGCCACCACCACATGACTGCTTCTGCCCCTGGCCAGAAAATTGTAGGGGGACCAAGCAACCAGTCTGAGGGGTACTCGCTTTTGCTTTAAGCTGTTTCGATCTGGATTGCTGTCTAGGGTGGAAGTCCTAAGGTGTGAGACCACTTTGCCAGAGCAAGTGGAGGCTTCAGAGAGGGCACCCAACTAATATCTCTGGCAGCTGAGAAAACCCCAGCGTTTGGGAAGAAGCTACTCTGTCTGGTGGCAGAGTCCTACTGAGGCAAAATGCCCCCAAATCAAGTAATTGACTGGCAACATGAGCAGGCAAAGGAAGCAAAGCAAACAGAGCAACGCAACTTTACACTCCTATGTTGGGGACAAAAAGGAACAAAGCATGGAACAGGAGGTAGACAGTGAAGTCAGAATTCCTGCACTAAATGCTTCCAAGAAAAATATGAGCGGGTTACAGGCCATAGAGTACCTTAAGAAGCATTTTGAAAACCAAATAGGAGAAGTGGAGGAAAAAATGGGAAGAGAAATGAGAATGATGCAAGAAAATTATGAAATTAGAGTCAACTAGCTGACTGAAGAAAATAACACCTTAAAAATAGATTAACGGAGGAGAGCAGAGCCAAGATGGCGGAGTAGAAACAGCTCATCCAAGCCACTCTGCCCCCAGATTCCCCCTGAAATATGTAAAAGGGGACTCTGTACAACTTCTGGAGCCCCAGCAACCACAGAACAACACAGAGAAGCTAACCTCCCGCTGAGGACAGCCCAGCAGCCCTGCAGAAAGGACCAGCGCAGCACACTGGGAGCCGGCAGCGCGCAGTGCGTGGAGCGTGGGGAGCCAAGCCGAGCCCAGGTCTGCATGAGCCGAAGTTTTAGCCCCAAGGCGGCAGGGCCAGCAGCCAGCTGGAGAGACCCAAGAACACCAGCAGCTGTGGCGACTCCAGAATTATCAACATAGACATGCCTAGGACAAAGTAAGAGGTTAGTGTCCTATGGACTTTGGGACCAGTATTTGGGGAATGCGTTGGCTCCCTCCCCTGGGGGCTAGAAGCCACTGAGGAGACACGCCATTTTGTAGTTTTCAGAGGCAGCTCCAGCTCCTGGCCTGCGAACAGTAGGGAGATCCAGCGATCAGTCTTGGGAGGTAATCACTCTTGCTTTAACCTCCCTGGATCTGGATTGTGATCTGG
>WOXC01001951.1:0-55749 GCA_011680675.1 Gymnobelideus leadbeateri | reverse complement strand
TCTTTTCTAGAGATTGCATTGACTTAGTTTGGTATTATAGTTTACCAAAGGAAGGCTGTATGGAGATTTCAATTTTGTAACTTAAATGGAGACCAGAGATGTTTTGTCAAGTTTGAAGACTTAGGGAATTATTTCAAGTACTACTAAGTTTACAGATGGGTTTCATTAAGTGACCATAAAACTATTGTAATGGAAATGCAGATTTGAAGATCTTCCCTGCCCCTAGGCCCTTTGATTGGCTTAAGAGACTTTGATTGACTTAAGTGACTCTGAGAACCTTCTTTAATTTGAAAGTGTACTCTGCCCCCTAACTGGCTGAATGTGGTCACATGGAGCCTGTGGTAGGAGGCTTGGTTTTCAGGAATGACCACACCTTGATGCTGTGTGATTGGGCAGTGGGTCAAGAGGGTGGTTACATTCTCTGAGCCAGGAGAAGACTATGTACAATCCCTGATGAAAGGCTTTGCTTTGGGGCTCACTTTGAGAAGTGTTGTGTGATTTGACCAGATGAGACTCTGGGAACCCGTTGTTGAGAGCCCCCCAGCTTTGAAAACCCAGATGTTGGTGCTTCCCTCTCTGGTAACTGTGATTTGGTATTGATGTAATGGTTGGACAGTTTGGAAGCCTGTCTGCTTGATCTGTTTGTTTCTCTGTTTTGAAACTACTGTCTGTATACTCTGAAGTTCAGGGTGCTGACCTTCTTCCCCTGAACTAGGTAAATGATATATGTTTGTTTGATTAAAGTAAGTTTGTTAACCCATTTTGAGTTGCTTTCATTTTGAAAAGCAGATCTAAGAACCTGTATTGGCAGTCACCTTGGGGATATTGGGGTGCTTGCTGCTACAACTATATATGTATTACTGATACAGTTACCTGAAATTGTGCTTTTATTTACCTATACAATTACAGTGGTGGGTTGGGCAAGACATTGTTGATTGAATAGCTATCTGTGTCTATTGAGGACTGCGATCAACTTGAAAGTGTGGGGCGAGAAGAGAGTTGCATCTTTGGGGGGATTTGGGAAGGAGAATATCATAGCCTGAAACTAGCCATGGATGGAAATTGGAACTACTGAGTCTTGATTGTTAAATTGTATTTTAAAATCCAGAGTAAAGAGCACATGTATTTCAAATGTATGTCATATATGTTGTTGTTGAGTTGCATCTGACTCTTGGTGACCCTGGTTAGGGTTTTCTTGGCAAAGATACTGGAGTGGTTTGCCATTTCCTTTGCCAGCTCATTTTATAGATGAGGGACTAAGGGAAGCAAGGTTAAGTGACTTGCCCAGGGTCATACAGCTAGTAAGTATCTGAGGTTGGATTAGAACTCAAGTTCTCCCTACTCCAGGCTTGGAGCTCTATCAATTATGCCACCTCACTGCCCCTGTGTTGTCTAGAGCTTTGTTTATATGTTGTTGTCCCTATTATAAGACTATGGGCTCCCTGAAAACGAGGACTGCCTTTAACCATTCTTTGTATCCCCAGCACTTAGCACAATGTCTGGCACATAGTAGGTGCTTAGTAACATTTATTTACACATTGACTATTCTGAATTTTTTTTACAAATGAAATTATAGAGAGATTACAAGTTTTAAAATACAATTATACCATATTAAAATACAACTACATGAACCAATATGGCACCAATATAAATAATTTCCCCCTGAAACAGAACTACATCCTGCAAGTAAATATTTACGAAGATTTGATTACAACACAAAGCTCATTTAATACCATTTAATTATAATGTAATATACATTTTAATATAATAACCAACATTACAAATGGTATTAAGATTATGCTATTGTACATTAAGATATTGTTTTGGTAGTCTATCAAGTACTCTATAATCTATAGAATTCCACTTAAATATCCCTTTCTCCTCCTCTTTCCAAGTCCTTGTGTTTTGGTGAAATTAAAAGTTTGCTGGCAAAGATAAAATGCATTTTGGCAGAGTTTCTGCCTGTGCTACTGACTGACTTAAAGGTAGATCACTCTGACAGCCCACTGAGGTAGAAGCACTTTCATTAGCAACAGAGAAACAAGAATAAGCCACCTGAGGGGTCTGGATACTATCAAACCTGGACATAGGAAGGTTTCCTTGCCCACCATAGTTCATTTCATTGACATAAAAGCTCCCAATATTAAAAAAGAAAAATCACATTTAAAAAGTGAAAGCAGCGTGGTGTGGAGGTGAGTCTACTGGTACAGGTATAATTATTGAGATGATTTACTAGAAGTTTAAAATTTTCTGCATTTAACATGATCAATTGTCCATTATTAAAATGCTAATGAAATGGTAAACATCTGTTAAGTTTTTATGATAACGAACACTGGAAGTTCCAGAGGTATTTTTGCCCCTACAAAGGGGCAAGCCCACTATTCCTACCTAGCTCAAATCTACATACAGATTTGATTGGGTGAGGGGTGTGTGGCAAGTGACCTGGGAGGACAGAGCACCAGTTGGTTTATTTCATCTCATGTTGCATTCTCTTTGATTTGATTATGGTAGAAGACAAAATAGCTCTCCCCAACTCCTTCAGAGAACCTTTATCCTACAAAGCCATCATAGCCTCAGGTGTTGAGTATAGAAGTAACCTGTTTTACCTTTAGGAGAACTTTGTAGTTTATTGAAGTGATGACAAGAGATAATCATTAACCAGAAAATGGATCTGCTATAATGAGAATGACTACATCTTTGTAATTTTGATAATATGTCAGAATAAAAAGATAATAAAAACATTAAGAGAAGTAAATGCTTTAACCTAAGGCATATTTCTATGGTAGCTGCATTTAAACTAAAATTCTATCTATGTTTTATGATGCATTTAGACACAAGCTCTTTAAATTAATACTTTACATGTACCCCTGCAACCCAAGATGTGTTGATATTGTCTTATACTAACAAACCCCCAAACTGACCAATAGCTGCATGGTGCCCTAATTAGAAGGGCACCATGTAATTAAATACAGGACTGTCTTGTGACTACCATGTTGAAATCAAGTGTTTACTTTGATATCAACCAGGAAAAATACAATTTTCTTTTCTGTTATTTCAATGATTTTCTTGCTGAATTCTGCTATGAATTCTAAGATAGTTGGTTTATTTCACAGGGAATTTTCTGCTTGCCATTCTTCAGAATTTTTCTTACTACATTTTAGGATTAAACTAAATGGACTCAGACAGCCAATTTGGTACTACTGTCAGTAATGCCTTGGGATGACTCAAAATTTAGTAGCAGACTTATCAAATGGTTACTATGAAAATAGCATGGGAATAGGAGTGGGTATTCTAGGATGGCATGTATAAAGATGAATGGAAATTTTAATAGGTGGGACATTATCCTTTACTGTTAGTTTCTCCTTGAACTCAATAAGGGGTTACAGTCACATAATTACCATGTACTTCTTTATACAATCCCTAAAATCTCTCTTAACTAGGACCCATTGGTTCTGGAACTTATTAAGGATAAAGAGTTTGATTGGCATAGTAGTTTAAAGTTCAAATATTAATTTTTATAAAAATTTTTTCCTTAAATCTAATCAGTCTAGAAAACAAAAGTCTAATGGGGATGCTTACTAACATACATGTTAAAAAAGCAATCAAAGAATTTATGATAATTTAAAATCTCAGGGCAGAAAAAAATCTTATTTCTGGTCTGATCTTGAGCTGTGTATACAGCACTGCCCCAAGTGTCCCTTCCCTTTTCCCAATCTCATCCTCTCCCCTACATATGTTTTATTTGTCCACAAACAAGAGGAAATTTGTTTTGTTTCATGAAAACAAATAATTTAAGTCACAGCTTCCTTGGGAGCAGTCAGTAACATTAATGTTTCTTTTCCTTTAAAAATAAAACAGAACAGCCATCACTACTATATCTATGGATTGTATAAAATGTCCCTACTAACCATTCAGTACCCTCACGTATAAGGTAACCTCACACGGTAAAAGGCATCTGGCTTTAATCGAAGCTCCTCCCCTTCTTTCTCTTGCCTTTTTGGCTTGTCGGAGCTGCTCAGACTTAGAGACCTTCTCATTCTACAGTACCCGCCAGTATGATTCATGGACCATATGCCTTTTCAGAGTCTGAGCAAGCATGGTCCTGGCCATAGGGAAGCACTCTGCATCATTTAGACAATGAGAAAGTAAGGTGCCTTTTAATCGTATTGACTCCTCCTGTAACATTTTATTACTCCTGTGTAATATATCTCTTCCAGGTTGCTGCACAGCAGTCTCATTCCTGTGCCCATAGGTTTGCGAGAAAGATGGAGTGTGAGAGTGATTGAATTCCGTTTTTGTTGTTGTTGTTGTTCTTGGCAGGTAGTACATGCCACAGTACCACACTTCCTGCACTTGTGCGCACACCTACCCTGATGATGCAGCCTTCCCTGGATATCAAACCATTTATGTCCTTTCCAGTGGATAGTAGTTCTGCTGTTGGCCTCTTTCCAAATTTTAACACAGTGAGTAAATGCACTTTTGTGTTATTTATTTGTCCCTTCCTTAGTCTGTTGTTTGTTTTTGTTTTTTGTTTTTTTAATTGCAGTCGGGAATATCCTCTCTTTCCAAAGTGTGTTTTAGCATAAAATATTGGACAAACCTATTTCAGCTGTGTTACGGAAGATAATGTCTCACCTGTGGGAGTTAGACCAGAAGATTCATTTTAACAACTATTTCCCCAAATGACTTTTCACCTGTTGCTTTGCACAATTTTGATAGACTTTCCAGTAAGATAGGAACCTTTTTCCTTAGGGGATACTGGATGCTAGAAGATTACAATTTTGAGGTATCAAGCTACATCGATTTTTTTTTCCTGCTAAACTGGAAAGAAAAAAAAATGACCATGGGTTTTATCTCCCTAGAGCATTTTTTATTTTGAAAGCATTGTAGATATATTGTGAATCTGAGACAATTATTTTAAAAGATTTTTTAAGTTATTGTAGATTAAATGTGAGTTTGATTCAATCAGGATTTTTAGAAAGGTTAACCCTTTTCTGGGAAAATCCTAGGCTTTAAAAAACTTAATTATTCATAAGATTCTTAAAAGCTCTTCAAAAAAATTTCTAGATATTAATAAAATTCTCTCCCACCACCAGTCTTCTCATTTCCAATCAGCTGGACTACTTTCATAGAACTAAATGGTTTGCCAATGCCGCATTGATATGTTCCACTAACAGTCAACAGACTAGCAGTAGAAATGGTTAAGTAATTAGGTGATGATGGGACTGATTTCTGTACAGTCAGTAAGTGCAGTCCGGTCGGACGTGATCGTTTGCGTGGATTAGACAGCATCATAGATGTTGCTGTAATCGGAAGAGAATTGCATTATCAACACCCCCAGACAGGGAGTGTTTGAAGCACTGCCAAGGGCTTCCTTCTGCAAACTTATCTTCTGCACGAAGTGAAAACAGCAAGAGGAGTTTTTCCTCCAGGGTTGTAAATAAATTCTGCTGACAGGCCTTCTGCCATGGCACAGAGTTGTAAGGTAATTAGGGTGTAACAGATCAGCCAACTTTTTAAAATAGTGGTGGCCTTGACTTGGAGATTAAACATTTGGGATTTTTTTCTCCCCCTCATCGGGTTTTTCAGACATAACTTGGACAATAAAAAGGAAAGATGGTAAGCATCCTTTACGAGGCAGTGGAAATGATCAGTGAGATACATTACCCCTGTCCTCTTCACCAAACTCCATCAATACCAACACTCTTAGAGCACAGCAATATATTATTTCAAGAGACTAAGTAAAAAGCATGTCCATTGTATCTTTTCTCGAATGTGCATGCTGATCAACGATAATCACACTGAATTAATATCACTTGATACCTTTATCGCTTTGCTATTTTGGTTTTGTTGTTTATTTCTTTAATGTGTATTTGGGAAACAGCATCTGGGGACAGAGGAGTGGGGTGGCAGTCAGAGAACTATACTAACTATTTATGTGTATATGAATCAATGCTGAAGCTGCACAGATTACCAGTTCACAGCCACACCTTTGCATCTTAAAAAAAATGTAAATATCTTCCATATCTTGGAAAGATATTTTGGAGACAAGAAAGAAAATTCCTAAATTCATGGTGGTGACCTGTAAATGTACACAACATGCATTTTTGTCTGTTTCTCGTTCTGTAATTATTTGCATTTGAAAGAGTTGATGAATCAATGATAAATTTTTAAAAGCTACCTAAAGGATACTACCAGAAATGGAATTTCAATTGTTTACTAAAACCTAACTTTTTCTGAAAAGGATATTTTGTTAAAAGTGGTCACTACTGAACCCTCTGTGGAGAAACAGCTCCTAGTAAAGCCAAGCATTAGTTCAACATTTGTTCTAGTCTCAATTACCTTCTACTATGTGGAGTATGTTTCTTGGATAGAGAATCTTTCAGTTAATTAGAATGCTGAAAAAAAAAAACCTATTGGTTCCAAGTGTGAATTAATGAATATAACTTAGGTTATATAAATTGAGTAAGTTGGTCTTAAGAGTCAGGAAGATCTGTATTCAGATCCTACCTCTCAACTGGAAAAGTCACTTAAATAAATCCTCACTTGAAGTGTTTGAACTACTGGCCCTTGGCTTTGGTGGAAGGAGTCTCCATACCAGGAGTTCCTTATATATCAGTGAAATCACAAGCCTAAATCAAAATGCATTTATAAGGAAAACCTGGCCTACTAGTGGTCTTCACAATGCAGTATAACTTGTGGGTTTTGCATAGCTTTTGTTAGCTTACATTTGTGGATTTTGCAGGTGGGATTTTCTATTATGGTATCCTAATCTAAAACTTGTATGCTTAGTAAATGCTTAATAAGTGTCCATTTAGTTGAATTGAAATATCTGATTTACTCCGTACAATAATTACCTAATGGGTATGCTCATAAATTTTTTAAAGTGTGATGTTTTTCTTTCATTTTTGCTCCCTGTTTGAACCTAATTTTATTTTGTAGATTCATTTACTGGAAAGACTGGACTCTTATCTGGTGGATAAAGCATCTAGAGCACTAAAAGTTTAGACAGTAATTGCCACATAATACATAGGGATACAGTCAGTGTTTTAGGATCTAACTTTAGCCCGACTATCTTGAAAGGAAGGAGCCAGAATACTTGGGTCTGAATTGTGGCTCCATTATTTACTAGCCTTGTGACTTTGGGCAAGCCACCCTCTCTGGGCCTCACTTTGCTCATCTGTAAAATGAGGAGGTTGGACCAGCTGACCTTTCAGGCCCCTTCCAACTCTTAATCACTCTGATCTTGTATCTGAAATACCAGAGGACTAAGGAGTAAATATAGCAATGTGTAAAACCCTGATTAAAACCCTTTTATCACTTAATCTTTTGCACTCTGCTGAGCAAGTATTGTAAATCAATTTTTCTAGACAAATTTGAGTCCACCTCTTTCTCTCCTTACCTCCTTGTCTCTCTTTTTCTACTCCCTCTCCTGTCTCCCCATTTCCCTCTTCTCTCACTGATTTTCCCCTGTCTTTCCCTCCCTTCTCCCCTCCTTTTTTCTCTCCCTTACTTTATCCCTCTCTAACCTAGTTCATAATACATATAGCTTAAGAGGTTTTGCATGTATAAAATAGGACATTGCAGATAACATCTTTGAGAGAATACTGTCAGGAAGCAAACATCATTTCTGAGTGTCAAATTCACAAACTGTCCCTCTTCTGAGTTAAGAACAAACACCTTACTTCCTAGATCCCCATGGTGAATTCCATTGATATCTTATTTTTAGCCAGGGTATATTTGTGAGTAGGTATAGGAGAAGAGCCCTGTGTATAAGGCATCTTGTTTTCCCACCTGTGAGATAAACACTGAAACATTAGGCTTTGAGAAAATGACATATTTGCATTCTTTTTAAAGTTCAAAGATTTTGTCTCTTTCTTTCCCACTGGGTTGTTGGAAAAAATAATTGGAAAAATCTTTCTGTAGGAGAAATGCTTCCTAATACTGCTGGGACCTCTGCTGTAATAGGCGACTTCTAAGGCCCTTCCAGCAGTAGATAGAGTGCCAGGTGTTGAGTCAGAAAGACTCATCTTCCTGAGTTCAAATCCAACCTCAGCTTCTTCACTGCAATGTGAAGACCACTAGAAGGCCAGGTTTTCCTTATAAATGCATTTTGATTTAGGCTTGTGATTTCATTGATATATAAGTAACTCCTGTCCCTGAGGTGCCATAACATTTCAATTTGGTAAAGATTTCTAATCATTCAGGTCACTCAGTGTGACCCTGGGCAAGTCACCCAGTCTTCTCATATGTCAAATAAGTTGGAGGAGGAAATGATCAACCACTCTACTATTTTTGCCAAGAAAATGCCAGATGGGGTCACAAAGAGTCAGAAACGACTGAAACAACTGAACAGCCAATCTTGAACCCCAAGAGTAAGCAAGGGCACCTAAGATATATGGAATGGGTAATCAGGTTTCTGTCACACAGCCAAAACCCATAGGAGTCTTCCCTCTCTGTGCCTGATTTTAAAAATATAAACTACATCATTCACTTATTGGTTAACTCGTCTGGGCTTACAGATTCTTCAATCAACAAAATGTTTCTTGAGATCAATGACTGGATCCTGGGTACACAGGGAGGTGAAGGTTTGTGTTGTACTATCCTTAGAATTTTAAAGAGAAATCAAAAAGGAGAGGAAAAGGTTTGGCAGATATAAGTGAGGAAGAGGAACGAAAAGTATTGGACCTGGGATTCAGGAAGACCTGGGTTCAGATTCTGACTTAGATATTTATTAGCTATGTGACCATGGGTGAGTTATTTAACTACCCTGGTAGCTACCTCATAGGGCAGCTAGGTGGTGCAGTGGATAGAAGGCAGGGCTTGGAATCAGGAAGACTCATTTTCCTGAGTTCAAATCTGGTCTCAGACAATTACTAGCTGTGTGAAGCTGGGCAAGTCACTTAACTCTGCCTCAGTTTCCTCATCTGTAAAATGAGCCGGAGAAGGAAATGGTAAACTACCCAGTATCTTTGCCAAGAAAACTCCAAATGGGGTCACTATTGAAGACAACTAAGCAGAAATAAAAGCTACCTCATAGGACTGTTTGGAGGAACAAATTAGAAAATGTTTGTAAAGTGCTTTGCCAATTTTTAAGTGTCAGTCAGTAATTCAGCTAGCATTTATTAAGTGCTTACTGTCTCCCAGGCACTGTTTTAAGTGCTAAAGACACAAAAGCAAAAAAAAAATCTTCTCTCATCAGACTCACAGGCCAATGGAAGAGGCAATGTGTGAGCAACTGAGGCAGCCAGGTGATGCAATGGGTAGAGTCCTTGGCTTGGAGTCAGGGAGACTTGAATTCCAATGTGACTCTAGACATTTCCTAGTCACTTAATCTCTGTCTGCCTCAGAGGGTAAATGTAAAAGGAAGCTAATTATTGTATTATGAGAGTAATATGTAAATGAGGACAATAATAGCCCCTGCTCCCCACAGTGCTCAGAAAGATCAAATGTGTTAATATTTACATGGCATTTAGCATAGTGTCCGCACATAGTAGGCACTCTTTATTTTATATTATTATATACAAACTATATATGTGTATATGTGTGTGTATATATGCATATACAGAATGAAGTAAATATAATCAATAGATAAAAGGCAGTAAGATTAAGGATGGTCAAGTAAAACTATTATATCTATATGTATATATACATATATAATATATGCATGCTCATATATATAAATATATACAGATATAATGTATATAATGCAAGTATTTGCAATATGCATGTATCTGTACAGTTTATCCTTTGTGTAAAGGGAGGCGCATAGTAAACTAAATAATTTATGCCTTTTCTTTGTCCCTGAGGTGCCATAACATTTCAATTTGGTAACGATTTCTAATCATTCAGGGTTAAAGGATTATGGCTATCCACATAGAGATATTTAAAGGAAGTAGCATTTTTTTAAAAAAAGGATCCTTGCTTCTGGGTGTTATAGAGTCTCCCCCAACTCCCTACCCCCTATCACCCTCAACCCCTTCACAGGATGGAATAGTGTTTACCTTTCATGGCTCTTTTGATAGTTCAATATTTACTATACCTCAACTTGTCAGTCACCTTCAATCTCTTTTCTATCAACCCTTCTCTCTTGCCTTTTCTTTAAGGCTCTGTTGATTTTTATGGCAACTATGGTAGCCATCTCTGGCCTCAGATCACATTCACTGACATGGTTGGTCAGCATTTAGGGAATTTCTAAAACGTGCAGAAGAGAATTCTAGATTCTATAAGGGAGACACAAAGCAAATTGAATGTAGTTCATTTCAGCTCTGGGGGAACCTTATGAGGTAACCAGGAGGAGAAGAAAAACACATGTAAAGAAACAACAAGAAAGAAATGAAAAATGCAGTCTTTATTATTGAGCTCTGTACAGAGTGGAAAGGGGAGGTTGTCTTCCATGGATTTGAGGGAACCCTGGAGGAGCCATACTCCCATTATCTTTCTTATTTAGTATGCCTTATTTTTTCCAAGTACCTCATGGTCATTTATTAATTAATATGCATTAATAGATATGCAGAAGGAAATACAAAGGCTTCTCTCAAAAGAATCGGTCTCATTTACATTGACTCCATGCCCCTTCCTGCATAAACAGCATATTACTTTTGCTTTATTCTCCATGAGAAAGGACTCCCTCAGAAAGAAGACACCAGGAGAGCTGATCCATACTTTATTCAAATAAAATGAGTTGTTGGGTTTTTTTAATGCTCATGTAAGATTCATGGAACTCTATAATTTAATAGACACATATCATACATATGCATTTTCTGTGTGTGGATATGTATGTTCAGAGAGATCTCTGTAACCAACAGTAGCCTCAGAATTATAGTGGCTTGTCAATTCTCTGTCAATCGACAGGTGTTTTACACACCTATTTATTTGATTTGTCTTTGTGAGTCCTGCCATAATTTTACAACTTTTCCAGGGAGGCTCAACAGTGGAGGTCACTGATGCTTTATTGCAAGAGTCCCTATAATCTTATTTTAGTGAAAATAATCTGATTCCTGTTCTCTACCTTGAAATGATTTTTTTCCCCAACTAACACTGGAACGCCTGTATGGGAGTGAGGATTCTAGGTGAAATACAAACCCAAAATTCTTCCTGTGATTCTTTGAATTGTTTTTAAGAGCCCTTGGATTCTCTGTAACAACCTATGAAATGGTCCATATGTTTGCCCCTTATTTTATTATCTCTGGTATACCCTTTGAGATTCTGGATTATCACATGCCAATAGCAATGGTTGCTTTAAAAATGCTACTTTTTTAATATGGGAAACAAATGGATTGGGTACTAAAAAAGGGAAATTGGGAACTAGAATTACTTTCTTAAGCAATCAGATTGCGATGAAACCTTTAAAATTAATATTTAGTTTTTAAGTATATTTATCTGTTTATTGAAGACTTCAGAAAAAAACTTATTTATATTTTACTTTAGACTTTTCTGGGGTGGCTAGGTGGCACAGTAAATAGAGCACCGGCTCTGGAGTCAGGAGGACCTGAGTTCAAATTCGGCCTCAGACACTTAACACAAAAAAACTAGCCGTGTGACCTTGGGCAAGTCTCTTAACTCCAATTGCCCTCCCTTTCCCCTCCAAAAAAAGAAAAAAAATAGAATTATGAAAATGATTTCCTTCTTCTGTAGTTTATACTTTAAAAGATGCCATTTAAAGACTAAGTGTGCATTATTCAAATGTACATAGTCATAATGACTGGTGTCAGTGTGGTTTGGTGGAAATAGTACTGGATATTTACTCTGAGGGCCTGATTTTACTGCCATTTAGTGTCCATGGGACCCTGGGCAAGTCACTTGACCTATCAGAGGCCTCCAATTCCTAATCTATCACATCAAGAGATTGGTCTAAATAACACTGAAGGTCCCTTCCTACTTTAAATCCATGTTCACATTTAATTTTTTAAAAATTCTACTTTTTAAATACCAGTTTCTTTTATTGGATTAGTAATAGTAATATATTTACATAGTTATGTGCACGCATGTGTATATACATATCAACACCTCATAGATAGGCAGCATGGCGTAAGATAATGAATGCTTCGAATTCTAATACCTAAGTCTAGTCTCAGCTCTTACATTTACTTATTAGCTGGCACAGCCTTAGATAAGCCCCTTCAGATCTCTGAGCTCCATTTTTCTCATATGTAAAAGGAACAATCACACTGGAATGCCCTATTTAGCAGGATTTTTGTGAAGAAAACACTCTGTAAAGTACTATATAAATCTAACTTAATTATAACTACTTCTAAGTTGGAAAAAAAGCATAGCAGAAAAAAATTTTAAATTATTTTATGGACTATATTTGGAGGTTCCTATATTTATGGAAGAATGTGCTGCATAAGTACATTATCATGCAAGAAGCACAATTTAATTAAAACTAACATTGTTCTTTTCTCATGAAACTCATATTCATGTGAGTGGGAGAGAAGATATAAAGAGTGTATCCATCATTGAGCCTAAAGATTAAAAAATAAAAGTTACCTTCTAGTTCACAACACACCCTAGATTTGTTAGGAAAAACAAAATCATAGAGACCTTTGAAACATGTTACTAATGGGAATTCAGTACAAATATCTGAGCTCAGAATTTATTTTGGTAATTTTCACTCAGATATGACAGTGTTGAATTACTCAAACATTCAAATTGAGATGGAAAAAAAAATCCTACTTACCATCTATACTATTCTTTGCCTTACCCCACTGAATCATCAAACATGGCCCATACTTTAAAGTGCCTTCTCTCCATCCCTCTTTGCTAGTAAACTTGTCCCTCCCTTGTGCAAAAATTTTGCTCAAGACTCACCTTTTATAAACCTTTGTAGAGACTTACTACTTTAATACTTTTTTTTAACTTATTACCATAATTTATTACCATGTACTTTAGCAGCCTTATGAGCATTTGTATATCTATATTTATAATGGTCAGGCAGCTAGGTGGTACGGTAGGCAGAGTATTAGGCCTGGAGTAAGGAAGACTCATCTTCCTCAGTTCAAATCCAGCCTCAAACACTAGCTATATGACTCTGGGCAAGTCACTTAACCCTGTTTGCCTCAGTTCCTCATCTGTAAAATGAGCTGGAGAAGGAAATGGCAAACCACTCTAGTGTCTTTGCCAAGAAAACCCCAAATGGAGTCATTCACGACTGAAACAACAATATTTATAGCAGTAGTTTGGGAATACCTACACTCCTACTTTATGAATGAGCATATATACCCAAACTTATCCTCTTGCTTTTATTAGGTCAGAGCCCAAGGGGTTAAGGATGTTTTACTTTTCTGTAATGACTCCTCAGAAATCCAAGTTCTCTGTTTTGCCCATATAAGGTACATAGTAATCCTTAAAATCTGAAACAAACACCAAAAGTATAAAATATACCTTTGATTAGTCTCTGGGGTAGCAGAATAAGGGATGAGACAGGGCCCCTTGGACTTTCTAAGAGTAGGAGTCTGTCAAAGGGAAGGCTCTGGTGACTCTGCAGTCTCTCATTTGGCCCCTGTATTATCCCAGCCTCAACCCTCACATTACTCTGATGCCTCTTCTTCTGTGCTAGGGTTTCAAGGATTATGTGTACTTGGAGGATGCAGCCAGTTTTCTGGCAAGAGACAGGTTCCCAAATCTTGTCACAGAAGCAGCTTGTCAGTTTTAAAGAATAGAGTCAACTTAGAAAACTCTCTCTCTCTCTCTCTCTCTCTCTCTCTCTCTCTCTCTCTCTCTCTTTCTCACTGTATGTTAGGCCTTCTAATTTTTAACTAACTAACTATACATAGTATATATAATATATGGTATTTATGACTATGTATACTTAGATGTATAGATACACACATATACATATGCATATATCTATATATTGATATATCTCTACATATTGCTATATATCTATATCTATCTCTGTTGAGCCTTCTAATTCTTAACTAGCCAAAGTGAATAAAAGCAAATTTCATTCTTGAGCTTCTTTTGTGGGCTTTAGAATACTGTGAAAACATAATAAATATAAAAAATAACAGCTATTATTGTACAACTCATTCCCTCTAGCCCACTAGAGATATTTCTAACATGACTGCTCAATAAACATTAATCAATAATGGTATTCTCTGAGAAGCTGATATTAAAAAAAATTGGGAACTCATCCAATAGTTCAGCCATTTTTTAGTTTCTCCTGCTTAGAATTAAGTTGGAGTTTTTTTGTTGTTGTTTTTTGGTTTTGGTTTTTTTTTTAAATGGGGAAAGCCAGTGTCTTAGAATATTTCAGCCTCTAAACTTTTATAGGGCAGTTAGGTGGTGCTGGGTCTGGAGTCAGGAAGACTGTTTCATCTTCTTGAGTTCAAATATGGCCTCCGGCATGACATTTACTTGCTGGGTGATCCTGGGCAAGTCCTTAGCCCTGTTTGTCTCAGCTTCCTCATCTATAAAATGATCTAGAGAAGGAAATGGCAAACCATTTGAGTATCTTTTCCCCTAAAAACTCCAAATAGGATCACAAAGAGTTGGAAACAACTGAACAACAAAAACAAAACTTTTATAATCACCTATGAGTATGCAAAAGATGAAGTGAGGAGCTGTTTAACCCTTGAGTTGTACCAGCACATTTGAGGGGCTCTGCAGGTAGGTTGGCAAATGCCTTTTCCAGTTTTACTTTCTTTGCAGGTATTTACTAGGTTTAGGCATTGAAAAACTGACATAAATCATTCTAGTTAGTTTTTGGGGGGGTGTGTGTTGGACCAGTTTTGGTGTGGGTTAAAAGACTTTATAGGCAATTGATGATTAATCCTTTTAGTATTCCCATATGGGAAAGAGACACCTGGTTTACTCTTCCTTTTTTTATTTTTAATAGATCAGAAAACTGTGGATATAGCCCATGTCTTTTGACCTAAGTTTAATGTTTCATCCACCTGGAACCTCTTCATTGGAAAATCCCAGATCCAAGTAAATAGGAAGCATTCTATAACATACCAAATAGAGCATGCAAAAGCAAGCGCATCCCCCCACATGTCACATTGGGAAATATATATTTTTAAAGCACCCCATAAATCTTTGTGCCTCCTAAAGTCAGACTGAGAAAATGTCTTTTGTGCTAAACCTTTTTTAGAAGGTGTATTTGTCTTGTCTGCCTGTTTGCTTTATTTTTTTTTTAATGTATCCTTTCCTGAGTATAAGTAAACAGTGTTAATAGGTTGGATAGTGGGAAAGGTACAAACCACTTTGACCTGTTGCTAGTTTAAGAATAGCTAAACCAGGGGGCGGCTAGGTGGCGAAGTGAGTAGAGCATCGGCCCTGGAGTCAGAAGGACCTGAGTTCGGATCAGCCTCAGACACTTAATGCACACACAAACAAAAACCTAGCCATGTGACCTTGAGCAAGTTACTTAACCCCAATTCCCCTCCAAAAGGCAAAAAAAACAAAACAAAACAAACAAAAAAAGAATGGCTAAACCCACAGATAATTAGTTAATCCACTTTAATTGCACACAAAGGTTGATAGCAGAGAATAGGAAGAGAAACAATATTTTAACCATTTATAAGTTGGTTCATTGAATTAGAGAAACTCAGTAAAAACTATTTCACTGAATGTTAATTATCAATCAGATTATATTTTAGTTATAATATCCCTTATTACTTAGACTCATGTGTGAATGTATGAATAAAAAACATGGCCATAAAATAACTTGAGAGGTTACTTTCTGAGGAAATGAGGCCAAAAAACAACAGCTAAGTGTACTTACATGATGCATTTTGCAAAGAATTTGGAAATAGTTTTCTTTTTTTCTCCATTTTTCTCATTGTTTGGGGATGGGAGAGAAGTTGAAGAAAAAGGGAGGGTAGAGAGAGGCCTCAAAGATGATAGCATCAGAAATTTGAGCTGGGAGAGCCCCTTATAAGTCATCTAATCGAACTTCTTCATGTTACAAAGAAACCAAGGCCCAGAGAGGTTAAGCAATTTGACTGAGGTCACAAAGAGGCAAAGCGTTTTTGTTGCCCATTTTTTTAGTCGTGTCCAATTCTTCACGTCCCCATTTAGCATTTCTTGGCAAAAATACTGGAGTGGTTTGCCATTTCCTTGTCTGGCTCATTTTACAGATGAGGAAACTAAGGTAAATGGGGTTGCCCAAGGTTATACAGCTAGTAAGTGTCATAGGCCAGATGTGAACTCAGGAAGATGAGCCTTCTTGACTCTAGGTCCAGCAGAGTGCCACCTCGCTTCCCCAAAGGTCAAGAGGGAGGGAAAAGATGAATACTAAGTAGCCTTTTTTCCCTTATAGTCTAAAACAAGATGGAGAAGAGCTGGTCACCACAGTCTAAAAGTAATGGATATACTTGAAGATATTCAGTAAATCACTTTCAGCCTCTTCTAGATGAATTATCTCATAGCCTTTAAATATTTCTTATAAGCCTTAAATGTAAAATTGGTTGACCTATCCTTGAAGGATTGAATTCCGAGTTCAGATGAATTAGTTGTTATCCATCCTTCTGTCCCTCCCCCAATAGGAATCAAGAACACCACTACAGTTTGGGCACAGATAAGGACAGTAGTCTTCCCTGAGAAATTTGTAAGGACAATTTTGTTTAAAATGCATAATTCAAAGGCTGACATGATAGTATTTTGAGAAAGTGATAGCAACTTATTTATGTATGTTATTATTGAATGCAGGAGTTGGGGGAGGGTACAGGGAAAGCAATTTTTATTGTTTTTCAGTCATGTCCAACTTAGGTTTTTCTTGGCAGAGATACTGAAGTGATTTGCCATTTCCTTCCTCAGCTCATTTAGATGAGTGAACTGAGGCAAACACGGTTAAGTAACTTGCCCAGGGTCACACAGCTAGTAAATGTCTGAAGTTGGATTTGAACTCATGAAGATGAGTTTTTCAGGTTCCAAGCCTAGTGCTCTATATGCTACATCACCTCACTGTCCCCACAGGGAAAGCAAAATAACTAAAAGTATAAAATATGATCTGTATATCTTGGTGTAATACTATATCTACAAACACACATATAAAACATGAGTTAAACTCTTCTCTTAAAAAAAACCTACTATCCTTTGTTAATCTTGAAGATTTGTATGGCATACTTGAAATTATCTGCACAAACATTGTTCTTTCTGATTTGATCTTTATTTTCCACTCTTGATAGGAGAGCACTTATAATCCAGTTTATTCCTTAGTAGAAAGGTATATTGATTTTTTTAAAATTGTTTTTGGATGTTTTTCTCCTATTCCCTACCCAGATTAGTTTCAAGGTCCAGAAAGCAGGCCTAAAGTCTTCTCATGAAAAACAAAGAGGGCAGCAATTAATGAAGTGGATGAGCATCAATACAAATTATTATGTTTTTAAAAAAATTATTCTGAATTTAAACACCAAAAAAAAATTCCCATAGTCACTGAAGCACAGAAAAAGAGGAAAATGGGTTTACTTTAAAAAAATTGATGTGTGTGTGTGTGTGTGTGTGTGTGTGTGTAAAACCAATTTAACACATAAACTTTCAAAATGTTACTGCTTATTTATGCTCCTTTCTAAACTGCTTTGTCTTTTCTTTGCATTAAAAAAAATGTTCCAGTAGCTCTATTTTTTGGTATCATTGTTGCTAACAGTCACTTCCCCCAGACTCTCCAATTAGCCAAGATAGTGTTTTAAAAAAACTTTTAAGCATAGTCAAGAAAATTGAATCCACAGAGGCGACTATGTCCAAAAATGTATTTCTCCTTCTCTGTACCTTGTGTCCATCATCTCTCTCTAAGGAGGTGGGTAGCATACTTCATCACAGGTACTCTCAAGATATGATTGCTCATCATATTGATCTTCAATCTTTCAAAGTTATATTTTTCTTTACAGTGCTTCTGTCCTTCAAGCACAGGTACCCAGGCACACCATCATTTATACAAATTGTTTGCTCTGTCAATTCATAATACCTCCTCCTTTCTAGACTAGTATAATTCCCCTTTTACTATCCTTATCTCTTTGCCTTCCTCAAACTCTCAGAATTGAACAAATCCACAAAAAGAGATACTTGTTTCTTCTGCTCTTTTAGAATATTAATACTTTATCATCATATGGTTCCTTCCAAATGTGCAAATAAATTCACCTTTCTTGGTTTCTCTGGACTCTTCTACTTTACATTTCAAAATTCCTACACATCTCTGATCATTTCATCAGAAATACTTAAATTCCTCTGTGTAATTAAAGGTTTTATTTTTTCTCCTGTAGGATTAAACTAATTTTAAAAAACTAATTGTAAACCTGTATTTTCTGCCTTTTGGAATTTTACATTCCAAGATCCCCTCTATTTTTAGTAGATGCTGCCAGATCTTATTTGATCCTGACTCTGGTCCTTCTTTGTAGAAGTCTAAAGATTTTCTTCTTTGATATGTAAACTCTAGATTATTGCTATTTTCATTTAAGCTTTTTCATTTGGGATTTCTATCGGGAAGTAATAGGTGATTTCCAGCTACACTTTGCCTTTTTGGTTCTAATAAGTCTAAGCAGTTTTCATTTATGATTTCTTGAAATATAGCATCCAGAATTTATTTTAGTTACAGTTTTGAGGGAGTCTAGTTATTTTTAACTATCTCTCCTTGACCTATTTTCTAGGTCAGTTGTTTTTAATATCAGATGTGCTACATTTTCTTCTATTTATTTTTCATTCTTTTGATTTTGTTCCAATATTTCTTGATGTCTCATGAAGTCATTGAGTTCTGTTTGATCTATTCCAGTTTTCAGGAAGAGGGTTAGTCAGGCTAGATTTACTACTTTCTCCTCTAAGCTATTGATTCTCTTTCCAATCCTTTCCTCAAATTACTTTATTTTAATTTTTAATTTCTGCTTCATTTCCTCTAGGTATTCATATAATCCTCATGGATAGTCCATTTTTCCTTTGAATCTTTGTTTATTGTTGAGTTGTTTTCAGTCAGGTGAGATGATGAGGGCCTGTTCCAGATAGTAACAGAGACAAAAGAGAGAAAGAGGAAAGTTTGGAGGAGGATAGAGTCTGGAGCCGGGAAGGAGAATGAGTTCAATTTTGGATATGTTGAATTTGGGATGTCTATGGGGCATCCAATTTGAGATATCTGATAGTCAATCATAGATATGAGCCTGAAGGTCAGGAGAGAGGTTAAGGCTGGATAAAAAGATCTGAGATTCATCTGTATAGAGATGATCATTTAATTCATGGGAGCTGATGAGCTTACCAGACAAAATAGTATAGAGGGAGAGGAAGTTTAGGGACACCCCCAGTTAACCTGGATGAAGACCCAGCAAAGGAGATTTTGAAGGAATGATCAGACAAGTTAGGAGAAGAACCAGGCTGAAACACTGTCATTAAAACCTAAAGAGAAGAGACTGAAGGCCAAAGAGTGATTGATGGTGTTAAAGATGACAGGTCAAGAGGGATGAGAATGTTGATAAAAGGCCATTAGGAAGAGCAGTTTCAGTTGAATGATGAGATTGGAAGCTAGATGGTTTAAATGCAGAGTTTAAAAGAGATTGCTTGAAAGGACTGGTGGAGGCACCTATTGTAGACAGCTTTTTAAGGAATTTAACCACAAAAAAGAGGAGAGATCTGGGACAATAGCTAGCAGGGATGTATGGATCAAGTGAGGATGGGGGGGTAGGGTGTTGGGTGAGTTGTTTTGTTTTGTTTTTTTTGTGTTTTTTTTTTTTTGAGAATGGTAGAAGCATGGGCATGATTTTAGCCAGCAGAGAAGCAGCCAGTAGTCAGAGAGATATTGAAGATTAATGGTAGAGTGGGGATGATAGAGGAGGCAAACTACTGGAGAAGATGGGATGAAATAGAATCACATGTACATGTTAGGGGTTGGCAGTGACAAGAAAAGAGCCACTTCTTCAAGTAAAACACTGGAAGTGATAGTTGGGTAGAGAATCTGAGTGATAATGGGATGAACGAGAAGGAGCAAATGTTCTCTTATTTTTTCAGTAAAATAGGAGGCAAAGTTCCCGGCTGAATGGGGATGGAGGGGGGAGGTAGGGAAGGAACCTTTGGAGGTTTGATGAGGGATGAAAAGACTTGGAATGAAAGAGCCACTGTCGTTGAGTGGAATAGTGAATTGGTTATGAAGGTGTACAAGGATTGCCAAACCGCAGTGAGGGCCCAGTTGAGATTAAGTAAAATAAATATGTAATGGACTCATTCAACACAGTTTTGTGATTTTTCTCCAGCTCTGTTCAGCAGCACATAAATAAGTGGAAGTAATCCAAAGTTGGGGCTAGAGATAAAAATATTTTAGGAGGCACTGGAATTCATTCCAAGATTTTAATACAAAAATAGAATTGATAATTAGGTAAAATTAAGTCGACTGTGTTAGAAAACAGTTTCCACATGGGAAACGTGGGGTATAAAGAAGGTATCATGTTCACGTAGGAAAGCAAAAGGTTGGCAATGAGGAAATAAAACATCTTGTAGGGTCACATGCTTAGACACTAGGTCTTTATGTGCTAGAATAAATTCTTGGTCCTATAGAGGCTCAGAAATAGACTTCTAGGAGCTACAGTGGGGCTAGCAAGGGCTGTCTGAATAGGTGAAGGTCAAGTCCTGCCCAGAGTAGTGGGAAACTTTGGATAAGAAATCAAAAAGACCTGAATTTTAATCTGGTTCTCTCTGCTCAATAGATTTGTGACCATAAGGAAAGTGTAACCTATTTAAATCTGTTTCCTTCTCTGTTAAATGGAGAAAACCTTGGGGCAGCTAGGTGACACAGTGAGTAACTGAGTACCGGCTCTGGAGTCAGGAGGACCCGAATTCAAATCCTCAGGCATTTGACACACTTACTAGCTGTGTGACCTTGGGCAAATCACTTAACCCTAATTGCCTTCACTTCCTCCCTCCAAAAAAAAAAAAATGGAGGAAACCTGTTCTGTCCACTGGACAGATTACTAAGAAAAAGGGAGTTCATGAAAATTGAGACTATATTCTTAATAGCTCTCACAAAATGTCACATGGTGGCTTCATTCATAACAAGGGCTCAATAAATTTAATTGCTAAATGAATTAATGAATGAATGGTGTTTGATGGGTTACAAGGGTGGGCAACCTGCTGCCTCAAGGCCACAGTTGGCCCTCTAGATCCTCAAGTGCAGCTGATTAGGTATTTAGATAGACAGTGTGGTATAATGGAAAGAATGCCAGGCTTGAAGTCAGTTGGTCAACAAACAATTTATTAAGTGTTTTATTTATGTTTATTTTGCAAAGCACTAAGTCAAACCACTTATGTAGAGACCCCAATTTTGTCATTTAATGTTCTTCGGAGAGTTACTTAATTTTTTGATGCCTTAGCTTCTTCACTTGTAAACTGAGGGATTTGGACCAGATAGCCTGTGAAGTGTGATTCTCTGAAGTCTGGGAGGAGGGGTTTTCTTTGTTGCTAGATTGAATGTACTTTTACTTATCAATCAATCAACAAACATTTATTAAGCACCTACTATATGCCAGGCACTGTTCTAAGCATTGAGGATACAAAAAGAGACAAGATAGTAGGTGCTCTCTAGGAGCTTAGAGTTTAATGGGGGAGACAACATGCAAATAAATATTTTCAAAGAAAACTATTTATGGGATAAATAGGAAATAATTAACAGAAAGACAGCACTAGAATTAAGAGGGGTTGGGGAAGTCTTCTCGTAATGTAGTTGGGACTTAAAGGAAGACAGGGAGGTCAGTAGTTAGAGCAGGGGAGGGAGAGCAGTCTAGGCATGGGGGACAGCCAGAGAAAATTCCTTGAACTGAGAGATGGAGTGTCTTGTTCATGGAACAGCCAGGAGGCTGTTGTCACTGGGTCAAAGAATATACCTTAGGGAATAAGGTATAAGAAAATTGGGAAGGTAGGAAGGGGCTAGGTTATGAAGGGTTTTAAATGGCAAATAGAGCATTTTGTATTTGCTCCTGGAGGCAATAGGAAGCCAATGGAGTGTATTGAGCAGGGGGTGACATGACCAGACCTTCGCTTTAGGAAAATCACCTTAGTGACTGAATGGAGGGTGGAATGGAATGGGAAGAGGCTTGAGGCAGGCAGCCCTACTATCAGGCTATTGCAATAATTTAGGCATGAGGTGATTAGGGCCTCCACTCGAGTGGAGGTGATTAGGGCCTCCACTCGAGTGGAGGCCATGTCAAAGAAGAAAAAAGGATGTATTCCAAGATGTTGCACAGTTTGGATATTGGGGGTGGGAAATGAATACTCCTAGGTTGCTAGCCTGAGGAATGGGAGGATGATGTTGCCCCCTACAGTAATAGAGAAGCTAATTAGAGGAGAAGGGTTTAGGGGGAAAGAGAATGAGCTCCATTTTGGACATAGTGAGTTTAAGATGTTTACTGAACTTCCAGTTAGAGATATCTAAAAGTAGTTGAATTTAGGTCTTTTTGACTCTGAAGCTGGTCATCTATTAGTCCATCCAATAAGTATTTATTAAGCATGTTTTTTTATGTTCTAGGCACTGTGCAAAGCACCCATTTTTCTGTGGATACAGAAAAGGGCAGAAGCAGTCCCTGCCCTCAAGTTCATATTCTTAAGAGAGAAGCAAACATGAAAATGACTTGGATAGATGCAGAGTCTATGGGAGGTTATCTCAGCAGGGAAGACACTAGTAGCTGGGGGCATCGAAATCTATCAGGAAAGGCCTACTGTAGAAGATGGGACTTGTGTCCAATCTTGAAGGAATGCAAGGAAACTAAGAAGCCAGAGGTGAGGAGGGGCAAGTATTCCAACCATGGGAGACAGTGAAAGAGTGTGGAGTCAGGAGATGAGGTATCCTGTCTGAGGAACAACAAGTAGGCCGGTGGAGCTGGATCGCAGATGATGTGGAACCAAGACAGGTATAAGAAGACTGGAAAGGCAGAAAGGGGCCAGGTTGTAAAGAGCTAACAAGAGGATTTTATTATGATCCTGGAAATCAGAGAGAGCCAATAGAGTCTGTTGAGTAGGAGCTATGGGCAAAGGGATGTGGTCAAATCTACACTTTAGAAAAATCATCCTGTCAGCTGAGTGGAGGGGAGATTGGATTGAGGAGAGACCTGAAGCAGAGAGACTATTTTGTTTAGTCATTTTTCAGTCATGTCCAACTCTTTATGACCCCATTAGGGGTTTTCTTGGCAAAGATACTAGAGTGGTTTGCCATTTCCTTCTCTAGTTCATTTTACATATGAGGAAACTGAGGCAAACAGGGTTAAGTGACTTGCCCAGAGTCACACAGCTAATGAGTGTCCGAGGCCAGATTTGAACTCATGAGGATGAGTCTTCATGACTCCAGGCCCAGTACTCTATCTACTGACCCACCTAACTGCCCTAAAAAAAGACTGCCCAGAAGGTTGTTATAATAGTTTAGGAGTGAGGTGATGAGAACCTTCACCTGAGTAATTTCTAGGTAAGTTGACAGATGGGAACAATCAAAAGAGGGACTGTGAAAGTAGAAATTGCAAAACTTCCCAACGGAGTGAGTGTGAGTTTGAAAGAAAGGGTTGAAAATGACATTATGGTAGCAAACCGGGGTGATTGGGAGGATGATGGTACCCTCCACAGTATACTACCTTGCAAGGTATTATTAATCTCATCATTATCATAGCTTCTGACTTCTTTTCCCCCCAGAGGAGTGAATTATTCAATATGCTGACATTGCAGCTTCACATGTTCTAATAGAAATGATTACGGGTTCATACACATCCCTCAACAACAGGCCAGAGTAGTGCAACTCAACTCAGAAAATCAGGGGTTTATCTTCATCGAAGATTCTGTGTACAGAGTATTTCAAGTACCTACCAAAACCTTCAGGACCCCCACCCCCAAAATGATTTTTTCTACAAGCTTGCTATTGCCTAAATTATTTTTAATTAGGCCTATGCTTTTCATTCCAAAATTAGAGATAAAAAACAGAAAATATGAATTCCTGATTAAAGTGATACATTGGGTCATATTCATATTTGATTAATCAGTCACTCAATCAGAATCATAAATGACAGCAGATATTCTCTTGGTAGGATAGGATGGAGGTAAGAAACTAGCATGACATAGGTACCTGCCTCTGGGATGGGTTTCAAAGACAGTGAAAGGATGGAGAACAAGGGAAACTGGGGATATTAGAGACATATTTCATAGGTTTCACAGTTATCCAGTGTTTGGCCCTGTCTAACTGCAATGGTGTTTGGACAAACAGAAGATTTTGATAGCAGTATTTTTATATTGTACAGCTATAGATATGTGCTACTAAGAAGAAACAAAGTCCTGGAGACGTATACCATAAAGCCTCTGTGATTCCAGTGCTTAAAGGTACAATGCCTGGCACATAGTGGACTTTTAATAAATGTTTATTGATTGATTAATTAATGTAATTTATGAAGTCTTTTAAACTATCTGGAATCATTGTAATGAAACTTCTTCCGTCTTCCTCCCACCCCAGGATTTATTAATTGAGATATCACCAGATTTAAAATAATACTTAAGTATTCCTTTCAGGGAATGAGTCAACCTTACTCTCATTGGACTTGGCCTAAAGAGTAAATAACATACACACTAAATTGGGTATTTTACTCTACAGGAATGTAGGGGGAAGGGGATGTGGGGCGATGATAGAAGGGAGCGCAGATTGGGAGAGAGGGTAGTCAGAAGCAAACAGTTTTGAAAAGGGACAGGGTCAAAGGATAAAATAGAATAAATGGGGGGTGCGGGATAGGATCGAGAGATATATAGTCTTTCACAATGTTGCTACTATGGAAATGTTTTGCATAACTATACATGTATAACCTATATTGAATTGCTTGTCTTCCCAGTGGGGGTGGGTAAGGAGGGAAGAAGGGAGAGAATCTGGAACTCAAAATTTTAAAAACAAATGTTAAAAAAGTTGTTTTTACATGCAACAGGGAAATAAGATATATAGGCAATGGGTCATAGAAATACATCTTGCCCTACAAGAAAGTAAGGGGGAAGGGGAATAATAGGGTGGGGATATAAGAGAGGGAAGATTGGGAGAAGGGATATTCAATATGCTTGCCATCTTGGTGTGGGGGGTAGGGGAAAGATGGGGAGAAAATTTGTAACTCAAAATCTTTTGGAAATTAACATTGAAAACTAAAAACAAATAAATAAATTCTGGGGCGGGGGAAGTATTCCTTTTAATTTAGTAGAAATAAACTAAATTTTGAGTTATACATCATGTTTTTTATAATTTCACCCATTCAAGGAACATTGTTGGGTTCTTCTTCCTCTTTTCTGAAATGGTTTCATGGTTCTCCTTAGTTTCTGTCTCATCTGTCAGCCATAAATGTCCATATAAATGAAAGGACCCATTTCTCCTATTACATTCTGATGAACAGCTAGCATAAGTCAGATGTTTGTTGTTTGACAAATATTAATAATTATATATTCTATTCTGAAAACACGTATGTATATATGTATATACATATGAAAAAGGTAAAACAGTTATTTTTCATATACAGAAAAATGTTTTCTTCCCAGATTCAAAATAACATTCTAAAATAATGTTTAAAATCACATAAGCTAATATATTCGAAGTCCCACAAATCAAAGCCTATTCAGAAAGTGAGACATTAGTATTCTGCAAGAGTGAAAACCATTTATTAACATCAGAGAAGTGTCAGTCTCACAATGCCTGAACAGAATGTTTAGAAGGGATGCACATTGTCTAAAATCATTCATTTCAAAAGCCGTGAATTTTATGACATAGTCTTCTCTAGAAAGACAGTCCACTAGCACACTGCTTATCACCCCTTCTATAATCAGACTTCCTGTTCTCCTCAGAGATATCTGCCTGGCCCTTTTAAAAGGGTGAGTTGCTTCCTGAAGAAGCACTAGGGTTAAGATAAAAAGTTTGCTAAAACTGTACATCTGTGCTATAGTCTAAGTCATTGTAATATGGCTGGAGACAAATATCAAAGTTTGCAGGGGAATCTGTCATCAAAGGAAATTATCAACAATTCTATCCTTTCTTTTCTGCGTTTTCATGGACTCAGGGGCAATCACAAAAAAATTATAGTTTCCATTTTAGCTTTCCATCTCAGATGAGAGCTAACAATGGTTGGTTTCTAAAGGCTGGGTTTTGCCTTGGTCTTTAAGGAGGGTCATGATTTGATCGCTATAGCAAGTGGTATTGTTTTGGTCCAAAACACAGATTTGGTCCAGTGAAAGTTATTGTCCTAAGAAGTTACATTAATGTATTCCATATGCTGACATTTTAGCTTCAGTAAGTATGGGGACTTAGCAGGTTTTGATGAGGATCTGGGGTGAGAGAGAAGGCATGATAGGGAGCTGTGTAGATGAGAATTTTCCATGAATATTCTGATTTCCTTGAAGTGATACTTCTCTCAAGAGGTGACAATTTGAAAGGGAATACAGGTAAATCCAGGGCAACTACTTGGCACAGTGAATAGACTACTGCACCAGAAGTCAGGAAGACTCATCTTTGTGAGTTCAAATCCAGCATCAGCTACTTAGTCTCTGGGTGACCCTGGGCAAGTCATCTAACCTTGTTTGCCTCAGTTTCCTCACCAGTAAAATGAGATGGAGAAGGAAATGGCAAACCTCTTCAGTATCTCTGACAAGAAAACCCCAAATAGGGTCATGAAAAGTCACATGACCAAACAACCACAACAACAAAACAGGTGAATCCAACAGCATTGCTGAAGTACCTTACAAGGGGAGGTAGTATGAAGCAGTGGAAAGAACACAACTTGAAGTCCCAGAACCCTAGTTCTAATCTTGGCTTTGCATCCATGTTTGCTTGGGCAAGCCCTCTAACTTCTGCATGCCTCAGTTTCCTCCTCTATCAAATAGGAGGTGAGACTAGGTAACCTCTTCCATCCCTTCCAACTCTAAAGCTTTGTCTCTGGGATCCTTTCAGCTCTGGACCTGTGATCCTTGTGAGTTCACAAAACCATTGAACGAATTTGACTTTGGGAGACATGGACACATCTGAGAATTCTCTTCCACCACTAGATCAGAAGGGCTTGTTAGATGTAGCAGAGTACAGTGGAGCTCTTAATTCCCCTGTACTAGACGCTAAGCCTCTCCTAACAAAGCCCAGGATCTCTTGAGCTTTGTTGCATGCCATAATACCCTGATGACACACACAGAACTTGTAATTCACTAAAAGCCCCAGATATTTTTCAAATGAATTGCTGTCTAGCCATGCTTCCCCCATAGCATAATCATGCAGTGTATTTTTTTAATCCAATTGTAAGACTTTTATTTGTCAGTATTAAATTTTATCTTTTTTAGATTGACCTCGGTGTTCATGAGATCATAGGTTCATAGATTTAGAACTAGAAGGAGACGCATGGAAGTCATATGTTCCATCCTCTTCATTTTATACATGAGGAAACATAATGATGATCAGCAGTTATATAAGCCTTTATGGTTTAGAAAGTACTTTACACATGTTATTTCATTTGCTCCTCCAAACAACCCTACATAAATGCTATTATGAGGACACTGAGGCAGACAGAAGCTAAGTGTAAGTGAGTCACCCAGGGTCCCCCAGCTATTTTGTGTCTGAAACAGTTTTGAATTCAGTCCTTCCTGATTCCTGTGCCACCTCGCTGCACTAAAGAACATATTCCATCCTTTTGGGATAATTCTTTCATCCAAAATAAAACCTTAACCCAGTTAGTTTTATGGCAGCATTAAATTTGATTATCATCTATGCCTCTCTCCAAATCATTGATAAAAATGTTACTGGCACAAAGCCAATCACAGATCTGTGGTATGCCCTGATAGAAATTACTTTCCACAGTGATATCACAACATTAACAGTAACTCTTTCTTTAGTGTATACATTCACTCAACTCTCCTATCTTCTACACTTTATCTTTTTCAAGAAGAGTGTGAGAAAAATGTCCCTTTTCCTGAATTTGAGGTAAACTATCTAAACATTATTCTCCCAAACTGCTGATCTACAGTAACCATGTCAAAAAAGAAAGCCTGGTCAGTCTGGCATAGAAGGCTCTTTATTTAACCTTGCTTTCTTGTTAAGATCACCGTGTCCCTTTTTAGATGTTTGATAATTTCCTCTTTAATGGTGCAACCTAGAAATTTTCCAGGAATCAGAGTCAGATGCACTAAAGTTTTCAGACTCCACATTCTTCTCCTTTTTAAGAACTGTGACATTTACTTGGTTCCCCCCCACACCCCACACCCCCCGCCCAGGCCTTTGATTCTGTTCCCACTCTCCAGCATAGACAGTGGGCACTTAACAAATACTTGTAGATTTCTACCAACCACATTAATTATAAATTCTGAACTATAGTTATGTTTATGTAGTTACATTTGTACATATGTGTGCATATATATTTGTATGTATTCATACATACATATATACACATATCTGTATCTACTCCTCTTTAATAGAGAATAGAGAGAAGGGACAAAGAGGAAAGACAAAAAGGAAAGAAACAAACAAATGAAAATGAAGTATACTCAAGATGCTGATAGCATCTTCATAACAAGAGCCCTCACAGACTACTCTTCTAATTAAGCATCTGTGATTCTAATTTCAATATGGCTGAGCATACAGGAAGGAGACAAAGTAGAATTCCTATAGTCATAGGAGTAATAGTACCAGAATGGGAGTGAAAAGATGAAGGCCAAGGTCCAGCAAAGTCGTTTCCCCATGCCTCTTGCCTCTTCTTAAGGAAGCAGAGACTGTGGCATGTGCTGTCAGATACAGCTTTGCTTTGCTTAACTGTACCTCCTTGTTATTTATAAGACAAAGCTTAGTTGAGGTCGGGAGTAGGGAAGAATCAAGGGTTATTTTTAGAATCAAAAAGATGTTTTAAAGAAAGAACCAGTCACTTTATCCCTCAGGGACTTACCTTCTTTGCATTCAGTGGGTTTTGATTAGATGATCTCTAAGGTGTTTTTCTTACCTCTGAAATTGTATGATAGTTTATTGTAATATAATAGTATAATATCCCATCTTAGCCTTTATTTTTTTTTTTGGCCAGTGGAGGATACTTCTGTCTTCGTGATTGTAGCATTTTATATTTGCTCCTTTCAGTTTAGTCTGTGGTATTGACCCCTACCAATTCCCAATTGTCACATTTCTTATTAGAGCCCAGTGTGTGATATCTGTTGTCCTCCATTTGAGGGAAAAAAAAAACAACACAAACAAAACCTTTCATTTCTTTGCTTGCTGATTGAACGTGGAATACGTCCAGACAGGCCCCGGGTTTTCTGCTTGTACGTTTGTTCCTTCTCTGCTGGGACTTTCCTTCTCTCATCTTTTTAATTTGTGTCATGGTCTTGTTTTGCTTGAGCATTGAGATGCATCTGATTAGTCACTGAGTAGTCTTTCAAATATAACTTTGACAGAATGGTTTTGAAAGGATGCCAATTAACAGATTTAGCTGTATGGGAGGATATATTGATTTTTAAATCAAGAAAACCCATTACCTCCCTCATCTCTTACAAGGCCTTTACGACATTTTTTTTCCATTTGGGTAGACCTGAGAGCCAGCAAACTCATCTCCAATCTGATTATAGTCTTCATATTTCAGATACTTTGCATCTATTGTATTTTCAAGTTTTTAAACCATGTTAATATGCATTAGCAGGCAGCTCTGATATCACTTTATTCCCTTTTTCCTGGCAGATAAGGTGCTCTCATTAACAAAAAATCCAAGACTATCTGCCTCTGCTTATAGTCATTATTTTTTTTTGAAAGTCAATCTTGAGATCTTTTGAGTCTTCCCTTCAAGCCCCTGCCTAGAAAAAGGAGGAGGAGAGGAGCTTATCTTATTGCTTGACTGACTCAGAACTCAACTTGGGTCTCATTTTCTAAGGGGTATCATGGGAAAATCTCCCCACTGAAGTAGCATTAGAGAAGCACTTTGCAGTTGTTGTTGCAAATCTGCATTCTAGAAACATGGCTAATTTTACTTTCCTTTTTGGTTCTGTTTATTCTCTCTCTCTCTCTCTCTCTCTCTCTCTCTCTCTCTCTCTCTCTCTCTCTCTGTTAGCCAACCCAGTGCATTCAAACCCATTCATTTTACTTTCTCTTGATGAATACATCCCAAGTTGTCATAACTAAACAGTATGATTCTAGAAGCCTTGGCATTCATCCTTCTGCCAAAGAACTTATTGCCAGATTTGACAATATATGTCTCTTTGTTTTACTGGAATACGTAATATTGTAATATAGCAGAGTCTAGTTTGGATCAGAGAGCAGGGAGTTTGCAGTCCATAACCTTCCCTATCACTGCCAAGCCAAGTCACTGAACACTTATCCTCACAACTCCCTCACCTAAGCAATCACCATTGTTTAAAAATGTTTCCTTGCTAAGTGTATACCCCTCATTTCCCTTGAAAGAGGTTTGACCATTTTTATATTATTTTTTCCACATTATGATCTTTTTGCTGTTTGTCCCTTGTTCTCAAAGAGGACCATGACATCAGGAAGGTGATGCCATGACTTGCAAGTGAATTGGATTTAAGTGAGGTAGGCTATATAAGGTCACCAACCTCACTTTTTCCTCTGGAGCCATCTGGGGCCAAGTGGTAAGATACAGATCAGGATGACATAGATATAGATCATGGCCCCCCAACTATCTTTGAAAGTTATCGAAGTACTTTCAAGAGAATTATTTTGACTGTAAGGGGAGGAGGACTAGTACATGAGTGAGCTTTCACTCATGTTTTGGAATCCTGATTGAGGAACACTTCTATTAGTTTCCAGACTCATCTCTTTGCCTTTTAACAAAAGGAACCAAAACAACAAAAGCATCATGTTTGCTTTGGAGACATATGATTTAGCTCTTTGCCTTAATTCTACTTCTCTACAGAGATAGCAGCAGTTGAAAATTGGGGTTGGAAGATGAAGGTGGAGCAGAAGATGAAAGGCTATCTTTAACATAGCACATTAACCAGTTAGGCCTGTCAGTGTTTGCTTTTCCTAACTTGAAGATGAATACATTAGCAACATTCTTAAATTTACCTATTTTACTATTCAATGACAAATGTATATTAAAACCCAGAAACTTTTTTGCCAATGACAACTACACAATAGTGAAACATCTGATTAAATTCCATGCCCATTGCAACCTAAGTCTGAAATGTCTTTGTGAAACTGAACTTTTGGAAACACTCTTTGCTATGCCTTCTTAAATTACCAGTGGCATAATTCCAGCTTTGCTCCATTGTTCTTGACCCCAGGTAGCATGGAAAATCACCAGATGCCCAGAGCAAGCCAAAGAAATAGAATATTTTGCTTTTGTGTGGACTATATTTGTTATTTATGATAATAATAGAATGGACAGACTAAATGTGATCTTGCAGTAGGACACACAGACATACCCTTAAATGTCCCACATTGATAAAATAACTTTTTTTCTAGAAATATAATAAATGGCTTGAGTGCTGTTTCAGGAAGTGGAGTCTGCACTAAGAAGAGGGATGGTGAAATTGACTCCTAAACCTGAGAAAACAAAACAAAACAAACAAATAAAAAAAACCTTCCCTGTGCTTTTATCACTTATTTTCTCCCCAACATGTTGAGAGCCAACATTCTATGTTTGTTTCATCTTATCCAATAAAATGATTAGATCATAAAAGTCAGAATAGTGCTTCATACATTCTGTATATAGACCAAAAAAGTCTATCAATGGTATTATTGAAATTTCAACACCATAAAGTTAACTGTTTTAGAAATTTCAATTGGGAAGGACTCTGGTCAGTAGTTTTCCATTGACAGAGAGTGTTGGAATGTCTCACACCTGCTCAAGTGAGCTTATTTGTCCTTTTGAAGATGAAATTATAACAGAGACTTCGATCTCTTAGGGGATTACCATGATATAGCACTTGAAAGAAAGCCCATGGCAACCCACCTGCCTTTCCTTCTTGAGAATGTGGACAGATAGGCCCCCAAACATGTTTTTTTCCCCAGTCTTCACATTTCTTGAGTATGTACTCCCATAAAATAAAGCTTTTACTATCTCATCTTGGCAGATTCTTTATACATTAAAGGGAATCATACACAATTATGGACTGAACATCAAGGCAACTAAAATTATCATTATCAATCATCCCGAGGCAAAGTTCTGGTTTCCTCTGAGGATGAAAAATGGAAAGTTTCTGGGCAAGTAGGTGATTGCCTTAGGGAAAAGGGAACTTAGAGAAACTGACTAGATCTACATTTCAGTTCTACTTAGAAATTTTTATTCATTGATGACCATGGGCAATGAATAAGTACTACAAAGGTGAAACGTTGCACATATTTCATTAAGAAGTTTATAGCCTTGCAGGGAGGGGAAGAATGAAAATATACAGGTAGTTATTCTGTCATAAGTGCAAAGTAGAAATCCAAAAGAGAATAAATTTGCAGCATAGGAGGTGGAGTGAATTAGGAAGGTGGTTTTGGAAGGGAAGGAAGGACATGGAGGGGAGGAGGGAATTGGTTTAGGAGGCTATTACAAGCAATTCAAGCAAGAATTGGGGGCGTAGCAGTAAAGGTGGAGAAGAGAGGGGATGAGAATGGGAGAGATTACAAAGGTAGAATTGAAGAATTGTTACTGATTGGATGCAAGCAGTACAGAAAAGTCCCAGGTGACTGAAGTTCAAATATGAGTGACTGAGAGGATGGTAATTAGTATCATCAACAGATGTAGAAAAGATTAAAAGAGTAGGTTTGGGGAGAAGCTGAGGAGTTCATTTTTGGACTTGGAATAATTAATTGCAAAGGAATATCTTACCACCAGAAGCAGTTAGGAAAGGGATGCACAGCCTTTTGACATATTAGATTGTGTGTGTTTACCCTTCCATAAAAGGAAGCTAACATATCTCAGAATTCTCACCCTCTAGAGATAATAGAAAATACATGACTCTTTTTATTCTTGAGATAGATCCTAAGTTCCTGTTCCAGACTTCATCCAAAGACATTTTTGCAGTTGTCTCTCATCTCTCTCTCTCTCTCTCTCTCTCTCTCTCTCTCTCTCACACACACACACACACACACACACACACACACACACACACACACACACACACACACACACACACACACACACACACACACACACACACACACCCCTACTGTGTTTGGCAAAGAGTTAATTAACTTTTTATGGCGAGGCAAAAATCTTGGCAATAGATGTACCATTTGCTGGAAGTAAAAGGCAGTGGTGATTTCTTTTGCTTGCAGTGAAAACATATAAAAATTAAATACTATATTTTGGTTTTCTCTGAATAGTCCTCAAAAGAGAGAAGGGGAAGTGGGTCAGTCCAACATCATTCATTTACCAAAAAAAAAAAGTGGCTAACTCCTTTTAGGCTCATTTGTAGTGGAATATAAAACCCCTGGTAACAGCCCTCAGAGGCCTGATTGGCTGCCCTGATGAGGGGCGGAGCAGTTCAGCTTCACTTCCACTTGGTGGCTCCCTGGGGAAGCGGGCAGGGCTGCATCATAGAACCCTGCCCAAAATCCCCATTGCAAGCACATGTTGCCAGCTGTCTGCCAGCCAGAGATGCTAATAGCTCTACAATATTCAGGTAAAAAAAAAAAAAAACAGCTTTATCAGGCAGACACTTAGGTATAATGTGACTTGTCCAGCCTACTCTGCCACATCTGTTATGACATTTAAGCCTTTTTTGCAAGTGTGCTAAATGTATATCCTGTAAGGGTAAATCTATCCCTGCAGAGAAAGAGTACACAGATTTTATTTATCAGCCGGTCTTTCTTTGCCACTTTGTTGTTATAGTAATAAATTGGGAGCAGGGGTGTAGGGCAGAGAGGGAATGGGGAAAGGGAAGCCCCTTTCCAGATGTTGACAATTAATAGAATCAAAACAATGGCAAGAAAAATGGGTGGCTTACCTTCCTTTTGATCAACGATTGTTAAGAACCTGCTCTGTGTAAGGTGCTGGATGGCAAAGTTGGTGTTCATCCTGTTCCTGATCTGTGACTTGCCCCCTATGGAAATAGGATGTCAGCAATGTGGAGCTAAGGGTACAAATGACCAAATTGCCCAATAAAGGAACAAGATAACATGTGCTGCCACTATAGCATCACAGACTTCCTTGCTCACGTGGTATTCTGATTTAGAATTGAAAATGATGCAAAGCTGTGGTGTGGGTGAGTTATTTAACTTTGCCAATAAAAGGAAAATGTTTGCATTTCTTGACCTTTGAGGGGAGAAATTTGCCGTCTTGCCATGTGTATTAGTTTTCCTGCATTTCATTTTCCAGGACTTAAGTAAAACAGTAGTTCAAAGGTATGTGGTCAGAACTGAGCTAAAAGCCAATTACTTGGAGCTTCCAGAAGCACTTTAATTTATGAAGCAACTGTCATTTGACGTAAATTTATCTTCCTGAAGATTCAGAGTTCTCAAGATTTATTTTTCACAAATTCTTCTGTGAAAATGGCTAGCTAATAATTGAGAAAAAGAAAGGGATAAAGCACAAGTATTTTTCCATTATATTCCAGTAATTTGATAAAGAGCTTAAACAGAACTTTTTGCACATTTCCAGAAAGCCATTAGTCATAAGAGTATGATGAATGACAGCATTTTGCACTAAGTCTTATGACAGGTACAAATTCTTGGTTTTGTCTGCCAAGTGAGTGTAAGCATTCCAGTACTGCATATGTCTGTTATTCAAAGCCAGCAATTATTAGGCTGAAAAGCTGTACATGTTGCCCCAAGGTTAGACTTAGAGGAAATGAATTTTTATGTTGTGGAGAAAAAGATATAGATGGAACAAAGGGGGAAACATTCTTTTACCTCCCCTACCAAGCCTCCTAAAGCTAACTATTCTCCACACTAATAAGCACAACAAAAAGACTTTACATGGAGGTGGAATAGATATCTACCTAAAGCGGTGGGAATTTAAGGGCAAATAGGAAGTCCTCCCTGCCACCACCACCCCCACTTCCATTCTTACCAATGCCCCATGTTGTTTTTAGAAGTAGCAAAGCTTCTCTGACATTCTTCATTCAGGGGACATAAAACGAAAAGCTTCATGGGTAGAGTAAAAATGACAACTTCCCACTCAAGTGTGAGTAACTGAGAAAAGATCTTTTCCTACAGAAGGAGTATTAAGAGGAAAGAGAAAAACCATTCGGGACTTGAATGAGTTAGGACAGGGACAGGGAAGCTGCGGCCTCGAGGCCACATGTGACCTTTTGACCAAGTCCAAGTTTTACAGAATAAATCTTTTAATTAAGAAGATTTGTTCTCTGAAGTTTGGATCCAATCAAAGAGCTGCACTTGAAGACCTAGAGGGCCACATGTGGCCTCGAAGTTACAGGTTCTCCATCCCTAAGTTAGGAGATAGAAAAAAAGATGTAGAAGAAAGAGGCTTTGGAGCAGGAAGACAAACTTTATCTCAAATCTTTGACTAAGAGAGAATCTGGCTATCATTTTTTCTTTGTTAAGTTCCATGGCCCATACATAAGAGTTTGTACTAGTTTTGATGTATAGCTGGCTTATATATTTTTTATATTTTTGGTCTATCTTGTTTTATCTACATAGTAGGCTTATTATAGGCAGAAACACATTTCCTATTCATTTCCCATCGTTCATGGTATTTATTATAAGTGTTTGAGAAATGCCTTATTCAATATTTGTTCAAGTGTTTTGTTAACAGTCAAATGAGGTTAATAATGGAATCACAATTATGGTGAGACCCTGGTAGCTTTTAATAAGGGTTTCCAGAAGCAGCCTCCAGTCTAAATACTGGCTTATAGGCAATCCTCTCGACTCCGAAGGTGCCTTACTGATAGGTAATTCTGATGATGCAGCCACCTCACCTCTCTTTTCCACTGTTTTGACTGGTGGCTGAATGCATTTTGAGACTTTAATGGAGATATTTTGGGATGCAACTCAAATTCTACTCATTTGTTAGTGCAGTAGCGATAGCAACTGTCTATTCCTAGACATAACTTTCAAGGATTGGTGGTAATTTGCTTGCCTTCAGGCGTAGAACTCAGCACCACCACTAGACGTTATGGGTTGCTATAACTGGAAAATACACACATATAACATGAGCATACATACATATATACATACGTATATGTATTATGTATATACATACATATATGTGTATGTATATATGTATTTGTGTGTATATATGTCTCCTTTCTTTACATGTTTCACAATTTAGGGTTTGTTTTTTGGAAAAGCATGCTCGTTGACATCCTATACTTCTCAGTTTGACTTTATCAGAAAGGAATATTTTATTCCCATATAACTAGGTTATATTTTGTGTTCAATAAATACCCTTGCTCAGATGCTTATACTGAGCAACCTAGTAAAAGGCGATGTAACATGAATGACTTTTTGCTATATCATATGAGACTAAAAATCTGTAAGTAAAAACAAAAATTACATAGGTCTATGGTTCTCCTAGTCAGTGTTGACCACATCAAAGGGAAAAGCTTTGTATACGTTATTATCTTGATATTTAAATTGCAGTGTATGTTTTACTAAGACCAGTTTCATTAAGTAATTTAATAGTGTATTTGTCCATTACCAGCCTCTAATTATTTCAGTCTCTCTCTAGTAATGACCCCACTCCATCTTTCATTTTTAGTACCTAAAAAACTCATTGGCCTAATGGTTTTTGCATTTCACTCCAGCATAATTTTCCTTGAAAAAGCAACAGGTCTTAACTCTTTGTAACCCTGGAGAGCAGTACCAGCATTTTAAACCAGAGATGAAACAGATACTGGAAATCTGTTCTTTCATCTTCTTCCTTCCTTCCTTCCCTCCATCCCTCCATCCCTCCTTCCCTCCTCCCCTTCCTTCTCTCCTCCCTCCCTCCCTCCCTTCCTTACCTTTTTCCTTCCTTCCTCCCTTCTTTCCTCCCTCTCTTCCTTCCTTCCCTTCTTCCTCCCTTCTTTCCTCCCTTCCTTCTTTCCTCCCTTCTTTCCTCCCTTCCTTCTTTCTTCCCTTCTTTCCTTCCTTCCTCTCTTCCTCCCTTCCCTTCTTCCTTCCTTCCCCTCTTCCTTCCTTCTTTCCTCCCTTCCTTCTTTCCTCCCTTCTTTCCTTCCTTCCTCTCTTCCTTCCTTCCCTTCTTCTTTCCTTCCTCCCTTTCTTCTTTCCTTTCTTCCATCCTTCCTTCCCTTCTTCCTTCCTTCCTCCCACCCACCCTTCCTTCCTCTCTTCCTCTGTTTTTACATTTCATTTAGATAAATGTGCCTGTTAGCACAAGGTTCAAGTTCTATTCACCTGTGACAACTTTTAACTTTTACTTTTTTTAGAAAAGAAGAGACTTGTTTGGGACCAATAAATTCTATCAGGTAAGGACTGCTGGTAGTGGAGTTTTCTGACAGAATATTTTGTTTCCTCTTTTGTTGGAGGCAAACTTCTAAAGGTTAGAGCAAATAATGCTGTTTAGCAACAAATGCTGATTTTATCGCTCCTCCAGTGGCTTTTAAATACAGTGTGAACTAACATGAAATGCCCCTGGTTTTTATAATAAGACCATTTATTTTTGTAACCTTACCACTAACTGTAGAGTAGTGCCAAGATGTGTGTTGTGTGTGTGCATGAAATCCCTGAAGCACCCATTCATTTTTTAACAAGAAAATCACCCCCTAAATGCTGGGATAAGCACTTAGTGAAAGCCTGAAAATGAAGGAATTTTGTGGATATAATAATCTTCAGTTATTCAGTTACCCTTTATATTTCATCAGTAAAACATCCTGATTCCTAGCCTTACCCAAATTGAATCAAATTTAGCATATTTCAGAAATCATAAGAATATTTCTAGAAACTATATCCATCCTAAAAACTGATAAATAAATGTAAAAAGAATTACCACTGATTTAATTACACATTTCTTAGCAGAATCCTGACATCACTTTAGTGAGAAAATAATTTTTAATCTAATCTATACCCAGTTCTTACTTTCACCTGATTTTAAAAGTTAGATGGGTAAACTTTGAGAAAATAAAAAAAATTCAGATATTACCCATTGTAGACATTTTTTTAAAAATGTAAAAACACCCCTTATGTTACTGCTTAGTCTGTAGCCTACTGAAATAACTCAGGTATTTGTAGTTATTGCATCAGAAGGCAAATATTCAAACATTGGCTAGACAGTATTGCCTCTTTTAGAGGTATGAAATGATTTGGCAAAGTGGGACATTCTTTTTTGTACCATTTACAGTCTTTTACATACAAGTGATGTCTCAAAATATATTCTTAGGCCAGCACTATAATTATAGACGTCTGTGATAAATAACCAAGAAAGGGAGATCTAAAGAGGTTTAGGCAGGGAGGAAAATTGTACCCTTTCCAAGTATATTTGAAATGAAATGTAGACAGGTGGGAAGTAGAGGGAAGCAGTTCCACGTCAAAAAGCCTGAAGAAGAAAAATTCCTGTATAATTAATGGACAGGTTGTTGGAAGGATAGAGAAAATAGTACTACAATATAAATAGTCAAAGACTACTCAGTAAATGTGATTTATGGTCATGATAAAGTTTGTGTCTCTAAGTGGGAACCATCTGGCTTCTTGGGACCTTCAAGTTGTAATTCTCTCTAGGACAATGAAGGAAACCTGTTACTTTGCTTCTCCTAGAAGCTGGTCAGCAACTCATAATCAATGGAATTAGACTATTTGGCCTTAGGTGAGAAAAAAAAGTGTTTTCTTATTGAAGTATGGTGTGAAATAATTTGGCAAAGTAGAACCACCAGTAAGGAAAACCCCACTCTGATGCCATTGTGGTGGTGACTGGGCTCTTGAAGATTATTATGGGCAGCACAGTGTACAGTCCTGTTTAACCTGTAAATTTTGAAAACACATGCCAAGGCTTTTTCAAGAACTGTCAAGTTTCAAAAGATTGCTTCTACTCCAGGGAGATGTCAAGACTATGAACAGTAAAGAAAGACTGGTGTAGGGTTCCTGAAGACACAAAATCGGATTTCTGCTAGCTACATCTTGGGTCTGATGTTGCTCAGGTACCAATTCCAGATTCAAAATGCTTTGCATAGGCTGAAATCATAAACATTTCTCTTCTAAGACTACCCTGTTGTGAGACAAAATTTTGTTGTTTGCTTAAGATATTTGAACTCCAGAGTAAAGGTGCTTGAGGAACAAAACATACTTTTGAACGTTTAATACAATTTGGTACTAGTTCCCAGGAGAAAATAGTAATGCTTCATATTTATGGCGGGCTAAACTGGTTTGTCTATTTCTGTGCACCCCAAGGTAGCAAGCTCAGTTCTGTGGTCTGGAAGCAGATGAACGACAGTGTTGAGTGTATGTATTTGCAAGTAGAAATTGACACTCACTATAAATACTTTAAGTACCTAAATGAGTTTGATTTATTTGATCCAGAGGATGAATATGAAAATTTAATTTAATACATTTTAACTGTAATGTTAAAAGCAGGCTATAAAATTCCCAAATATTTTTATTTGTCACCCGAAATAATTATGAGTAGTAGGTGTTGAACAGATTTTTATTCTTTCAAAAATTCTTTTGAGCATCTGAGGGCATCGGGCTACCCCACCCCCCTCTTTGAGCTACTCAAAGCTATTATTTTTGTGAACTTGTATTTCTATGAATTACAGAAAATTAGAGCTGCAACATATCCTAGAGATGTTCAGCCCCCTCAGTTTGCAGATGAGGAAATTAAGGCCCAGAGAACTGAATTTATTCACCAGAGTCACACATTATGTTAGTGGCAGAGCTGGGATTTCAGTGTCCAGTGCTACTCTTCCCCTCTGCCCTCCATCTTAGTGTGCTGCTGACTGTCAGAATCTATGCTATAATCTTATGACAGAAACAGTCCATTCATACTGTAAACCAGTGTTGTGTCAAAATAAAAAAGAAACAGGAACCATAAAACTCTACATAAGAATCCCTGTAGGTCATGTATTGCCTTAGAAAACTACATATTCACATTATCTGTGTTTTATTGTATCTGTATTTATTTTGTTAAACATCCCCCCATCACATTTTAATCTGGTTCAGACCCCACCCAGGAGCATTGTGGGCAGCCTGAACCAGGACTGGCTACATGTTTGACTCATCTGCTTTCTTTCTCACACGTTACAACATTTTAAAGTTCCATTTCTTAACATTGTGCTTTCCTAAGTTGTAATCACATAAAGATATAGTGGCATTTATTCAGTCCCTTCCACATGTGAGGTCCATACATTTTTGGTTGAATTAAATTGACTTTCTCATGTTTTAGCAAAGATTATCAGCCACTTTGAGGGTAATGTTGAAATTCCAGAGACTTCATTCACTGGTGTGAGTTTGTTTTTTCGCTGCTCTCTCTATTTGTAACTGACATGTCATTTTTGCTGAATTTGAAACTGACAGATGTTTGAAATTACTGCTTTAGATCCGGGGTTTTTAATCTGGGATCCATGGACAGATTTCAGGAGGTCCATAAATTTGGATAGGGAAAATTCCCATCCTTATTTACACTAACTTCTCATCATCCATAGGTTTCTATAAATTGCCAAAGGGAGAGTCCATGGCCCACATAAGAGGAAGTTAATAATCCCTGCTTGGGAATGGCATCAGGTCCACAGGAGAGAGTGGATGTCACTCTGCACTCAACATTGTTTCTTTTAGTTTTTCTTTCCCCTTGGCATGATGCATCTTTTTCAGAAGAAGCACTTTTTTTTGTTTCTTACCATGCATGTCTAACATTTTCTCCTAAATGAATTTATATTCTTGCTGAGTAGCTGAAAAAAAAAAGCATCATCTTATTAAAGCCTTGAAATATTGACGTACTATGTATCTACGAGATCAATATTTAAGCAGTTTGCATGCCGAACATTTTGGTATGGGAGCCTCTTAAATGAAGTATTGTGACATGTGTTTCATCTCTGATTGATACTTTGGAATGAGTAAAAATCATTAATTAACATCACTGTAAAATACAGATTAACCCTGTAAGTTTAAGTTGGAGTATTCTATGATGTGAGCATGCAATTTAAAGTTTTGCTATGAATCAATCAATAGTTAAGAAACTGAAATAACTTTTGTTTTCTTATAAAGATGCTAACTTAGGTACTCTGGAATTACTTTAACTACTCTTTAGCGTCTGGGGGAAAATTAACATCACTGTAGTCCAAACCCCAGGACCTCATGTTTTGTGGTTCCCTAAAACACTGGTGGTATGCAAAGACTTCTAATCTAGGAGGCACCTGTCTTTTGACCTGGTGATTTTGTGGGGATTTCCTGTGCTCTGATTCATTCCCTGCCAGTCTAAATGTCTGAGATGTCCTGTGTAGCCACAGGGCTTAATTTTATAGCACAGCTCTAGAAAAAAATTTAACAGTAAAATCCTGAAGGAAAAATAAGAGTATTTAAATTGTTCACACAATTCATTCTCCTTTGAAGTTATAAATGGTATATTTTCTCACTTGCTCTTTAGATGGATCCTGTGCAAAAGGCAGTCATAAACCACACATTTGGAGTATCCATTCCCCCAAAGAAGAAACAAGTTATTTCTTGTAATGTCTGTCAGCTTCGTTTTAACTCTGACGTGAGTATCCCCTTTTCATTACTCTACTAGGTAGGTAGTTTGTGAATCGAGGAGCCTGATGAGTCTCATTACAGAAATCCATGCCCCTTTTGTGCCCTCTCTGGGAAGTGTGACATTTTACCCACTCGTGTTTGCTGTGCCAGATTTCCAAGGTTATTAGCATCAGCCCTGGAAACCTGAGACCAGATTAAGTGATCAGTAGGAGTTATTAGGGACATTTTCAAGTGACCCGAAACGCATGACATTTTATATTTGATCCTACCTATTAAAGTTGCTTGACAAAAACAAAACAATAACAACAACAAAAATACCCGAACTGAGAAAATAGGAAGACAGGTTTGGAAACACCCCATAGTAAAGAGGAACATGAAATTATAAAGATTCCTTAAGAACCCCATTCATTTTATATATATCAAACCCTACATTTTCTTATTTCTTCAATATTTAAAGAGCCTCAATTTCCTGGTTTGGGTAAATATCTCTAAGCAATGCAAATTGCAGTCCCTCCAGGCCTCAGTAGATGGTCTTCATGAGTCCCTGTAGCCCTAACATTCATCACCTGGCAGCCTACATTTTCTCTCCACACTTAGGTTGGTCCTCCAATGATGGAGACATAGTTCACTGTATTCAGGTTCTTTCCAGGTTAGTTGGTTGGAACCAAAAGAATTGACAAGAACCCGAAGTCAGCTATAGGACATGCAAAGGCATTGGCACAGGGTTAAAGTGCATGCTTTGCATTTTGCTATGTAGGCATTCATCTAAAGGGGTGGGGAACCTGCAGCCTCAAGGCCACATGTGGCCCTCTAAGTTCTCAAGTGCAGCCCTTTGGCCAAATCCAGGGGCTTCACTTGAGGACTTAGAGGTCTACATGTGCCTTGAGGCCACAGGTTCCCTACCCCTGGCTTAAACTTTTGGATAAGCACACTGTAAGCTCGGAACTCTTAAGTGTGGGTTTTTTTAAGAGTTCTTTGACCATCAGCCAAAGACTGAGAAGAAACATTATGCATGGTCATGTTAAGAAGAACAACTCACCATCACAATTCATTCAGTTCATTTAATCATTCATTCAACAAGCATTTATTTCCAAAAGTAGAGCAAACTTACCACCTCATTCATAAAATAATAACTGATACTTATAAGAACTTTAAAGTTTACAGAGCACTTTATACTTTGTTAATATGTATGACAACCCTATGAGGTAGGTGCTATTATTATCCTCATTGTACAGTTGAGAAAACTGAGGCTTAGAGATTTTAAGCAATTTGCTTAGGGTCACCCAGATTGTAAGTGGCTGAAATCTATCCCCACTATGCTTTGCCTCTCTGGATTAATTCAATAAACATTTGTGAAGGTGCTTACAACAAACACTTATTAAGGGTATTATGCTAAGTGCTAGGTCAGGATAAAGTTCTAATAAACCCCAATCCCTATCCTTATGGAGCTTCTACTGTCTTAGGGAGATAAGATCCAAATACAGATAGCAATAACATACAGTATTACATGAAAAACATGTTTTAGAGATGTAAAATTAAGTCCTTGTTTCAGTACCCTCAGGCATTTTTTTGTTTGTTTATACTTTGTTAAGGACTAAGGGTGGGCTCTGCTTATCATGTCATAGGACCTAGCTCTAACTTCTTGTGGGATGGGAAGAAGTTAACAAAAATCATCTAAAAATAATCCAGCATCAATCCTTGCATATAATCTTTCACTGGGTAAATATTATATTGCCTGTTTTGAAATTTTCATCATTGGAAGCAGTGTGTGGTAGAGTGGAGTTAACCCAACCCTGAGAACTGAGGAACCTGTGTACTAATCTCCATTCTGTCACTAACAAGGCAGGTGACCTTAGACAAGCAATTTAAACTTTTTATATATTGTTTTCCTCGTGAATAAATTAAAGCAGTGGACTGAGTGGTTCCTAAGGCCCTTTTCAGTTCTGTATGTTCATTTATTTTCTTAATATCTGTAAGGAAGTTAGCCTCTATTACTCTTCTCATTAGGGAGTTAGGTGGCACTGTGGATAGAGTGCCAGGCCAGGAATCAGGAAGACTTATCTTCCTGAGTCCAAATCTAGCTTCAGAAACTTCTTAGCTGTGTGATCCTGGGCAAGTCACTTAACCCTGTTTCCTCAGTTTCCTCATCTGTAAAATGAGCCAGAGAAGGAAACAGCAAACTACTCCGGGATCTTTGTCAAGAAAACTCCAAATGGGGTCACAAAAAGTTGGACAGGACTCAACAACAACAACAACAAAACGCTTCTTATATTTCAAATGTGGAAACTAAAATGTTAGAGAGGTTGCTGAGGAATCTTGTTTAAACTTCTTTGGGAAGGTCAGGGAAAGTCAATGGATAAATGCTATCTATTCCGTATTTCTATTGAAGGTACCTCTGTTCTGCCAATCTCCCAAGCTTCATCACTTCCGTGCCCTCCTCAGCTCTCCTTCACCTCATATATCAAATAAGTCACTATGTCTTACCCTTTTTACCTCTACAAAATCTCTTACCTCTGGCCCCTTATCTCTATTCATACAGATTCCACCTTTATCGAGGCTCTTTTTTTCCTCTCTTGCTATAGCAGCCTTCTAATTAATCTTTCACCACTGCAGTCCATCTTCCTCTTAACCACCAAAGTGATTTTCCTTAAGCAAAGATACAACCATGTTGCTGCCATAACTCAGTGAACTCTAGAGGGTCCCTATTGACTCTAGGATAAAATATAAACTCTATTTAGCTTTTAAAGCTCTTCATGACACAACTCATCTTTCCAGATTCATTGCACTTTACTACTCCTTCTAGACCCTAGAATCCAGCCAAACTGGCCTTCTCTCCCAAAATTGCTATCCCTTTGCATTGACTTCCTTCCTTTCCTGAAAGGAACCTCTTCCTCACCTTCACCTTGTAGAACCCCTCTCTCTTCCTTTAAGGTGCAGCTTAAGCAAAACCTTCTCCATGAAACCTTTCTTGATTTCCCTGACTGGTAGTGCCCTCCCTCTCAAACTATGTAGTATTAGACTACTTTGTATTTTTGGTTTTTTATTCTTTTTATTTTTTTATATATACAGTCATTCAATAAAACATGTATTAAGTGCCTACTCTGTACTAGACACTGTGCTAAGCACTAAGGATATGAAAAGAGACAATTCCTGCCTTCGGGGAGCTTATAGTCTAATGGGGGAGGCAACATGCAAAAAAAATATAAAAAGCAAGTTATATTTAGGATAAATAGGGAATAATTAGCAGACAGAAGGCACTAGAATTAGTGATTTGGTTGGGAAGGCTTCCTGTAGACAGTTGGATTTTAGTTGTGACAAAGCCAAGGAAGTCAGTAGCAGGGGAGGGAAAGGATTCTAGGTGTGGGGAACAGTTAAAGAGGCTATCTGTATCTGAGAGATGGAATGTCTTATTTGTGAAATGGCCAGGAGGCCAGTGTCTGTGGGTCAAGGGTACCAGTCAGAGAGTAAGGTGTAAAAACACTGGTGAAATAGGAGGGGGCTAGGTTACAAACGGGGTTTTGGATGTTTAAGTCAGTGCCAGACATTTTCTGTGTCTTTACTACTAGAGGTATGTGTCAAAAGACTCATAAGAAATATGTGTATGGGTGTTCATGACTTTGTTGAATTGGACTCCCTCTTTAAATTTCAAAAAGCTCCGTCAATAAAGGAGAGCAAAATTATATTTCTGAGTCATGCTTAGGCTCTCATCGGCCAGGCCATGGTGTCTTGATGGTAAATCCATGGTGTGACATATATGTGTTCACAGTATTTAGTAATGCTAATATAATCTGCATAGCTGAGCTCTGAAACTAAATATGTTTTATTTGGAGGAATGCTTATTATTTTGTAATTAACCTATTCATATTTTAATACAAGAACTTAAAAGATGCTTATCCTTATCTCCTTTAATAACATTTCTAAGTCAATACAAGACTGAATTGGTTACTTTCTTCAGTGTAGAAAATGTTTATTGAAAAATCTGGAAGGCAGATTTGAACAGTAAACTCTGAATTCGGCAATTCCACATTCCTTAAGTAAAAGGCGCCATTGCAATCCAATGTGACCTATCTTACATGCCCCACTGCCTCCTTTGTCCGATTTTCTGTCATCTCAGGGTAGTACAACATTATTGGAAAGCCAAGGCCACAGCTTTATTTACACAATACAAAGTTATGCAAATGAGCAAGCATTAATCACAAACATTTCCCAAATGAACCTTTACAAATTAGCACTGTTAATTTTGCCAGTAGGCAGGCATCTAGGTTTAGGAATAATATGCTTCTCCAACTGAGTTCCAGCCACTTTCCTGTCCGTATTACTGTCTATCCCCTAACCTCCCCTCCCCTTCTTCTTGGGCTTCCTTCTGTACCCAAAGTGTTGGAGGCATGAGCCCTTGTGATGAGTAAGAACATTCTGCTATGACACTCAGCTCCCTTCCTGCCCAATGTACTGGCAAATACAGAGTACTCCAGAATTGATCATCTTCAATCAAACTCCCTGCCTGTCTGGAAATTCTGTTTCTAAGCCCTGCTTCCCATAGAAATCTCTCCTTCAGAACTGTGCTGAATCTTATCTTAGAATCTGTTTCTTTGCTCACCATTTGCATACAGGCACCAGCTGGATTATACCCAAGATTTGCAAAATATATTTTTTTCTTATTTCCCTTCTTCCTCTCTCTCTCTTTCTCTCTCATCACTTTCCCCCTCTTTTTTTCCCAGGTCTAGTAGCCCAAACTTGTCTCATTTAACTGTTCATACTAATGCCTTGGAAGAACAAAGTGGGGACAGTGAGGTATGAAAGTGGGAGTAATGATAAAAGAGGAAGTTATCGTGTTTCATTATAATCTACTATCTTACCCTCCTCTCACAAAATCAGTGCAGCTTGACCTCCTCTAATGAAATACACAAATAAGCATTTATTTAGGCTGCCTATTTTAAACCTGAAAAATATTTGAGTGCCAAGTATTGCCAAAAGCCAATTGTATCATTCTTCCTAGCCCTTCAAAGGCAAATAAAAATTTGTGCACCTAGGGGCAGCTAAGTGGCACAGTGAATACAGCACCAACCCTGATGACAAATGTGACCTCAGACACTTGACATTTAACTAGGTGTGTGACCTTGGGCAAGTCATCTAACCCCAATTGTCTTGCCTTCCCATCATTAACCCCCCCCCAAAAAAAATTGTGCACCTGAAGGTAAGCAGCAGTCTTTGTATCCTGGCTCCAAACTCTGGGATTACTCGTCCATTGACACCTAGAAAACTTGGTGTGTTAGTGTTAACAAATCAATTGATAGGTATAGGTACAATTCTCTAAATCAATAGCCAAGTGAACCAACTCTTAAACATTCAACCTAGCTTTCTTTTTTTTTCAGCAACTTTCTAAACTGAGAATCAATTCAAGGAGACATTTAAGATAGCTAATTCTACCTCTGACTGTTTGTGTAGGATTTTTTGTTTGTTGGTTTTAAGTGGAATGATAGCCTATTTCTCAGAGTTCTGTGGGCTGGGCTTTGAGTCTTTCTTGTGCGTTAAAGAATCTTGAGACAAATACTTTCTACTATATTATTGATTTATTTTACACCGATCAGAAGTGAAGCGGGTGACCACCTGTGTGAAATGTTCTTTTCATTCTTCACCACCGGCCCCAGTTAATGGACTTAGTGGTATGGCAGCAGTGTTACCCTACCCTGTCTACTTAGCTTGTCATCTTAAAGGCTTTGGCTTGGACAAGAAACTCTCTAAGTTGTTCCTCCCTCACATAGCTTTCTTTCTATGCTTATATCCTTCAATTTCCACGTGAGTGGCACTTCTCAATTTTCTTCAATCAATAATGTAATAATAAAATAGGAAGTCTGATCTGTCTTACATAAATAGCCCTAGTTTACCATCTGCTGCTTCAAATGGGTGTGATGCCAGCTCTGCTAGAGACCTCTGGCCCTCATGCATTATCCAGCAGAGATCTCAACAGCAGTGAGATTAGGAAAGAAAGCCACAACTTTGGGTCCCTCACTGATTCCCTTTCCATGTGTTGTTGGCTGATTCTTCCTCTTCCTTTTGGCCACTAGGTCGGACTCCACCTCCTTCACCAGCTGTCATGGGGAGGCCAGTCCCCATAGCAGCTGGGATACCTTTAGTAAAAAACCAGCAGGTCCCTGAAACAGTGACACTCACAGACGAAGCATTGGAAGGTAGACATTGCAGTGATAACAGAGGAGCCAGTCAGCTTCAAGGGCACCTGTCTGGCTTCCCTGAAGGTCCAGCCTTTTTAATTTTGTTATTACATAACACTTTTCTAGCAGAGTCTTCATTCTCTTCTTGCCCATCTTAATGTCCTGCATTATACTACCAGTACTTTACTTTTTATCTTAAGTCTCCTCTATTTTGTTTTTGGTTTTATTTTCATTATTTGATAACTATATTTCAATGTAATTGGTTTCCTTTGTAGTCCTAAGTATTTTATGTTTTTAAAAATGTTATTCTGAGAAGGGGCTGTAGGCATCACCGGACTGCCAGAGAGTCCCACTTCTCAAGTTTCAAAAAAAAGATTAAGAACCTCTATTAAACAACATATGTATGTGTCATTTCCTTAGACATTTTCTCACCAGATATCTATATACAATTCAATTCAATAAGGATTTCAGGAATACAAAAACAAAACCCCTTTAAAATTTTATCCTTTGTATTCACTGGCCAGATAAATGTTTCTTAGACTGATTTTATACATTACTTACTCCCTCCTGAGCCCTTGCTGTTAATTGCCTTGTTCTGCTGACCCATAAAACACTAGCTTAACATTTCTTTTTTTTTTTTTTTAAAGCAATTGGGGTTAAGTAATAGCTTAACATTTCTGAGAAGTCCACAATTATTCAATTATTCTATATTAATTCTTAAATAAATGGGCATTGTTTCCAAGTATTAACCTACTGCCTGTCATTCACAAATACTGTCAGTGTCTTTTATTGAGACTAAAAAGGCTTCATAGAAGATTTAAACAACCTAATCAGCATTGAAAGCAACAGGCCCTTTTACCTGGCATAGGACTGACTTTTCCCAGCTTAGGATAGTGTTCTGGGACTATCCCTTATTCAAAGCAACACTGACTACAGGGAAGATAGAACCAGGGATGTTGCTAGGGAGCTTGAAGCATGATGGTCTCCAGGAAGAGAGTCCAGAATGATCCAGGATTTGTGAATTTGTACTTCTGGCCAACTCTGGTAACTCCACAGTGAGCTCAGGAGTCATGGTTGCTTACCAGATCAGAGCTGTGTAAGGACTGTTACACAAAAGGGAATTGCCCAAGGGAATTCTGTTTCCCTCCCTTCCCTCTTAAGATTATAGCAAGCCTGAAATGTTCCAAGTAGAGCAGTTTCCAGGTATGGGTGGTCAGCCCCAGAGAAGGGCCATGGCAAATGGGAAGATGCATCCAGCAGGAGACAACATGACTAAGCAGGGTCTGTTGGGCAAAGAAAAATTAAACCAGAATTAAATTAACTTAAAAATTAAACCTGAAAACACACATACGCACACGCACACACATATGCACACTCACAGGCACACTCACACTCTCACACACACGCACTCACACTCTTCACTTCAGTATGTTTTCTGTGTAGATGGTGCTGCCTTTTTTATATAATATTATCTTAAGACATGTTTTTTATTTTTAAATTGGAGCTAATAAAAATGTCCAAGGATAGAACTTTTAGTTGGCTAGTGTTTGAATGACCTGAACTAAGAATGACCTCTTGTTCAAAAACAAAACAGGTATCAGAAGCTGGTTGTGGGAAAATGTGAGCTTAACATGGGCTGACCTGTTCACTGCCTGTAGGGGCTAGAGAAGGCCATCTTTAAATTGATTTTAGTAATGGCTGATTAATTAAAAAGATATCACAGTGATAATGATCTTGTTGATATATGGGAAGCCAAGAAGCTCCTTTCTTAAAGTTTAAAGCTGGTTTTAAACATGCAGAAATTATTAGATAACTGAGTAATTTTAAAAGTTTGAAAGCTTAGCTGATTCTCTGTAAAAAAAAAAATCCTCAAAATGAAGAGGATCAATAGTATCAAATGAAAATCTAGAAAACGCTAGCCAGCTTTTGTCAAACATTTTACATTTTTCCCCATAAATAAGACTATTTATATTGATTCTCAGGTTTGGAGGGTACTGAAGCAGATAGGAGGTAATTAAAAGCATAAATCTCAGGAGCTTGTGAAGGTAATTCTCTGCTTTGTAGACAGAGCTGACAAAATGATGAACATTTTTAGCTTCAACATGACAGAAATATTGCATGATTACAGGGTGCCAGGGTATAGCTTACTAAGAGTTCTGTTCAATAGCAGCTATTTAACAAACCTTTTAACTAAGTTCACTTGGCTTTCTGAAGATTGTAATAGTTACTTATTAATGGCCTCATTTCCACAGTATTGCTGTATTACTGAGATTTCAGTATCATTTTCAACACAATTCTGTTTTAAATGAATATTTGAAAAAGGTATGCCTTAAATAGAATCTGCGATTTGGAAAAAATATTAGAATTAATTTATACCCTTTTATGACAGAAAGGTGAACATTATACCATACAGTTTACTCAACAGATCTTAAAAGTTAATTTCTGAAGGAAATTTCATTTTAAACATTCACTTTAGAACCTAGCATTATACCACTCACAAGAAACCCTTTTTTCGTTCTTCCAAGATGACTTAGTCCCTCAGAATAAGAATTAAATAATGGATTTTTGTAAAGTTCATAGTTATGAAGATCTGCCCAAATACCATGTCCTCTTGTGCCATTGTGAAGAATGGTAAGGATGGTGTTATTTGGGGATATGCAATATCATGTATAATTCAGCAGTGTGCTTTGAAAGGCAGCTCATCATTGAACATTGAAGGGAAGCATGCTGGAAGGAGCACTGACCCTGCTGGCAGAGGATCTGGGTTCAGTGCTGCCCTCTGATACATCCTGCCTATTTGACCTTGATTGTGACCTTGGGTGAGTTACTTAACCTCTGTGAGCCTCAGGTTCCTGATCTCCAAAATAAGAACTAGGCGACCTTTAATTTAAACCCCTTATAGCTCTAGATCTCTGGCCTATACATTATGCTCTATTTTCATTATACTCAGATTTCATCTTTAGGGTCCTTTGATGACTGTGCATTATTGAAACCTTCTTTTAAAAAAAATGTGTTAGGTCTTTTCTCATGTGCAAAGCTGCATTTCACAGTGACGGCAAATATTAATTCTTAGGATTGTTAAAAGACCACAGAAAATTATTTGATTCTTTGTCTTTGTTTCTCTTTCCTTTCTAATACTGTCTTAGAAGACATATTCTTTGTGCCCCATATTTTGGGATGTGTTGGTATTTCTTCTTTGCTTAGCATGAGAAGCTTGGTGGGGGAGGGGAGGAAGGTTGATTGATTCTGCTGAGAATTCAGTGAGCACCAAATGAAGAGTCAGGTACAGTTTCTAAACTGAACGTACCTACAGTTGCTCAAATGAATAGTTTAAAATTAATGATATGTCTATTGTTGTTATTTCAGTTGAGTCCAACTCTTTGTGGCCCTGTTTGGGGTCTTCTTGGCAAAAATAGTGGAGTATTTTGCTATTTCCTTCTTCAGATCATTTTATGGATGAGGAAACTGAGACAAACCAAGTTAAGTGATTTGCCCAGGGGCACACAGCTAGTTAGTGTCTAAGACTAGATTTGAACTTAGGAAGATGAGTCTTCCTAACTCCAGGCCTGGTACTCTTATCCATTGCACCACCTGGCTACCCCTATATTTAGTTTCCTATACATTGTCTTTTGTTCCATAAGCTGATATTGGCCTTAAATATGAAAATTTAAGTCTTCAAAGCTTTGTCACTGGAACAAGGAAGAGAATTGTTTCTTTAAGATAAAAGCAATAATGAAAAGCTATAGGGAATAAGAATAAGTAACTTTTTCTATTCCCTTGCTGTAAAGCAGATGGTGGGTACATTTAATAAAGCTCCAAGTGTCCTGTACTGGAGACAACCAGCAAAGTCCTTTTTTTTCCCTTGGTGCAGTCTTTTGATCCAAATGTGTGCACAAAGTGCAAAGGGAAATGGGTATACTTTTGTCCCCAAGGTCAGGAAACCAGATCTTGAAGATGTCTAAAATAAAATAAAAACAAATTCTTCAGTAAAATAGGGCAAACCGCAAGAGATTTTGAAGTATGTGGCATGATAAAAAAGGACTACAGATGGGGAAATATCAAGTTTCCCAATTCCTGAAAGTCTTCAAATCAGAAAGATTTCCTCTACAAGTTCTCTCTAGTTAGCTACCTTACAGAAACCATCTGGTTACATTGGGTTCATTTGATAGTGACTAATCTGGGGGAAAATATTGAAGTTACCTGCATCTAGGATAACTTCATTTTTTGGACTTGCCTTCCATTTAAAGGGTGGTAGGAAGAAGCCAATGAATTCAGTAAGAGTGTTTTTCTCTTGACTACCAGTCTTATTTCTGGTAAAAGAATCCATTATCAACCTATGTGCATTTTATTCATTGTCTTGCACAACAGTGAGGGCTTCCTGAATAAATAAGATACAAAAGAAATGTATGATAGAATCTCTATCATGAGAGAACTTAGAATCTACATTAGTCTAGCTGTGGACACAAAACCACAGAAGGAAAGATTTGAATATGAGTAAGCTATTAGACTGTATATTGACTTTGAATTCTTTAGGAGATCAGAGAAGAGCAGAATCAGGGTGGGCTAATGCAGAGAAGGCTCCCTGGAGGAGAGGAGGTTTTAACTAGGCCTAGAAAGATAGGTAGGAATTGAATTAAATAGAAACCAAGTGGAAAAGTTAGAAAAATGAAGAAAGAAAAAATTTGGAAAGTCATCAGATCTTGAAGCTGAAAAGAGACCCCAAGAGGTCATCCATTATGGATTCCTGACTAAGCAGAACTACACTTTGATCATATGTGATAATGTTCTTTCTTTAAAAATGCCAGAGTCCAAGAGGCTACAGTTTCCCTCCACAATATGGTGTCATGTTCAATCATCCTCACTGACAGGAAGTTCATCTTCATGTTTAATCTCAGTAGCTTTCTGCAATTTCAGCCGATATTCTGGGGAGGATGAAGGACATTTGTTGTGCCACCTTTCGGAGTTATTTAAATATCTCAAGAAAATAATAAGGAAGTCAAATCTGGGGAAATAGAAAATGATACCATGAGAAAGGAATGTCAGATTTTGTTTTCAATATATACATTTCAGCTTTTGAAATCATCTTACTCATCATTTCTTAGAGCACGATAGTATTCCATTATAATCATATACTACAAATTTTTCATCCCTCCCCCAATTGATGGGCATCCTCTCAATTTCCAGTTCTTTGCCCCCACTAAAAGAGTTGCTATAATATTTTTGTACCAGTATGTCCTTACACCTTTTTTTTTTTAATCTGCCTGTGATACAGACCTAGTAGTAGTGTTGCTGGATTAAAGGGTATGCAGTTTTATAGCCCTTTAGGCATAGATCCTAATTGTTTTCCAGAATGGTTAGATCTGTTCACAATTCTACTAACAGTGTATTAGTATCCCAATTTTTCCATGTTTATCCAATGTTTATCATTTTCCTTTTCTGTCATGTTAGCCAATCTGAGAGGCATGAGGTGGTACCTCAGTGTTGTTTTTATGTGTGTTTCTCTAATCAATAGTGATTTAGAGCATTTTTTTTTCATTTGTCTATAGTTAGCTTTGACTGCTGCTTCTAAAAACTGCCTATTCATATCTTTTTGACTGTCAATTGGGGAATGACTTGTATTCCTATAAATTTGACCATTTATCAGTTGAGGAATGACATGTATTCTTATACATTTGACTCAGTGCTCTATACATTTGAGAAATGAGGCATTTATCAGAAACACTTATTGTAAATTTTCCCCCATTTTCTATTTTCCTTCTAATCTTGGTTGCATTGGTTTTGTTACAATTCAATTTTTATTAAATGATGATTTCATTCAAATTGAGAGTATTCTACGATTTTTAGCTTTTGATTTTGCAATCATGATAAATAATAAGGAATTTGAGGTTCACTTTAAATAAACAGGGATATAGTGGAAAGCATCCTGGATTTAGGGGTTAGGGCACATCCTGGCTATCTTAGGGACCATCTGTGTGACTTTGGACAAATCACTTAATCTCTTAGAGTTTTAGTTTTCTCATTTGTATAATGAAGGTATTGAAATAGATGATTTCTAAAGTCTCTCCCCCACCCCCACTTCTCTTCTCTCTGTATCCCCAGATCCAACAATAGTTAATAGAACAAAGTTATAATTGGAAAAAAAAAACCCACAATTTTCATGTACCTTTTTTTGTCCTATTAGTATTTTCTGAAAATGTGGCTCTTTTTATTTTGGTGAATTGGGATAAGAGTTGGGGGCTACTTTAGAAAGAAATCATGCCATATATGTGGCTTATGGGTATTCCTCCAAAATCCTTACAGAAAAAAAAGTTTTCATGTGGGAATCTACTTTTGTTTAATATGATTCCTTTCTAACCACTCATTCCATTTCACTTCAGTTCAACAAACTTTTTAAGCCCTTCCATTAGGTGCTAAAGATAAAAAAGAAAAAACAAAACAATTCCCACCCTCAAGAATTCTATTCTATTGGGGAGAAATTATGTGGACAAAGAGAAAATAAAAATATATGCGAAGTGGTTTCTGGGAGAAACAACAAAGGGAAGAGGTGGGGCCAGGGCAGACCCTTGTGTGGCAGGTGATACTGGAGGTGAGCCTTGAAGGAATCTAGGCACCTTCCAGACATTTGCAAAGACCTAAACTACTTGTTATCACCATCACCATTAGCATTATAATCTTATTCTTTCCTTATCATTTGTTTGATTAATAATAATAAAAAGAGGATAAAATAATTGTGATAATAACAGCATTTATGTAGCTTTTAAGGTTTGTGGAGCCCTTTGCCTTCATTATCTCAGTTGCTCCTCAGAACCCTGGGAGGTAGGGTGCGATCCTTTTCCCCTTTTTACAGATGAGGAAACTTTAGACTGAAAGGCATTATGTGACTTTCTAGGATCACACAGCTATTAAGTGTCTGAGCAGGATTTTAATTCAGAGCTTCCTGATTCCGTGTCTAGCATCCAGATGCTGTACACAGATGTTGTGAATAGCAAGGGGGGCAAAGATGTAAAGAAGAGCAATGTACAATAACTCAAAAAGTAGATAGGAGCCATATAGTGAAGAATTTTAAATGTCAAGCACAGGCCTTTTTTTTTTTTAATCCATTTTTTTTATTGTATCCTAGAGGCAACTGGGAATCCTTGATGCTTCTTGAGCAGAGAAATGATAATGTCAGAAGTGCTTTAGGAGTGTCAGTTTAGGAGAGACTAGAGATGGGACAAAGGGACTAGAGGGACAAAGAGACCACTTAGACCATCATCCAAATGGAGCTGAAAAGGTCATTTCATCAAAGAGATGGCTTAATTGTTTATTAAAGTTTTATGACTTGAAAATGCAAAAAAAACAAACCTACCATAGTGGCCTCCTTTTTTCACTAAAAATCACAGTAGGGTTCTTTTTTTCCTCCAAGATTCAATTTATAATTTTTCACGGACTCTATAGGAGAGTATTAAGCAAAATCTAAAGTGTAGAGACTAAAGTTATAAATTTGAAGATGTAAATAAAAATGATCAATTCAACAAGCTTTTATGAAATACCTGCTTTGTGGAAGAAAAACTAGAACATCTGGAAGCTATTAATTTCAAGCTAGCTTTTTTTTGGAAGGGCAATTGGGGTTAAGTGACTTGCCCAAGGTCTCACGGCTAGTTTTTGTGTTAAGTGTCTGAGATCAGATTTGAACTCAGGTCCTCCTGACTCCAGGGCCGGTGCTCTATTCACTGTACTACCTAGTCAAGCTAACTTTCTAGACATTTAGATATTTGGTAATTATATTTTCATATATTTACATTTATATATATGAAATTTTTCTAATTTGGATAGAACTAATTCAAGTTTATAGTAATGCAGACAGGTAAAATTTACCTTCTCTTTGCAAACTTATCTTTGTAGGTAATGTAAATTAATAGCATAAACAAGAGTTCTGGGAATAAATTTTTTCAGGTACCCTTAAGCATTTTAGAAGCATCCATTTACATGTAAGCAATTGATATGCTAATTAAAATAATTAGCTATTCATTAAAATAGGGACCCTAAGGACCTCTATTAGACAACAATTCCAAGGAATGAACTCGATTTAATTTGTTACTGAAAAAAATAACAAAACTTTATTTCCTTTCAAATATTTCATTTTTTTAGACTTTT
>WOXC01001950.1:0-243286 GCA_011680675.1 Gymnobelideus leadbeateri | reverse complement strand
CTCCTCTTCTCCTCTCCTCTCTCTCCTCTCTCTCTCTCTGTCTCTCTGTCTCTGTCTCTCTCTCCCTCTCCCTCCTCATTTCTCTCCTCTCCTCTCCTCTCTCTCTCTCTCTCTCTCTCTCTCTCTCTCTCTCTCTCTCTCTGTCTCTCTCTCTCTCCCTCCCTCTCTCCCTCCCTCTCTCCCTCTCTCCCTCTCTCTCTCTCTCCATCTCCCCCCCTCTCCCTCCCCCTCCCTCTCACCCCCCCTTTCCCCTCTGTTTTCTCCCCCTTCTGTCTGTCTATCTGTCTCTCCAGCTTCAGATTGGCCACTTGGGCTTGAGCTTGTGAGTTCCCACATCCAAGGAGAGAACATTAGACATTCAGTGGGAAGAGGAGCTGAGTCATTATAAACAGGTTCCCTGGAATAGGCAAAAGGGAAGGGTAGCAAATACAGTATCCAAAGCAATTGCTGAGCATCTTCTCTGTGCTACTATGCCCATGAATCCGGCTTTATTTTCTTTCTGTGTCGGGAGGGCCCTGGAAGGCCTTGCAGTCCAGTAGACGTGGTGTGGTGGTACAGGAAGAGCCCTGACTCTGTGGCCAGGAACCCGAGCAGAGTTGGGCTCAGATTCCAACTCTGTTCCTCATCACTTGTGTGTGTGAACGTGGGCAGCTCACCTCTCTGGGCCTCAGACGCCTCCCCTGACTTCTCAGCTCCAAACCCGTGGTCCAGTAAACCTCCTTCTCCTTCAGCTCTTCTCTCTTACACGTCAGTATGAAAGGAGTGATGCCCATGGCTTAACCCCTTTGAGTGGGCCCTGTTCTCAGGCCAGAGCACTAGCAGGAGCCCAAATCATAGATTCCCTACCAGAAGGGGCAAGGGCACAGGCTCAGCTCAGTCCCCTCTTTTACGCAGGTTGCCATCTGGCCTCTCTTAGAACACTTGCAAGTCATGGAAAATTAACAGCTAACTCAAGGCAATTCTTACCATGTTGGAACAGCTTTGAATGTGAAAAAGCCCATTCTTACATGGAGAAGAATCTTCTTTCTTGTGACTTCTATCACTGGTTCTAATTCTGTCTATCCTCTGGAACTGGGCAAACCCCTCTACTACATGCCCATTATTTAGATATTTGAACATGTCTCTCCATCCCCCTCCCCTACAACCAACCAATCCTGCAGACAGCCATTATGGGTTGTCTGACTGTTCCTTCCCTTTTCCCATTCAGTATCCTTCTCCTTCCTTCTTCTTCATTTGCTCCCTCTCTCTTTCTCTTTTTTCCTTCTCTCCTACCTATGCCTTAATGGCACCCCTGGATGTTGCTCAGTACTCCAGCTTGCAGCCAAGGCTAAAGAGATTGCTAACACCTGAGGATGTACTCATTAAAGAAGCATCTAAAGCAAAGACATCCCTTTCCCCCCAACACACACACACACACACACACACACACACACACACACACACACACACACACACACACACACACACCCTTTATTTTGACCAAAGCTTCCCATTGTCTGAATGGACAGGAATGTTCTGATTCTGCCTCCCCAGATGTGGCTCTGGCTTCAGGAGTCTACTCTATTCTGCCATTGGGCTGTATTCTACCCCAGAAGTGGCTGCATTTTGGCACTCAGTGAAGTGACCCATGCAGAGTGTCTATATAGAGCAAATATGTGATAGTGTAGGATGCTATAAACGTTTTATGACGCCAAGTTTGGAATGACTGTATTACACAGTGGTAGAGGAGACATGAGTGAGTTATACAGGTCATTCCAAGCAAGTGGCAGTAAAAGTTTTATAGCATCCGACACTATTACATATTTGGGTTCTGCCTTTATTAGCTTCATTTTTTTTGTCCTTGTTTTTGTCTCCCTCTGCTTTTCCCTCTTTGAAGTGCAGTAGGTACCAGGAAGATGTGACACCATTGCTTAAGTGACTGTCTCAAGAGGAGCTGAGAGTCATCTTCCAGAGTGGGCAGAAGTTTATATCACGATTTGTGGAACACAATTATGTCTTTGTGTGAACAGAGCACATGAGTATTTAAATGGCAATAGTTATTACAGTAGACGGGACAAATCAACTTGAGTTTCTGTGCCCTAGCCTTCATCAAAATCAAGCACTGGGCCTGAATGAAATTTAATCAAGTCTGTCTCTCCTCTCTGGTACCTTTGTGTGAGGTTTTCATGGGAATTTGTGTTTGTGGAGGGATTCTGTGTATTTGCTTCAGGCAAACCCTTGCATTCTCTTTGCCCAGCTGATAAGGCCCAAGAAGGAAGGAGCAGTGTTGAGAAAAGGAAAGGAAGATCAACTTTAGGGCCTGGTAAAAAGCTTTCCAGGCCAGTAGATTTCTCTGGCCTTATCTGCAAGACTGAAGTATTGCATGATACTTGTCGCAGGCAAATGTATTATGTAGATTATGAACCAGCTCTCTCTTGCTGGCATGGAGGTTGTCACATGCTCAAGAAAAGTTCTGAGCAAAAGTTTACCTATGGATAAATAGCTAGACCTCTATGCCTGGAAGGGAGGGGAGGAGTTTCTCTCCTACAGTGTCCAAATGGTGAATGTTCTTCTGGTAACATCCCAGAAGGAAAGTTGGTTGTGTTACTTTTAGAGGAAATCTAATACAACTCTCTGAGTGACCAGGGAGGTATGTTCTTTTTGCTGAAGAGAAGGGGTGGAAGAATTACTGAAGAAAGGAAAAGGAAAACTTTCCCCCCTAACCTGAAGCTGTTGAGCTAGCAACAGCCAGGCTGTAGAACCAGGCACTGTATTAATTTGCCTCTGTGTTTGTGTGTATGTGCTTGTGTGTGTGTGTGTGTGTGTGTGTGTGTGTGTGTGTGTGTGAGAGAGAGAGAGAGAGAGAGAGAGAGAGAGAGAGAGAGACAGACAGACAGACAGATAGACAGATAGACCTTGGCCAAGTCTTGGGCCCTATGTTCTTCATCCACAAAATGACCTGGTTGGAATTGGTCATCCCTAGGGGATGTCTACCGTCTACTGTTCTAAACTCTATGATTCTTTTTTCTTCATCTGTTGAGTTCCTACTTAACCTAGAAACCTGATTTAAATGGTATCTCCTTCACACAGCCTTCCCCAATGCTTTCATTTGATCTGATCTCTTGATCCTAACACATAATTTTGTTTGCACCTCTCTGATGTACTTATCATGTAACATGAATGACAGCTACTTGTGCTGGTATCTTATCTCTCTACTAGATTATAAGCTCCATGAAGGAAAGAACTCCCTGTTATTCTAAACTTTTATCTCCCTCGGTACCTAGCAAAAGGTTGTATACCCTGTGGACACTTAATGCATTCCTGTTGAATGAATAAACTAACAACTAATTCTACTGAAATATATAAGTAAGCCTTTGCCATAAAGAAATCTACTGATTAATATTAAAATGCTCAAGGAATTTGGACCAGATGACCTCTAAGGTCCCTTATAGTCCTCATTCTGTGATTCTAAGGGCCCTTCCTTACACACTCATTTGTAAGTATATATTAGTCTGATTCTATTCAAAAAGTCCTCCTAATGGGATTATGGGAAACACACACATTTGGACTTAGAACGGAGAGAAATTCCTTCATTAGTTCTCAGGAACAATATTGGAATACATCCTTGGGTGTTTTGATGCTTATTTGCTATAATAATTCTGTAACATGTATATCCTTCATTGACGCCCATCTCAGAAGAGTTTGGCCTAACTGTTCATGCATGAAAATCCAAGTGAATGAAGAATAGACATTCTATTTCCCATAATACCTGGATTATGACATGAAGTTAGATAGACAACTTAGAGAGCCTTTCCATCAGGATATCCATCTAGGATAGATAGTACAAATGGACACTGAAGTGGGCCCAGAGCTAAACAAGTAGACAAGTAGGTTGGATTGCCTTCAGGAAATTGCAAAGGTCTTTGAATGATATTAAACTTCTCCAAGAAATGAAGGCCCATCTTTTTCAAGATGTATAGTAGTAGACCTGGTCACATATGGCTGCAAGTCATGAAACACCACCTCTGAAGTATTAGAAATAAGTCTCACAAAGAGGCTGATAGAAAGGTTCATGGTGGGTGTGGGCAGGCTGCCACATAGAACAAATAAGGAACTTTGAAGAATTAGAGTAAAAGATATCACCAGGACTTTAATTAATCAGCTGTCCAGGCAGGAAAAGAAAGGGATGGTGAGAGTCAGAGGAAAGCTTGGTCTCAGACAAAGTTGAGTAGAAAAGCACCTGCCCATTTTCATTTGCCAGGAGTGCTTAGATAATAGGATCATAAATTTAGAAATGGAAAGGTCCTCAGAAGTCTTGAAGCCCAACCTCTTCATTTGGTAGATAAAGCCCAGAGAGGTTAAATGTTTTCCCCAAGGTCACACAGGTAGTAAGTGGCAGAGCCAAGATTCAAATTAAGAGTTTTCCTTTGGGTCTAATACTAAGCTACTATTCAAAACCTCAGCCTTGGATGGTGGAAATGGCCACTTCATCTTCAAGCCAGTCTACTAGTATTTATGGTCATTCAACAAGGTGACTTCCCAAGGAGTTCTATCAGGGATGGATTTCTCCAAGCAGGATGGAGGAATTGGACATTTCCCCTAGACACTTGTTGAGTAAACTAATTTATTTACTTTTTTCTAGGGAGTAGAGGGATCAACTGACATCACAAATATATGTTTAACTTCTATGATTATAAGAGGAAGGCAAGGAGAGATGGAAGGACCACAATTTATAATGGTGAAAACCATGTTCTAATTGACTCCAACTCCCATTGCCACCAATATCCCAAGATATGACAAGGATCAGGAAAGAGCACCACCTGTGTGTGTGTGTGTGTGTGTGTGTGTGTGTGTGTGTGTGTGTGTGTGTTCTGTCTGTCTGTCTGTCTCTCATATACACCCCTACCAACTTTCAACACATCAATGGATCCATGATCCCATTGGTGTGTATACATCCTCTAAGTGATACATTTGCAACCCATCCATACCTCATGCCCATGTCTTTCCTTAAATGCCTGACGGAGGATCCACTCAACGTGTTGGAATCCTTACTGGTGGTCTTTTTCTATTTCTTGGATACCAGAATAAGCCCTTGCTCATGTTGTCCATGTGTTATCCCTCACACGACTGATTCACTTCACTGTCTGGTCAAAACCCCTTCCAGAACCACAAAGGCAGCCTTGGCAACCCTTCTCTGGTTGGGGGCTTTGGACCCAACAAAGGAGAGGACATTCACAGTGCAGGCAATACAGCTCCCAGATGACTAAGGTTGCCTCTCTGATCAATAGCAACTGCTTCTCATAGTGGGACCTGCTAAGTAGGATGCTTTAAGGTTCAAACATGTTTGTGTATTTAAAGTATGATGGCTGGTCAAAACACTCAGGGTGAGATGGGACGAGGGGAAGGCATCTATTTTTTCCCAGGCTTTTCTAACTCAAAACCAGCTGGACCACACTAAAAACATTTCCTCCCTAAATATTTCCCCTTGGACTAAAAACTCTTCAACCCCAAAGGAAAATCTGTGAGTGAGTGCAAAAAGCGGAAGCATTTTCTTGATGTAGAATCACATCCTGCCTCTTGCTCCCAGGGATTTAGATGGGAATTTCCCAGTCCTGTCTCACTCTCCAACCACAGACAGGGATGCAAGGATGCATCCTCTGTGTTTCTCTGTGCTCAGATACTTCCTCATTTGCAAAGGTAGAGTAGAGCCCCTCCTGCCTTTATTTACAGCAATCATTTACTAAACATCTGCAATATGTGCCTCGCTCCCTGCTAATAATTACAACAACCCACATTTCTACAGTGCATCACATTTTTCACTGTAGCCCTTTTCCTCCTAATAACTCGGGGGGTGGAGAGGGAAATGATTATTATCCACATTTTCCCAATGAGGAGACTGAGGCTCAGAGGAGGGAATGGCTTAACCATAATTTTGGTGGGGCACGGAGGTGGGATTGGACCCATGATTTCATTGGTACAGGGAACTCCTGATGAGCAGAGTCCCTCTATTAATGCAAATAACCACCTGCTCTGCAATTTAGAGGTCTAGAGAACTGCCTGGATGCACTGACAGATGCCCAGAGTAGCTCATAGGTGCCCAGAGTCACTCACATAGTCAGTATATGTCAAAGACAGAATTTGAACTCAGGTCTTCCTGACTCTGAGGTCAGCTGTCTATCCATTTGGCATGGCTGTTTCTAAACTAAAGTTATACAGACTGTAAATTTCAGACCCAGGACCCAACTGGCAATCAAGTGATATCACAGGAATTTGTTTGATTTTCATGGTTATGAGAGGAAGGCAAGCAGAGGTGGAGGGAGTATTATTTACAATGGTGAGAACCAAGTTCCAATTGGTCACAACCCCTACTAGGAGCGATATCCCAAGATGTGACAAGGACTAGGAAAAAAGCACATGTACACACATACACACACAGACACACAAACACACCCCTCCTTCAATGTACCTGTGATTCATGGAAAGCAAGTCTTCTTACTCAAATAAAACAGGCCTCTACCCACAAAAGAGTTTCCTATCCTGATAGAGACATAAGAAACCACCAAAGTTCAAGAAAGAATAAATATAACAAAATGCTAAATTATGCAGATAATTAATACCTTGTTACATGCTTTTACATTACATTTACATAAGTGCAAAATGAGTCAGTACCTGCTAGGTGTAAGGGCTTCTGCTAGGCATCATGGGGGATACAAAGAGAATTTTGACACTGTCTCCGGCTTCATGGAGCTTATAATCTATCAGGAGGGATGAAATGTGCACAAGCATCTATAATACAAAGAAGAATGGGGAAGCACAATAATAGAGGTACACAGAGATTTGTTAGTTGAGAAAATAATGATAATTATAGTTAACATTTATAGAGTACTCACTATGTGCCAGGTCTTGTGCTAAATGTATTATCAGTTGGGGAAACTGAGGCAAATAGAAGTTATTTGACTTGTTCAGGGTCACAGCTAGTAAGTGTCTGAAGCTGGATTTGAAATCTTGTCTTTCTGACTCCAGGCCCAGGGCACCTACATGCCACTAAAGAATCAGACCATATACTGAAGCGTGGAGGGGTTGGGATCTGCATTGGTGGGGCAAGCCTCCTCACTAATAAAATTAAATCCTTTTAATCCATTGAAGTAAAAGGTGAGAGACAGTATTTTTATTTCTTTTGTATTCCCTACAGTCTTAGTATAGGACTGAGCCAAAATTAATGTTTAATAACAGTGCCTGGGACACAGTAAGCATTTAATAAACGCTTGTTGATAATGATGTTTAATTGATGCTTGTTGAATGAATGAATGAATTCCAAGGAAATGGAAGGATCCCAGGAGTCACACTTTGAATTAGTCCAGCCCAAGAAGGGGAGAAGAGAAGTGTAAACAGAGAGCGAGCACCCCAGCAAAGGTGAAACCAACTCTAGCTAATGCAAGATAATTGATCTCAGTCACTTTTGATCCAGAAAGAGTCTTCCAGAAGCGTTCTGTGTTCCAGGGCCTTTGCTGAACAGAGTTCAGGGGTTGTTGGTTCCCAGAGTCTTTTCTTCTCTGTAAGAAGCTGGCGCCCCTGTGGCAGAAACCTGCAAATAGGGAGCCCCAGGTGGCTTCTTTTTTTTTTTTTTAAATTTATAAGCAATCGGGGTTAAGTAACTTGCTCAAGGTTACAGGGCTAGTCATTATTTATGTGTGGGTGCTCATTTTCTGAGGCCGGATCTGATCTCGGGTCATCCAAACTCCGAGGCCGGCGCTCTTACTCACTGCGCCACCTAGCCGCCCCTTTAGGGCAATTGGGGTTAAGTAACTTGCCCAAGGTTACACGGCTAGGTTTTTGTTTGTGCGGATTAGGTGTCGGAGGCCGGCTCCGAACTCAGGTCCTTCTGATTCCAGGGCCGGCGCTCTATTCACTGCGCCACCTAGCCGCCCCGGGTGGCTTCTTTTTCATAGAGTTTGGATCTGTGAGATCCATCCTGTGGGAGGAATGAATGAGCGGAGGGGAAAGACGGAAGCCTGCCTCAGATAGAAAGATGGAAGGGACCTTAGAGGTTTGGTAGGCCAACCTCCTCATTTTACATATTTTTCTTTTTTCTTTATTTTCTTTTTGGAGGGGGAAAGGCAGGGCAATTGGGGTTAAGTGACTTGGTCAAGGTCACATGGCTAGGTTTTTGTTTGTGTGTACGTTAAGTGTCTGAGGCCGGATCCAAACTCAGGTCCTTCTGACTCCAGGGCCGACGCTCTGCTCACTGCGCCACCTAGCCGCCCCCTAGGTATTTAATACTTGTTAAACTTAACTAACAGCAATAACGATCGTTATTGGCATAGGTGACCCAAGCTATCTCAACCATGAGCTGAGGACACTTACCTGTTATAAAAGTGAGTGAGAGGAGATTCATTCAAAGCCTTTGGAACAAAGAGATCTCAAGGGAAGGAGGAGATGTTTGAATAAAAGGCTTAGTACTTACTTGAATAATTCTAGTTTTGTGACTTCAATAAGGCAAAGTATTCCTGGCAAGACCGATTTCCCCACCCCACCCCCCACTATACTTTCTCATCCTACGAAATTCTTATCCAGGTCTTTCCAGAAATCATCCAAAGACCATCTACCCAAAGCACTTGTTGCCTTCTTCTATTCCTTTCAGTATGGTATGGAGACTAATTCAGAACTTTGGGATGTCCATCTGGCATCCCTCACTCTGGCCATGACTGGCTCACCTCTTCTAGTCAGAATGTCCTTCACGATGTCTTTAACACTATTTCTTGTGGGCAGGTCGTCATGACAACATGCCAGAGCCTACACACACTCACCGTGCATCTTTCCATCTAACCCAAGGATGGCCTGAAATTTTGATTCTTCCAAACAAAGCTATGCAAGCTGACTTTAAAAGAGGAAAAGGGGGCAGGTAGTTCTCTAACTCTTTTTCAGCTGATGTGATTCCCAGGCTTCTTGACCTTTGGTTCTCGCTCTTTGTTTTGGAGTTCATGGGGTTTTTTAACATCTGTCCCCAGAGAGGGTGAGGCAGGAGCAGGGGGAAGAAGTGAAATTCTTATCAGTTCATTTGGCCCAGATTTTTCTGGAGCATGGGGAAAGATACACAATAATAGACTAGAGGCGTGGAAACAATAAGGATAAGCATGGTCCCTGCACTAAAGACCTTGAAATCTTTAGAGGAAATTCAAACAGATAAATACAAAACTGTTCAGAGCTCATAAAAGTGTCTTTGCAAACAGTAGGCACTTAATAAAGGCTTGCCAGGTCCAGGATTATCAGTAAATTTCGATTCTTTATGCTGTTGAATTCCTTTGTTCAATAAGCATTTACCTAGTATCAAGTACTTGGAAGGGATTCAGTCAGTCAACAAACATTAATTGAATATGTACTAATGTACTGTGCTAGTTTGGATATTATGAGAAATCTTTTAAGAGTTTACAATCAATCCAAAACCACCCATACAGGCAGCTCTCTAAGTGATTAGTAGCTATCATTTATATAGCACTCAGAGATGTGCAAAACACTTTACAGACATCTCTCTTGATCCTCACAGCAGCTCTGGGAAGTAGATGCTGTTATTATCTCCATTTTATAGTTGAGGAAACTGAGGCAGACAGTAGTTAAGTGACTTGTCCAAGGTCTCCCCATACTAAAATCAGCAACTGAACAATTCAAGAAGCCTGGGTTCTAGTCCTGGTTCTACAATTAACTTTCTGTGTGACTTTCAGCAAGTCACTTTCCTCTGCAGCTCAGTTCTAAATGATAAGATGAGTGGTTTCCATTGGACAATCTCCAATGTCTCTTCCAATTTTGGAAATACTCTATGACTCCAACCCAATTTCTAATTTGAAAATAAATCCCAAAGCCCATGAAAAAGCAAAGTATAAGAAGACAGTCCAACCTATCCCTCTCCAAATGCTTATGCCACTGATAATGGAAAATGGCTCCTTATTGCCCCCATTCTCCAGAGATTCTGCCTAGTTTGCTGTGAGCCCAAGGTTGACTGGTCAAAGCCATGTGGTCAGGGTTGGCAAGAGCCACCATTTACACAAAAACCTCCAGCTCCACTCGGACAAAGCAAAAATCCTGGGGAGTGCCTGAAGCAGCACACGGGATCCTGTTACGCCCCCATCATCCCAAGCATCTGTATCCTCTTCCCATGTGCCTTTTCATCTGGATCCTGGAGGGGGAGGGGTTCTCCCCTCCTTTCCACCCAGTGAAGTAATTTCCTGCCCTTCTGCCCACTGTTTCCCTTTCTCTTTTTATGCATTTTGGGGGGTGCTTTTGATCTTTTTAACCTCTGTGGCATCACATCCGCTTAGGTCTTTGCCTGTTTGGAGAGTCCCTGTTAGACTCTGCTGCTAAAGTCAATATGTTGGCCACTTCCTACAGGAGGTAACCATGGGTGAGCAGCCTAGCTATTTCTGCCCTCCTGTGCCACCTCTGGCACTTGTGTCGTAATTATCCACAAGCTGAGGAAAATAAGTGTAACTGGAATTGACTGAAGGACTTCGTTTCTTTAGCAAATACTGCTGTGTGCAAGGCCAACTGGACACTGAAGGAAGGGATGAGATATAATCCCTGCCTTCAAGGAGCTTGTTGCTTAGTAGGGATGCAGACAATAGACATAGTGCAGGGTGGTGAAAAGAACATCAGTTCTGATGTGAGAGGAGATGAGCTCAAATCTCAGCCTACTTACTCCCAACCTGACCTTGCCCAAGTCACAGAACTTGACTGGGCCTCATTTTGCAGTTTCTGTAAAATGAGGGGGTTGGATGCGCTGACTTGTCAGGTCTCTCCCAGCTCTCTCCATGTCCTGTGACCCCTTGCCTCTGGAGGTCAGGGTTGGAGCCCTGGCTTTGCCTCTAATGTGCTGGGGGCTTTGGGGCAGGGTGCCGCTTTCCTTCTCTCTAAAGTGAGGGGTTGGATTTGATGGTTCTCTGAGCTTCACTCCAGGACTGACATTTTATGATTCTCTGAGATACACTACAGTGACAGGAGTCACATGGTATTTACTTGTTCCTTGAGAAGGAACAAGGACCTAGAGAGATTGGAAAGGTACGGACACCCCAGCTGGAGGGAGGGAGACCTTTGCTAGGACTCAAAGGAGTGTTCCCCGAATTCCATCTGATAATGAAAGCAGTAGAGTAGGAAAAAGAACTCTGGATTCAAATTATAAGTCCAATACTCATTGTCTATGTGACCCTGGGCAAGTCATTTCCCCACTATGTGACTTAGTTTCCCTATATGTAAAATGAGGGGTTAGGCTTCACAATCTTTAAGGTATTATCCAGTGCTGCTATTCTATGATTCCACTATCATTTCCCTCGTTCCCATACCCCTAGAGGTTAGGGGTTAGATCTGGGAATCAGATCTCTTCAGTTTTATTTCTGGGTCGGTCCCTGTTTTGCTCAGTATTGAGAGCTGGCTGCTTTTTTCCTTCCTGGTCTCAGTTTCTCTAGCTATGAGAAATTGCAAAAATCCACTTAGAGAAGTCCCTGACATGATCACTGTTAGGGCCACATCTGGAATTTAGTTCCTGGGAGACTTAAGCTGTGGAGGTGGACCGAGAGCCTAGGAGGGGATCTCACATGGATGTGGAAGGGTGGGAAAAATAATACAAAACAAGAGACTCAAAAGAAGTGAGCCCCACATGAAACAGGAACATTTCCTTAAGAGAGAAACAATGGAGACAGTGTGAGCTCCAGGTTTCCCTTCCCAGACACCAGACTGGCTGCCTCTTTTTTTTTTCCTCCACCAACTCCCCAGCATGGATTCAGTTCCCCTGGTGATTTCTGTCTCACACTGGGTGTCGTCTGGCTTCAGAGCTTGTGGTATATGCTGCACCCAGATCACAAGGCCCCACCAGCGGGGTCTGGTGCTTTACAGTTGACCTCTGCAGGTCACAGCAATGGAAACCCAAAATGACAATCTTTGGTCTGTGGGGCGGAGGGTCCCCTCTGATCTCCCATTTCTTCCCCCACTCCAAATGCCTCCCAAGTGTGTGCTGTGGAAGAAAGAGCCCTGAACGAGTAGCCAAGAAGAGGAGTTTTCATTCCATCTCCACCATTAACTTGCTGGCTGACCTGGAACAAGTTGGTAGATCATGGGATGCACAACTGGAATGGGTCTTATCACTCATCTGGTCCAACCCCCTCACTTAATATTTTGTCTCAGTTTCCTCATCCAGAAAATGGGATTAATCATACCTTTCCTGACCACTGAACAGAGTTGTTATGAGGACCAAATCAGATAATGTACATGAAAGCACTTGAAAGCATAAAGCACTGTACAAATGCAGGGGGTTTGCTATAATTAAGAGGCCACATCCATTGAGCTGACCAGACAAGTGGGTCTGGTGACTCCATCACAGTGCGTGCATGCCTGGGAGATGTGAATGGGAGGCGTTCAGTAACTCCAGAGGGTAAAATGGAATTCCTTGTGAGGCCAAGACCACATCCTCTAGGGAACAAGTGCCCTTTTAGGAGGAAAGGAAGGCTGAGCCTTGTGACATCAGTCTTGTCATAGGGAGGGGCTAGTCCTAGACACTCTCATCTCTTGGTGCCAGCAGATTTAGTGAGAAAGTCTCCTTGCCATCCAGTTTGGCTCCAGCCCAGACCCCACACCCATAATCATCACTCCAAGTAAAGCCTCCAGCCAGCCAGCTTTGTGGCACATTTTGTCTTGAATCTATCCCTTCCCTTCTCTTTCTTTCTCACCACCATCACTCTAGTTCAAATCTTCATTGCCCTGGACCTGGCCAGGGGCATTGGCTTGACCATTCTCCCCACCCCTAACCTCTTTCCTTCCAATTTGTCCAGTATTAGTCCAAGACTAATCTTCCTGCCTTGATCTTCACAAGAATTTCTTCCTCTTTAAAATGAGGGGATTAGACTAGATGGCCCCAAAGATTCCTTCCCTCCCCCAGCTCAAACTCTAGTCTTATGATTACATGACCTTTTGTCTTTAGTAACTCTGGAACAATAATCCACAGGCCTATAAAGCTTTAAGTTTTCACTTGATAATAATAGATTGCTTAAATGTGTTGCACCTTAAGGCTTGCAAAGTATATTACATACGTTATTTCATCTGATTCTCAAAACAACCTGTGAAATAGGTAGCATAAATATTATTATTATTACCCCTTTACCGATGAGGATACTGAGTCATAGAGAGGCTAAATGACTTGCCCAGGGTCACATAGCTAATGCCAAAGCAGGGTTCTAGCCTAAACCAGCTGATCCCAAGTCCAGGGTTCTTTCTGTTGTTTTTTTTCTTTTTCTCAGAAGGCTTTGTTGTTGTTCTGTTCAAAAGTAATGATGTAGCTTAACTACTCAATAACCTTCAATGGCTCCTCATTACCCTAAAGCTGAAGTCCAGACTTAAAGAGGCACAGAGGAGAGGGTGGGGCATTGAAGGTCAAGGGTATGGATGTGGGTGGGGACAAGAAAAAAAATGAACAAAGTTACAGTAGCAGGAACAAGCAGGGTAGAATGAGCTTGAACTAAGAAGACTGTTTTTTGTTTGTTTGTTTGCTTTTTATCCTAGGTAGAGCTCTGTCCAAGAGTTCATTGAAAGCACCTGAGCTAAAGAGCTTAGCAGGCCTCCAGTGTCTCTAACTGATCCATTGGTTAGAAGTTTTGTAGGGGCGGAGCCAAGATGGCAGAGTAGAAACAGCACCACCAAGGTGCTCTCCCACCAGACCACTTCCAAACCATGTAAAAGGGGACTCTGAACAACTTATGGAGCCCCAACACCCACAGAACGACACAGAGAAGCTAACCCCCCACTGGGGACAGCCTGGCGGCCCTGTGGGGAGCAGCCAGTGCAGCGATCTGGGAGCCGACAGTGCACCGCGCAGGGAGCCGGGCCCAGGTCCATGTGGGCCAAGGTTCTAGCCACAGGGAGGCCGGACCAGCAGCTGGCTGGTGGGACCCCAGAACACCAGCAGCTGTGGGGATTCCAGAATTATCAACACAGAGATGCCTAGGACAAAATGAGAGGTTAGTGCCCTATGGACTTTGGGACCAGTATTGGGGGAACGCATCAGCTTCCTTCCCTGGGGGCTAGAAGCCAGTGAGGAGACAAGGCACACTCATCATTTTACAGCTTCAGTGGCAGCTTCAGCTCCTGGCCTGTGAACTGTAGGGAAATCCAGCAAACAGTCTTCGGGGTTAATCGCTCTTGCTTTAACCTGTTTGGATCTGGATTGTGATCTGGGGGGGAGGTCTGGGGTGGGTACCCAACTTGCCAGAACTGGAAGTTGTGAAGACCCCAATGTTTCGGACAGAAGCTCCCCTGTCTGGTGGCAGAGTCCTACTGTGGCAACAAGCCCAAAAGTCAAGTAATTAAGTAGCAACATGCCTAGACAAAGAAAACAAAATAAACAGAAAAATGCAACATTAGACTCCTATTTGGGGGGCAAAGAGGATCGAAGCATGGAACAGGAGGAGGACTGTGAGGTCAGAAATCCTGCTCCAAAAGCCCCAACAGAAAATATGAGCGGGTTACAGGCCATAGAGGACCTTAAGAAGTATTTAAAAAATCAAATAAGAGGAAAAATTGGGAAAAGAAATGAAAAGGATGCAGGAAAAGTATGAAATGAGGGTCAACAGCCTGACTGAGGAAAATAACACCTTAAAAAATAGACTAACTCAAATGGCAAAGGAAGCCCAAAAGGGCAATGAGGAGAAGAATGCCTTAAAAAGCCAAATTTGCCAGAGGGAGAAAGAATCTCAAAAGCTCACTGAGGAGATTCATTCCTTCAGTGTTAGACTGGAGCAAATGGAAGCTAATGACTTTATGAGAAATCAAGATGCTGTTAAACAGATCCAAACAAATGAAAGAATAGAAGGCAATGTGAAATATCTCATGGGAAAAACCACCAACCTGAAAAATAGATCCAGGAGAGATAATTTAAAAATTATTGGACTACCTGAAAGCCATGATCAAAGAAAGAACCTAGAAATCACCCTTCAAGAAATTCTCCAGGAAAATTGCTCTGATGTTTTAGACCCAGAGGGCAAAATAGAGGTTGAAAGAATCCACAGATCACCTCCTGAAAAGGATCCCAAAACTCCTAGGAATATTATAGCCAGGTTCCAGAATACCCAGATCAAGGAGAAAATACTCCAAGCAGCCAGAAAGAAACAATTTCAATATTGTGGAAACACAATCAGAATAGCACAGGACCTGGCAGCTTCTACACTGAGGGATCGAAGGGCATGGAATATGATATTTCAGAGGGCAAAAGAGCTGGGATTGAAGCCAAGGGTCACCTACCCAGCAAAACTGAGTATTTTGTTTCAGGGGAAAATATGGTCATTCAGTGGAATAGAGGACTTTCAAGCATTCTTGAGGAAAAAACCAGAGCTGAATAGAAAATCTGACATCTAGACACAAGAAGCAAAAGATGCCTGAGAAGGTAATCAGGGAAAAGAAATCAAAAGGAACTTATCAAAGTTGACCTATTTACATTCCTACATGGAAAAACAATAACTGTGACTGATGAAACCTTTCTCAGTATGAAAATAATTAAAGAAGGGTATATGGGCATATGAAAAAAAAAAAAAAGAAGTTTTGTAGAACCAACTCAAGAAGTCTAAAATTTAGGGAAACAGATGCTCCTGAGAGGTAGAGATGGGATAGAGATGAGAAAATGGAATAGTGAGGCACTAAGACAGGCGGAGATCCCATCCTTGGGTACCAGCTCACAAACATCTGCATGTATACAGACTCCCAGGGCTTGCCAAATCCAAATACCACTTCTGGGTTTCTGGTTTGCTTTGTGATGCACAGTATCTGAGGGAAACCTAGAACAGCTGATGGAAAAACTCCCAAGTCTGACCTGGTAGAGTGACCTCGTAGGGCTCCAGGGCTCCAGGGCTCCAGACTCCAGGAGTCCATTGAGAAAGGGGGTCTTAACAAGCCATTTATCCTCTCTAGACCTCATTTTCCTTTCGTGTAAAAGGAGGGGTGGGACAAGATGATTTCTAAGGTTCTTTCTATGTCTAACATCTGTGTTCTAACATTTTACTTTCCAAAGTCTCTTCTAGCTATAATATTATATAAGAAATATGCCACTAGGTCTGCCTATATCTGTCTAATATTGTGACCTTTCAAAGGGAAGGAATGTTATATTGAATTGAATTTGTGTAGCGATTCTAAGATCTTTAATTAGGTTTCTATCTTCACTGTGGAATTGTAATTGCTTGTATCTATGAGGTAGACCCTGGATGGCTCAGTGGATAGAGTGCTAGGCCTGGAATCAGAAAGACTTGAGTTCAAATCTCCGCTCAGATGCTTCCTACATGTGTGACCCAAGTAAGAAAATAATTTACCTTTGTTCTGCATCAGTTCTCTCATTTATTAAATGGAGATAAAACAGCACCTGCCTCCTGGGGTTGTTGTGAAGATAAAATGAGATAACATTTATAAAGTTCTTTGCAAACGTTAACAGCTCTATGAATTCTAGCTATTATTACAATGTCATAGTTTGCCATTAGACTATAAGCTCCTTGTGGGTAGGGACAGTGTCATTTAAAAAACATACATATCTGTATGCATTGTATGCACATTATATATATATACACACATATATACATGTGTGTGTACGTGTATGTATTATGTATGTGTGCATGTATGTATATATACACATACATACCCAGATCCAAGCACAAGATACAGCACACAGGAAATGTCTGACATTCTTGGCCCATGCCATTCTCATCTCAACCTCTGTACCTTTGTTAAAACTGTTCCCCATATCAACAGTACCCTCCTTGGTCCTTTCTGATTTTTTATACTATTACCATCTTTCAAAGGCCCTATTCAGTTTGGTAACTCCTCCCTAAAGCCTTTCTAGCTATGTGTCCTTCTTTTTAGACCTTTGCCCCCTTCTATCCATACCACACTAACCCTAGACCACCATCTATTCCACCATCCTACTTGGAGGATGCCACAAAAGTCAGAACTGGGTTCCCTACAAATTCACGTTCTTTATCCTATTTAACCTTAGTGGGGTGGGACCCCATGGGTACACAGCAATTCTTTCATTCCTTTCTGATTGATACCCTCTCCTACTCACCAATGGGCTGTTTCAAGCCATCTTCCCCCTCCACAAGCTCCCAGTTCTATCCTCATCACTCCAGCTCACAGAAAATGACCTCACTGCATTGCTTTGATGATATATTTTGACCAATAAAAAAACCTCAGTCTCCCGACACTTAGACTATTGAGAATATCTGTGTTGAGCTCCCTTTTCTACCTTTAAAAATATGTGAACATTTTCATTTCTTCTCTCTTTGCTCAGTATCAGAAGACGGGGTGGTTCTTCTCTTTGCCATCACTAATCCCTGTTTTTTAGCCCTTAATCCCATCCCTTCCTACTTCTTTCAGGTGCCTGCCCAATGAGTCCCTCTCTCAGGAGTGATTCAACACTTCAGCCTCTTCCTGTCCAGTGACTTCTTCACTACTAAAAACAGTCCAACTAAAAAGTATTTATCAAACACCTATTATGGGCAAGATGCTGTGACGGCACTGAGGATAGAAAGATAAATATGCAGTGGTCCTTGCCCTCAAGGAATTTACAGTCTACTGTGGGGAATATAACATGCTCATCAATGGATATAATAAAAACCTATACGAGGAGGGAAAGAACCCTAACATCTGGTGCAGTCTGGAGAAGCTTCATGGAGGAGGTAATTTGTGATTAAAGCCTTGAAGGCATAGGTTCTAAAAAGCAGAGATCAAGCATGGAGGGAAAGCACAGAAGTAGGAAATTGGGTTTTGAGTTGGGGTACAGTTATTAGTCTAATCTTCCATTTAATTAATAAGCATTTATTGCATGGAAACTAGAGGGTATGAAGCATAATATAAAGTAAAACTGAAAAACTATGCTGGAGCCAGATGGTATAGGGCTTTAAATATCAGGCCGAGCAGTTTGCATTTGATCCCAGAGGTACTAGGAAACCCATTGAAGGTTTTTGAGCAGGGAGGAGACACAACCAGATCTGTGCCTTGAGGGAGATTATTTTGGCAGCTGTGTGGAGTATGAATTGGAGAGGGCAGAGACTGGAAGCAGGGAGACCAATTAAGCACAATCACCCCAAGAGCATTTAAGGATGAAACTTGGAGGAGGACAACAAACAGAAACAAAATGGAAAAGATCTGTCCAAGTTACTGTAACAAACATTTTTTCCAGCAACGGCAAAAGGATCAAGATAATTGGGCTCTGACATCATAGCCTTCAATGAAGAAGTAGAAAAGGCACCAAAGAAAACAAAAATGGGAAAAGCAGCTGAACTATACCCAGAGGAGGTTTATGTTCAAGGTGACACAATTCAGAGGGTGTTGAGAGAATCAGTTCTTGAGATACCTGAAAGGAATAAGAGGATACCAAACACTTAGGGGAGTCAGGGACATTTTTGCTACTAAGAAAAGGCAGTTGGGAAAATAGGAGTAGCTACCAAAACCTATGTGCCAACTTTCCCATAGTTATAAAATCTTTATCCACAACTACTATTACTACTTGTAGTTCAAGGGCATCTTTGATGAAGTTATACAAAGGGAAAGCTGAGCTTTCCTTAATGATATTCTACAGCAGATCACTGGATTTCTCTAGTCACATAATTGGTTGAAAGGTAGAGAGAATTTTTAAAATCCTCTAGTTCATAATTTTTTAACATTGAAAAGTTTTGATTCAGTAGATTAAAATGCCACCTAAACATTCTCTTTCTACAAGGTGTCTTCCATGTCTATATTAAAATCAGTCAATAAACATTTATTAATCACCTACTATGTGTCAGGTACTATGCTAAGCACAGAAGATGAGAAGAAAGTCAAAAGAGTCTCTGCTCTCAAAGTGTTCACAACCTAATGGGGGAAACAACATGCAAATTAAGTATGTGCAAACTATATACTGGATAAATAGTAAATAATTAACAGAGAGAAAGCACTAGAATTAAAAGAGATTGGAAAGGCTTCCTGTAGAAGGTGGGATTTTTCTGAGTCTTGAAAGAAGCCAGGAGGTAGAGAATTCCAAGCATTAAGGAGAACCATTGAAAAGGCTTAGAATTAGGAAATGGAGTTCCTTGTGAGAACTAATAAGGAAATCCGTGTTACTGTATTGAAGAATGGAGGGTGGCAGAGAACACAGAGGGAATAAAATTTAAGAAGACCCAAAAGATGGGGGAGGCAATTTATGGAGGGCTTTGAATGCCAAAGGAGTTTATATATGATCCTGGAGGTAATAGGGAGCTAGAGGTATTTATTGAGTAGTGGGGTAACATGGTCAAACTTTCAGTTTAGGAAGATTACTTTGACAGTTGAGTGGAGGATAGACCTTTATGGAAAAAGAATAGTGGCAGGCAGACCAATGAATAACCTATTGAAATGGTAACCTATTGAAGTAAGAGCCTGCACTAGGGTGGTAGCAGTGTCAGAGGAGAGAAAAGGGCATTTGTGAAAGATATTATGAGAGTCAAATCGAAAGGGCTGGCAGCTGAGGGGATACATAGTGTGAGCAAGAGCAAAGAGTCAAGGTTGACACCTAGGTTGTGACCAGGAGGATGACAGTGTCTTCAATAGTAATAGGGAAGCTTGGGGGGGGGGGGGAGTTTGGAGGGAAAGAATAATGAGTTTGATTTTAGACATGTTGATGTCTCCAGTGCATCCAGTTCAAAATGTGCAGTGGAAAGTTGGAAACCTGAGACTGGATGGTGGTCACCAGAGATGTTAGGACCAGATAAGTGGATTACAGAATCATCACCATAGGGATGATAATTGGATCTGTGAGAGTTAATGAGATCACCAAGTGAAGTAATATAAAAGAAGAGGAAAAGATTTAGGACGGAGCCCTGGGGGATGTCCATGGTTAGTAGCCATGACCTTGAGGAAGATCCAGCAAAGGACAATGAGAAAAAGCAGTCAGAGGGGCTTAAGGAGAACCAGGAGAGTGTAGTATCATAAAAAAAAACTCAAGAAAAGAGAGTATCAAGTAGAAGAGAGTGATCTACAGCGTCAAAAGCTACAGAAAGTTCAAAAAACCCAACGTCCATTAAATTTGACAATTAAGAGGCCATTAGTAACTTTGGAAAGAGGTGGTTCAGTTGAATTATGAGATTGGAAGCCAGACTGTAGAGCTAAGAAGAGAGTATGAAGAAAGGAAGCAAGACACCTATTGTAGACAATTTTTTTTCAAGGAGTTTTGATCATAAAAGGGAGGAGAAAATATAGGATGATGCCTAGTGGGGAAGTGTGGCTCAAGTGAGTTTTTTGAGGATGAAGGAAACCTGGATATGTTTGTGGGCAGTGGAGAAACAGCTAATAGACAAGGAGAGATTGAAGATCATTGAAAGAGTGGGGATGATAGGAAGGGACAGTCTCAGGGAGGAGATGGGATGTAATGGGATTATTTGCTCATGCAGAAGAGCTTGCCTTGGCAAAGAGAAGGGCCACCTCATCATCTGATGGGGCAAACTGGCAGAAAGCATCTGGGATATATGAGTTGGGGAAGAAAGGAAAAGAGAAAGCTCTCAGGAAATGATCTCGATTATATGAGATTCCTTGAAAGGTGTAACCACAGAGATAACTTTGTTTGATGACCCATTGATTATTAATAGTAAGCAATGCATAAAAGTATTTCCCACTGTCACAGAGCAGCTCTGGGGCACAGTTCAAATCAAAGAGGGATTCCATATAGATGAGATTCTTCAGATGCTCCTTTCTGTGGGTCACATTGTATGGAACACATCAAGCCCTGGAATACTGAAGAACTTCCTAAACAAAACTCACAATCATTCAAAAGAGCAAAGGCCAACGCTCTATATAGTAAAAACAAAACAAAACAAAAAACCTAGTGGTTTATGGGTATGCAATTGAATAGATGGCCCATAGAGCTGGTCCATCAGTACATTTAGCTTGGATAGATACTGCAGATGGAGAATGAACTGCGTCCAGAAATGATTAAGAGAAGGAGAATAGGGTGGATTGCATTTGAGAAATTGTGCAGTGCTTTTAATGATCCCAAGCTGCTCCCTGAAACAAAAGTCCATCTTTTTATACCAATGTTTCAACTATATAACTGAAAAGCATGGAATACTAGAGCCTTGAAAGAATTAAAGTTCCAAGTCACTCTAAGGTCCATGAATTGTAGACACGAATCACCAGTGGAAAACTGCAGGAAAAGTGGGTAAAGTGGTGTAAATTCTAAATTACTAAAGAAATGTATGATCTGAAAAGGAAGTAAGCCAGACACGAAGCTAGACAGCAAGGGACAAGTCATGTGTTTTATTAGTGTCCATGCAATGTCAGCACATCTAGAGAAAGTTTTCCAACACATTGGATGGACCCCGCCTTAGGAGAATTTATGGGAAGAGATGGAGAAGAGGATGAGAAGGTATGAATGGGTTGCAATCTGCCTTTTTAGAGGAATTACCCATATCAGGGAGATCACAGATTTTTGGAAGCAACAAAGTATAGTAGCCAGGTAAGGAGTGAAGAGAGCCCAAATGAAGTTAGTGATTAAGGAAGCAGAGAGAATTACTTCTATGAAAGAGATGATGTCCAGGTAGAACTGATAAAACTTTGCAATTGATTAGACCTGAGAGGTGACTAATTGGAGAGAGTCAGGGAAAGCTTTGAGGTATTGCACCTGGGTGACTCAGAGGATAGTCTTATCATCAATAGAAATAGAAAAATTTGGAGGACAGCAGGTTTAGGCTAGAAGATCAATTCTATTTCAGTCATACTGGATCTGAAATACCTATAATCAAGTCAACAAGCATTTATTTTTTTAAGTTATTTTTTTTTTTAGTTCTCAACATTCACTTCCATAACTTTAAAATTTTCTTCCCCTCCCTTCCCTTCTCCCTCCCAAAAGCGAAAAACTGCAAGAAAGAAAAAAAAAGGGGGAAAAAGTAATGTTTTGATTTGCATTCAGACTCTGTAGTTCTTTCTCTGGATGTGGATGACATTTTCCATCATGAGTCCTTTGGAACTGTTTTAGGTCCTTGCATTTCTGAGAATGTTTAAGTCTATCAAAGTCAGTCATTGCACACTGTGACTGTTACTGTATACAGCGTTCTCCTTGTCCTGCTCATTTTACTCAGCATCAGTTCATATAAGTCTTTCCACGTTTCTCTGAAGTCTGCCTGCTCATCTCTTATAGCACAATAGTATTCCATTACATTCATATACCACAATTTGTTCAGCCATTCCCCAATTGATGGGTATCCCCTCAATGTCCAGTTCTTAGCCACTACAAAAAGAGCAACTATAAGTATTTTTGTACATTCTACAAGCATTTATTAAGCACTTGCTATTTGTCAGGCACTGTTCTAAGTACTGGGAATACAAATATAAACAGAAATGTAATTCTTGCCCTCAAGGAGCTTACATTCTAATAGAGGAAGATAACACATAAAAGCAATCCAATGAGGAGGGGAGTAAAGGAATGGGTGAACTATGAGCATGGGAGAGAAAGTCCTGTGGAGAAGAATGTAGGTTGACCTGAGCCTCCTCCTCCTTAAAATGGAGTTTCCAGGTTGAGGAAGTTTCTATGGCATAGTAGATAAATTACTGTGGAGAGTCAGGAGTAAAACCTGGGGAGAAATGAAAATAAATCAATGAAGAGACATCTGTTAGTTAATGAGCATTTATTAAGCATCAGCTATGTGCCAGACACCATACTAAATGCTACAAGTAGTTGATAAAGTGGGATTGAAATTTAGGAGAGAGATTAGGGAGGGACATATAGATTCTGGAGTCATCTGCCAGAGATAATATTTGATACCCCAGAAGCAGGTGAGATCACCAAGGGAGAGAATGTCGAGAGAGAGAAAAAGGAGGGGTGAGGAAGGAGCAATTGAGTATGCCTAGTCTAACGGGGGTGGGGGGGGTGGAGGACAGATGGTAATCTAGCAAAAGAGATTAAGAAGGACTGGTCAGACAGGCAGGAAAACAAGGAGAGAGCAGTGTCAGTCACAAAAGCCAAGAGAGAAGAGAATATTTAAGAAGAAGGGGTGCTCAACAATTTTTGGACTCTCCTGGAGAGTCAGCAAAGCTACAGGGATCAGGAAGGGTGAGGGCTAAGAAAAGGACATCAGTGGGGCGGCTAGGTGGTGGCAAGAGTAGAGCACTGGCCTTAGAGTCAGGAGGACCTGAGTTCGGATGTGGACTCAGACTCTTTTACACACACACACACACACACACACATACACACAAAACCTAGCCGTGTGACCTTGGGCAAGTTACTTAGCCCCAATTGCCCTCCAAAAAGCAAAAAAAAAAAAAAAAAAGGAAAGGACATCAGATTTAGCAATTGAGATAGTTGATAACCATACAAAGAACAACTTCAGTTAGGTAATAGAGTCAGAAAACAGGAAATAATTGTGGACGGAGCTGCCATTGGAGATAAGAGGGAATGAGATAGAAGAACAACTAGAGGGATCAAACTTGGCAAGGAAGGGCCACCTCTTCTTAAGAGACAGCATGTTTCTGAAAGTTAGAGGGGTCTGAAGTGTATATTATATGAGAAATGAGGCACATCAGAGACAAGGAAGCTCTGGAAAGATGATCACAACCTTCTCAGAGAAGTAGAAGGCCCAGATATCTGCTAAGAGGAATGCTTTTGAATGGCATTATGGGCTTGAGGTGAGAAGAGAAGGTTTGGAACAGCCCCTGAGGGGACTGAGGTGGCTGTAAATCCCCAAGCATGAGAGGAGTTGGGATGGAGAGGAAGATTGGCAGCAAGGTACTAAACTCTTTGACACAACTGACAACTATAAAACATCAAGAGTAAATTAAGAAACAGTAAAAAATTGCTTTGTAGAGGCCAAGTTGAGATCAGAAAACAAACCAATAATCAACTAAGTTTAAATGCCCTAGCAGTGGTCAGCATTCTGGTCAGTAGGATTGGAGAAGGCTGATAGTGGGGGTTAATAAAGGGTTAAGGATTGGTAGAGTAAGAATGATAGAAGGACAAGAGGTCAAGGGGGTCAAAGGTGATAAACAGAGAGAATAGGGAAGGGATAGAGGAATTTCAGTGACTACAAAGAATAGATGGAGAAGGAATGGGCTAGAATGAAAAAAGAAATGGAATTATTATCTGCAAAGGGAATTTTGGGATTCAGAATCATGAAGCCTGTATAGTTATAGGTGAGGATGAGCTGTAAAGTATGACCTTATAGCTATCTCTGTGGGTGATTGCAGTAAACTGAAGATGTAAGTCATAGGAGCTGAGGAAGTTGATGAAGTGGGAAGCCAAGATGTTTGAAGGGACATCAATCTGTACATTTAAGTCCCCAAGTATAAGGGCAGGGGTTAAGGTAGAAAGGAAGATTGTGAGCCAGATATTGGACTCCTTGAGGAAGAAAGGAGAGTGTCCTGGAGGCTTGTAGATTATACAGATAGATGGAATAAACTTCAAAAGAGGAGGTACTGAGTAATGGTGGCAGAAGGAAGATCAGGACATTGCAGTTCAGTGCAAGGAGGATGTCCTCTCTTTCTTATGCTCCAACATATTGGGGGACATGAGAGGAGCAACTAGCAATAATTAAATGGCAACTTTGTGCCAGCTACTGTACTCTAGCTGGGTACTGTACCTGCATGTTAGAGATACAATGAGAAAAATGAAACAGTCCCTGCCCCCCAGAAGGTTGCATTCCTGAGAAAAATCTAGATTTGGAAGGAGCTAGAAAAAGTACAAAAAGAAGACACCTAGGATAAAGGGAAATTTGTTAACAATAGATGGTGATGACAATGTACTTAGAAAAATCCTAGAGAGTCAGCAAAGATACTAATCGAGATGATTAATGGCTATAGAGAGATTTCAGGATATAAAATAAATCCACAAAATAAGCATCATTTCTGTACAGGAATAACAAAAACCATGGAGAAATTTTGAAATCAATTCCATTCAAGATAGCTACAAAATATGTAAAATATCTGGGAGTAAACCCACAAAGAAATATATAGAATGTTTACATAAATACAACTACAAAACACTTCTTAACAGAAAGAAGGGAAGGTTTAAATAATTGGAGAGAGATTCACTACTCATGGTTAGGCTGTGCTGATATTATACAAATGACAATACTACCTAAATGAATTTACAAATTTAGTCTATACTAGTCAAATTACTGAGGTGATTTTTAAAAGAGAACTAGACAAAATAATAACACAATTCATTTGAAAGAACAAAAGATCTAGAATATCAAGGGAAATAATGAGAAAAAGTATGACTGAAGGAGGCATAGCAGTACCAGAACTCAAACTATATTAATGAATTAGTAGACATCAAAACTACTTGGTACTGATCTAAAACAACAACAGAAAATTAGGACAGTGAAATAGATTAAATAAGAAAGAAACAGAAACAGTGGAAAATAGTTTAGTATTTTGTATGCTCAAGAATTTAAATTACTGAGGGAAAAGACTCTCTTTTTGACAAGAACTGCCAAGAAAACTGAAAAGTAGTTTGACAGAAATTAGGTTTAGATCAGCATACTATACCATATATCACAAGCTTAAAATGAATGTGACCTGAAAAAAAAATGGAAGAGAACGAGGTTAGGTTCACCCTCTATCCCCAGGGAGAGAATTCTTAATTAAACAAGAGGTAGAGATCATAAAAGATAAAATAGGGGATTTTTGACTAGAAAAAAATTAAAAGCTTTTGAAAATAATATTAAGGAAGATAGAATTAGAAGATAAATGTTAGAGTAGAAAACCATTTTCATCAAATATCACTGATTAAAAATCTGCAAAGTCTATTACAGCCAAATTGTACTATCCTTTGTATCGTAAGTATCATCTGAGCCCTTGAGTCTTTTTCTTTACTCAGACTCTTCCCTAAGTCTGAAATTTCCTTCTTCAGTCTCCTTAGCTGCTGACTTCCTACTCATCCTTAAACAACACATCTTCTGTTGGAATCTTCCATATCCCCCTCTATAAATATTAACCTTCCCCTTCATATCTCACATTGCAATTGTTTCCTAACTCCCTAAAGTAAATAATATTATATGTCATAGTTATGGAGGATCCCTTCCAGCTCTAAATCCTATGATATGAGTTGATCTGGAGATCATAGGATATGAACATAGTATTTTAGAACCTGGAAAGAATCTTAGAGACAATTTATTCCACACAAACACCCATTTTACAGATAAGGAAATTTGAGACCCTGGATAGATGAAGTGACTTGCTGTGGCTTACACAGTTGGTAAGTGGCAGAGCCTACATTCAAATCTATGTCTTCTGATTCCAAATCCAGTGCACTATTAGAAAGCTCCCTAAGAGCAGGAACTGAGAGTCACCTAATCTTTGTATTTCCCTCTAGCCTAGAAACAGCTCTGCTCACAGAGTAGGTGTTTAACATTTATTTGTGGTTATTCACACACACACACACACACACACACACACACACACACACACACACACACACACACACAAAGTGACCAGTGGCCTGGGTGTAAAATACATGCTTTATAAATCTACACTGAGTGGAACAATAATGTCTGTTCCTTGGAAAACTGAGACAAATGGCCTGGCTTCATGGCAATTAATTATCCTGGGGTGGCCCAAACTTGCCTGACCCCCATGGTCTACAGACAAGGGTGGGCTGGCAAATATTTAACAATCAGCTTTCCTAACAATACATTTTTTAGTTTAATATACGTTATTAACATTTACAACCCCTCTTAATTACATTGCTTTCTCTCTCAATTATTTTCTATTTATCCAGTCTATAGCTTGCTTTGTATATATTTATCTGAATGTTATCTAGATTATAAGCTCCCTGAGGGCAGGGACTGCCTCTTTTTTCATCCCTGGTACTTGGTGTGGTGACTGACCCATACAAGATGCTTAATAAATGTTATTGATGGGTTAATTCTCCATGGATTTCTTACTTCTACGCAATCAACAAGACAATAAATCAAGGCTTGTTTTGTAGCATTTGCTGATTTCAGAAGTGTAAGTGTTCATACTGAAAATTTAACAATAAATTTGCATATTGAGCAGGTTCCAGTACACCCCAGTCTACAGCCAGTGCCTGGATATTTAGAAGGTCCCTGGGGGGCTCGTGATCAAGGAAAAGGTACTGCCATGGCAGATCCTTCACTAGAAGGACCAGGTGTGTCAATTGATGCAATAAATTTTATAATTTTACTATATTAACCCTGTTCAAATGTATTTTAAGTACAAATAGTTATAGGCACATATTCTAATTTTACTTTGAAATAAAAAAAATTTTCATCCTACTATCTATTTTCTATGCTTTACAGATTTCAAAAAATGAACTACATCATTGTTGGTGCAGCTTGGTCCTCCAAGGTAATTTTAAATTCTGTTTCTTCTAGAACTAATAGAACAACCCACGGTCCTACAAGGCTAAGAAAATAACCTATTGTTGGCTGTTAATTTAAAATAAAGGCCTTCCTATGGCCTGAAGTCTCATTCCAGTCCTAGAGTTCACAAAATGGAAGTACCCTGAATTCGGGTGGCTTCTCACTCTGATTGGATTCTCCTCTAGCCTTGGCTCAAAGAGGGCCTCCAGGTTTGTCTTCAGGCTGCCCTCCAGACTTCTATCTTCCCTCCTCTCAAAGCCACACCCCACTACACCCAGTAGCTTCCTCTCTGCCCATCCCCCTTCAATTTCCCCTTAGGTGTTATCTTTTCCCATTGGAATGTAAGCTCCTAGAGGACAGGGACAATCTTTCTCCTGGTATTTATATTCCCAGAGTTTAGCACTGTGCCTGGTACATGTTTTGTTTTTATTGTTGGTTAGTTGTCTCTGACTCTTCCTGACCCCATTTGGTGTTTTCTTGGCAAAGATACTGGGGGTACTTTGCCATCTCCTTTTCCAGCTTATTTTACAGATGAATAAACTGAAGCCAAAAGAGTAAAATGACTTGTCCAGGGTCCCACAGCTAGTAAGTGTCTGATGCTGGATTTGAACTCACGTCCTTTTGACTCCAGGGCTGGAACTCTATACACTGTGCCATTTAGATGCTTCCTGGAACATGGTAATCACTTAGCTGACTGACTTCTCCACAAAATTTCTTGAAGCTTTCCCTGGTACTTCTAATGCAGCTGGGAGGGAACTCTTTTCTGTAAGCTTCCACAGCACTTTGCCCTTCTCAGGGAGATTTCTGAAGTCATTCACCCTCTCCTTTCTAGGTTTTAGTGACACTGCTCTCTCCTGGTTCTGACTACTCCTTCTCCATCTCCTTTGCTAGGTCTTAGTCGAGGTCATGCCCACTAACTGTCCTGTACTCTCTTCCCTTCTCCTTCTCTATCTCCCCTGGTGATCTCATCAGCTTTCTAGGATTCAACTATCACCTCTGTGCTGATGAATTTCAACTCTTCTTCTTCAGTCCCAGCTTCTCTCCTGACTTCCAGCCTCACATCTCCCACTGCCTTTCAGACATCTTGAACTAGATGTCCCAGAGATATCTTAAACTCAACACGTCCAGAATAGAATTCATTCTCTTTCCCTCCAAACCTCCCTATTATTGTTAAGGGAGCCATTATTCTTCCAGTCGCCCAAGCTGCAAACACCTCCATTCCTCACTCTCCCTTTTCCCTACCCCCACCCCATATCCAGCATGTCATCAATGCCTGTCGATTTCACCTTTGGAATTTCTCTCACATAAGCCCCCTTCTCTCTTCTCCCTGATACCCCTCACTACTTTTGCAATAGCCCAATCTACCTACTACAAGTCTGCCCTCACTATAGTCCATCCTACACTCAGCTATCAAAGTGGGTTTTTAAAATGAAGGTTTGACCATGCTACTCCCCTACTCAATAAACTCCCGAGGCTCCCTGTCACCACCAGGATTAAATATAAAATCCTCTCTTTGGCATTCAAAGCCTTCATAAGCTGTCCATTTCCCTCCCCATTCAGTCTTCTTACATCTTACATCACCCCCCCCCACACCCCGCGCCCCACCCCAACATAGTCTTTGATTCAGTAACAACTGACCTCCCTGCTGTTTCTTAGGTAAGACACTCCATCTTCCCCACAATGAGCATTTTCTCTGGTTGTCTCTTATGCCTGGAATGCTCTCCTTCCTCATCTCTACTTATTGCCTTCCAGGACTCCCTTCAAGTCTCAAATAAAATCCTACCTTCTATAGAAAGCCTTTCTCAATCTCTCTTAACTCTAGTGCTCTTCACTCTTTCCTATTTATCTTATATGTGGTTTGTACATAGTTAATTTGAATGTTGTCTCCCTCATTAGATCGTGAGTGCCTTAAGACTATCTTTTACCTTTGCACCCCCAGTGATTAGCAGAGTACCTGGCATATAGTAGGTATTTAATAATTGCTTATTGACTGGCTGACTGATTCATAATTTTATTTATATTTTATTTTAATTTTTAATTCATTTTTAATTATTTTAATATATTCATATTTTATTTTGCATTATAGTTATTTATGAATCATCCCTTCCCTAATAGACTACTCATTCCTTGAGGGCAGAGATCAGATTTAACTTTGGGTCTTCCTGAGTCCTAGCACAGTATAGTGCACAGTAAGTATTCAATAAATGTTTCTGGAAGCTTCTAGGGTATTATTTTTTAAACACCTCTTGAAATACTTGCACTGAAGTGTGCAATAAAGTCTCAGGAGGTGATAGCCTCCCTCCCTGTTTGATCCTGATGGCTACATTCAGAGGATGGCTCTCAGTCATAGGCCCTGCATTCTGGAATGGGCGTCAATAAGCTAGACAACATCAGAAGAAGGGCAACCAGGATGGTGAGGGGTTTGGGGATCATACCATGTGAGGAAAGGTTGAAGAAACTGGAGGTGTTTGACCTGGAGAGGAGAAGACTTGGGGGGAGGGGGCATGAGACTGCCTGAATACATGAGAGGCTGTTATGCAGAAGTCGGGGGTGGGGGGAAGGCTTGTCTTGCTGGGCTTCAGAAGGCAGAACTGTGACCAATTAGTGGAAGTCACAGAAAGGCAGATGCAGGCTTGATGTGGGGAAGAATGAACAAAGTGCAATGAGCTGCTGTGGGACAGAGTGACTGCCTTCACTGGAGGTTTCCAAACAAAGGCTAGGTGACCTCTTGTAGAAGAAGGGATTCTTGTTTAGGCATGTGTTAGACCAGATGGCCTCCAACTCTGACATTCTGTGATTCTTTGACTCCCCAAATGGGTTATAACTCCTTGAAGGCTACTATATGCCAGGGACTGTGCTAGGCATTAGGGCTACATAGATTAAAAAAAAAAATGAAACAGTCCCTACCCTCAAGGAACTTTTATTCTATAGGAGGAGGGAACATGTATGTAAATAAATGTAGATAAAATAAATACAAGATAAATGGGGGGGTGGGGGGAGGGGGCTTGTCAGCAGGAAGGATCAGGACTGTGATTGTGCGGAGGTGATGCTTGAGCTGAATTTTGAAGGAAGCCAGGGATTCTGAGAGGTGGAGCTGAGGATGAAGTACGTTCCAGGCACAAGCTCAGTACAAAGGTGTGGAGATGGTAGGTCATGTATGAGGAACAGTAAGGATTTTTTGTCTGAAACCCAGAGTGCAGAAAGGGGAGAATTGTATAAGTTCGAAAAAAAATAGGTTAGGGCCATGTTGTAAAGACTTCACAAAGGTAAACAAGGGGAACTTAAATTTGCTCCTGGGGGAAATGGGGAGCCATTGTAGATCCTTGCAGAGAGAGAGGGACATGCTGAGATTTATATTTTAGGAAAATGAATTTGGCTGCCAGGTGGAACATGGATTGGGGGGAGGGGGAGACAAGGCAAGAAAACCAATTAGAAGGCTAATGCAATAGTCCAGACAGGAGCTGAAGAAGGCTTGAATTAGGCTGATAGCCATGTGAGTAGAAAGAAGCAAACATACGCAAGAGATAGGTAGAGTTAGAAACAACAACGTTTGGCAACTGACCAGATATGTGCGGTAAAGAAACACAGGGAGTCAACGATGATGCCAAGGTTGTACCTCAGAAAATTGGGAGGATGGTGATAGCCTTGACAGAAACAGAAAAGTTAGGAAGGGTAGTGGGTTGGGAAGGGGAAATAATGAGTTCAGCTTTGGAGTTGTTGAGCTTGAGATTCCTATGAGATATCTAGTTTGAAATATCCAACAGGAATTCAAAGTGTGTAGCTAGAGCTCAGAGGAAAGACTGGGGCTGAATATCTAGATTTGGGAGTCATTTGCATTGAGCCCATGGGAGTCAATCTCTACAATCAGCTCTCCTCAAGAGGAAAAGGGAAGAGCTTCACAATGACAGGTGAGGCTCTGCGCTAGTCAGTGCACTGGACCCAGTTTTAGTTGAATTCATCCCTGTTCAGTCATTTCTCTTTCAGAACTTCAGTGGCATGAATTTGCTCTGGGATGGAATTCAGTGGCTCTGGCACAACCATAGCATGGTGGGGCTGTGACTCAAATACCACTTCCAGGGGAGATGACAGAGGGAGGTAATTACCATGGCTGAAATCTGGCTAAGCTACTCTTAGTCAGGAAGGCTTTATTCTGGAATACTCTGATCTTAATTAAATTCAATTCTCTTTGACAAACATTTATTAAGTACCTACTACATGCAGTGAATTATTCTAGATGTTGGAGCTACAAAGAAAAAAAATTAAATAGTGCCTCCCTTCAAGGAGTTTGCATTCTGCTAGGGAGATACATAAGTAGCTAGATATAAAGTATACAACATATTCATTTCAAGAGAGAATTAATAACTCAGGGGACAAGAATAGGCTTCTTATAGGAGATGGTGCTTGAGCTGGGCTGTAAAGGAAGCTAGGAATTTTATAAGGCAAAGGGGGAAGGGAAGGGAAGGGCATTCTAGGAATGGGAGAGCCATATCATAAAAGTGGAAGCAGGAGACAGAATGGCACACAGGAGCAATAGTAGGCCAGTTTGTCTAGTATGGCAAGTGTATAAAGGGGAATAATATGAAATTAGAGTGCAAATATAGATAGGAACCAGATCATGGAAGACATTTGATACCAGGCTGAGGAGTCTATCCTAGAGGCAATGTTCTTGTTTGGTCCTTTCAGTCACGTCTGACTCTTTGTGACCCCATTTGAAGTTTTCTTGGCAAAGATACTGGAGTAATTTGTCATTTCCTTCTCCATTTTAAACATGAGCAATTGAGTCAAACAGTGTTAAGTGACTTGCCCAGAGTCACACAGCTAGGAAGTGTCTGAGGCCAGATTTGAACTCAGGATAATGAGTCTTTCTGACTCCAGGCCTGGCACTCTATTTTGCCACCCAGCTGCCCCAAAAGCCATAGGTAGTCATAAGACTTTTGAGGGGAGGGGTGACATAATCATATCTGTGCTTTAGTAAATTCAGTTTTGGTAATTGTGGAGGGTGGATGGGAGAAGGAAGAGGCTGGAAGGAGGGAGGCTAATTAAGAGGCTCTTGTGGTAGCCCAGGTGAGAGTTGATAAAGACCTACCTAAGCTAAGGTATGTTATGTGAGTGGAGAGAAGAGGAAGTACAGGAGAGAAGTTGTGAAGGTGGGATCAACAAGCCTTGGCAAGTCCTTGGATATGGAGATTTAAGGAGAGGGAAGAGTCCAGGATGGCCAACCTGCCTGACTGGAAGAATTTGGTACCATCAACAGAAAGGGAGTGGGAAGGGTCTGAGGTCAAATCAAGTGAGCCCCCCCCTTCCTGCCCTTGTGAGGGCAGGTGCCACCCCCTACCCATCATTGCAGAGCACACTGCTGTACAGAGTAGAGAGTCAAGATATGATGAATGAGTGAGTGTCTGAGGACAGGACCTTGATCTTACTCCCAGCAGTACAAAACCCTAAGCAGCCTGGGAAAGGCACCTGCTTCCAAAGCCTGAGCTATTTATTGGCTCCTAAAACAGGGGTAAAGAGGGTGATTGTTTGTATTGGAGTTAGAAGGGAAGGCAGGCAGATCCAGGGAGAACTACAAGGCAATGGGGGTGGAGGAACCTCCCAGTTTCCATCTGCTTTCATCAACCTGGGGAGGGGGAGAAAAAGGGATGAAAGAGAAGGGGGCAGAAGAGAAGGGGAAGGAGAAAAAGAAAAGAGGGAGGGGAAAAGGAGAAAAGAAGGGAAGGGTAGAAGAGGAGGGGGAAGAAGAGAAAGGTGAAAAAGAAAAGAGGGAGAAGAGATGCAGGAGAAGGGGGAAATGAGAAAGGAGGAAAAGAAAGAAGAAAAGAAAGGAAAGGAAAAGAAGAGGAAAGGGGGGCAGAAGAGAAGGGAGGGAAGGAAGAGAAACGAGGAAAAGAAAAGTGAGAAGAGAAGGAAAGACAGAAGAGAAGCGTGGGGAGAGAAGGAAGAGAGACTCCCCTCTCAGGCAGACCAGGAGCACATCTAGAGGGCAAGATGAGCAGAGAGAGGGAGAAGGTTCAGCGAGCAAGCAAGACGCCTTCGAGACAAGCCAGCAGGACCCCAGGAAGAGAGAGAAAGCGAGCAGGAAAAGCAGGGGAGGAGGAGGAGGAGCTGTAATCCTCCGCTCCCAATGAGCCTGGGGAGAGGGGAGAAGGTAAACTGAAATTATTCATTAAAAATAAAAAATAAAACCCAAGGACCATCTCCAAGTAAAGCAGCCAGCTCAGGGCTCTAGGCTTTCACTCCCTCTTGAAAGTAAATACAAAGGCTTTGGTTCCCCAGCACTTTCTAATGGTCGACCTCTCTGTTGTCCTCAATGCGAGCCTGTCCCAGTTACAGCCGCTGGTTGCTACAGCAACTGAGCTCTGACTAATCATTTGCGCAATGACCTTTTTTCCCCCCTGAGAGAGGGAGAGAGAAAGAGACAGGGAGGGAGGGAAAGAGGGAAAGCGAAAGAGAGAGGGAGAGAGGAGGGAAGGGAGGGAAGACGAGTAGGCGAGCAAGGAGAGCTACCATTAAAAACGACTCAAAGGAAAAACGGCTGCTTGTTGCTTTTTGTTGGAGGAGGAGGAGGAGGAGGAGGAGGAGATGGAGGAGGAGGAGGAAGGGGCTGTGGGGCTCATGAGCTGCAAAGAGGAGAACAGAAAGGAGGGAGCTGCAGAGGGCCCATTTGCCCTGGAAGAGCCAATGACAAAGGAGAGGAGAGAAAGGGAATGGGGTGGGGGGAGGTGCTATGAGAGGGGGAGAGAGAAATGCCTTTCTTAGAACTCTTTCAATCTGGTTCACCCTCCACCACCACCTCAAATGCCAAGCACGCTCTCCAACCCCCCTTCAACCAACCAAAGCAAGGCAGCTACAGAGATTTTCAGGGCTTTGGGGGTTGGGGGGATCAGGATGCACAAAGAATACTTCAGCAATAAATAGCACATCCCCATTGCCCAGGTGGGAAAACTGAGATGGGGAAGAAGGTTGCCTTCCCTGCAAAGCATAGTAATTTAGGACCAGAGGAACCCTGGCACTCAGGTGCCCACCTTCACACTCTCTCTCTCTCTCTCTCTCTCTCTCTCTCTCTCTCTCTCTCTCTCTCTCACACACACACACACACACACACACACACACACACACACACACACACACACACACAAAGAGTTTCCTCAATCTCAGGGAAGAGTGTTTGCATTCCTGGCCATTTCATTGCACCCCATTTCAACAGATGTGGGTGACTTCTATCAGCTCCCACAAATCCTAAGCAACTGATTTTTACTTTTTTTTAAGCTGAAAGATAAAGGGAGGGTAATGAGAATAGGAATAAGAGTGAAAACAAGAGTCATAGGAGAGAGAGGAAGGGAAGGACTGAGGGGGAAGAAAGACAGCAGAAAGGACTGGGAATAGGGTTAGACAGATGGGAGGAAGAAATGTAGAGGGAGCTGAAGATGGATCAACAGAGGGAAAGGGAGAGAGAGAGAGAGAGAGAGAGAAAGAGAGAGAGAGAGAGAGAGAGAGAGAGAGAGAGAGAGAGAGAGAGAGAAAAACATGCTGTATGGCTCCATGCCTTTTTCCAGGCAAATAAACCTGCCATTGAGCTGTCTGGACATAGTTGTGCCCCTGGACACAGCAAACAGCATTTTGAAGTGCTTCCCTTGGACTGGTGGACACGTCTCTGTTTGCTGGCTGTGGCCTTAGGTTTCCTGAGGGCATCGACACACCCAGACCTGTCTGGCTTTAGCCACCACAGGTTCAAGCTCTCCGCCACGTTTTCCTTTTCCCTTAAGAAAATCCATTGAGGGCTCTCATTTTAGAGGCACCACATCAAGTCCTACTTCCCTCCCCACTGGGATGAGTTAGATGAGTGTTTATGATGCTGGGGAGCCCCAAGTCACACCACTGTGAGGAGGGAAGGAGGGGGAGGACAGATGGTGGTGATTCAATTTTAACCAGTCTCTAGCTATCAGGGAGAAGTTGTGGGATGGGGCTAAGAGCAGAGACTCATAGAATATTGTAGCCAGAAAGGGCCTTTGAGATCATGGAGCACAATGCCCTCATTTTGCAGATGAGGAAACTGAAGCCCAGGTTGGAGATGAAGTGATTCACCCAAGGTCATGCAGCTAGTTAGTAGCAGAATCAGATTCATACCAGGTGTCCTGACCCCCAGCTCGACGCTTCTTCCACAACAATAGGACAAAGATGAGACCTTTTAAGAATCAGGGAGAGAGGCAGTGCCCACACTGTAGATGCACAGTTTCCCTCACAGTCAAAAAGATCTGGTTCCAAGTCCTGCCTATGGTATATACTGGCTGTGTGACCCTGGTGGGAAAGTCACTTAGCCTCAGCACCCCATGCAAGTCTCTAAGACAATAAGTTACAGAACAAATGGCAACTCCAACTGATAAAGGGTGCAGCCTCACCAGTCGTTCCCTATGCCAACAAAATGACAGGTCTGCCCCTGCCCACTCCCCCCCACCAAGGAACCCCCCAAAACCCTAAAGGAATCAGATTATCTTTTCAAACTACCTTCTCTGCCTCATATACTTACAGGGCAATTTCTCTGCAGAATATGACATTCAAAAAGCCCCCATTGCACCCATTGGCACAGAGTAACACCATTAATCAAGAACCAGAATAGGAGCCAATACCCTTTATGCCACACTGACACCACCCTGTTTAATCTGAGCATTAGGGAATACAAAAAGAGCTCTCCTTTGGAAGAGTCAGGCTGAGATGTAGATGAAAATGACCTTCAGAGTGGTAGCTGCTGTTGATGCTGACTGTGTAAATACCAGGGCACACAGGGGTGACAGAAAAGATCGAAGCATGACTGTGGAGTTTGGCCTTTGGCAGGAAGTACTTGGCCAAAGGTCCAAAAGGGACCCATGTGAACTGGGTGTCCTGTCAGCAACAGCCTGGAAGGAGCCCTAGTGTTAAGAGCCCTGGGTTCTAGTCCCCACTCTGCCCCTAGCCCAAGATGACCTGAGTAAGTCCTGACCTCTCTAAGCTTTGGTTTTTGTTTATCTCTCAGATGGTGATAATAGTACCTGTCCTATTTCATAAAGGAATTGGGAGGTTCAAAAGAGGTTATGGATGTGAAAATGCTTTGCAAAATATAAAATGCTATAAAATGTTAAATATCATAAAGAACTTCTCAGTCCTCATCTTGCATCATTTTCCTATATGAAATAGACTGATTATATTGGAAAGGGGAAAACAAAGATGGATTTGAGGCTCTAGATAAATACAATCACCTAAATGAGTTCAAGTGACCTGACATGGAGGAATTAGATCCCAGAGTGTTGAAAGAAATTACAGGGGAAATTGCTGAACTCTTGTCAGTAATCTTTGAAAATTCTTGGAGACCAGAGGAGTGCTGAAAAGCTAGTGATAGACAACTGCTTATCTTGATTGTCAAAAAGGGAGAAAGGGTGTATTCCACAAGCAGAGATAGATTTACAAGGGTCCCCAACAAAGTGCTCTATCAGAAGATTATCAAACATCTAGACTGAGAGTTTAGAAAGGAAAAAGGTGATCACAAGGAACCAGCATGAGTTCACTATAAGTAAGTTCACTATAAAGAGTAACTTCATTTCCTTTCCTTCTTAAAAAATAGTGATGCCTTTTATTTTTATAGTACAGACATTTCCTTATATCTTAGTCCACCCCTGCCTTTAGATTCTTTCCTTGTTGCATATAAAAACAACTAAGAAAAAACAACTAACATATCAACCAAAGTGACAGCACAGGCAACATTGGCTCTGTACCGAGAGGAAGGAGGTGTGCACTATCATCTGTCCCCTGGAAGCAGTATTGGTCAATATCTTTAATCTGAGTCCTGCTGCCATTGTTTCCTTTTCTGGTAGGGCTTCTAGATTAGTAGGCATATTTCAGCAAGATAATTGGTAGTCTTTCACAACAGTCATATGATTTTGAGTTGGAAGGGACTTTAGGGATCATCTAGTTCCCTCATTTAAAAATGTTTATTTTTTTCCAATTATCAAGCATTCATTTTTTATCCCTCCCATCTTCCTCCATCCACTGAAAAAGGAAGGAAGAAGGGAGGAAGAAGTGAGAGAAGAAGGAAAGAAGGGAGAGAAGAAGGAAGAGAAGAAGAAATAGAGGAAGAAAGAAAGGAAGGAAGGAGGGAGGAAAGGAAGAAGGAAGAAAGGGAGTAAGGGAGGGAGGCAGAAAGAAGGGAAAGGAGAGAGGGAATACAGAAGCCCTGTATCACATAAGCATATGTCAAACAAAACATATTTCCACATTGGTCACATCCAAAAATGTATTTCTTATTCAGCATATTAGTCCATCAATTAAGGCACAGAAAGATCAGGTACCTTGTGGACAAGAGACGTGGGTTGTATTTGAGACTTTCATTTAGCTATGAAACAGATCTTGTTTATTAACATATTGTTAACCTAAATAGGGTGTACCACAGGGCTCTGCTCCCAGCCCTATCCTATTCAATATTTTTATCAATGGCTATTTTGTATGGCTGTTGTGAGGTCAAGTGCAAGATCTTTGAAAAAATTAAGAATACTATGCAAATGGAGGGAGCATCATTAAGTATTTAGAATTATATCTTCAAAAAAGCTTTTTGAACTAACACTTGGACAGGTCTTTGTCTTCCCTGTCCCCTTCTGGCCCCCTCTCATGGTAATCAAAATATTACCTATGCCCAACTTCCATGTCCCCTTCCAATACCCCTCTCTGCTTCCCAGGCTCCTGTCCTTTCTGTTAGACTCTGCGGATTCTCTGACTCTTGAGTCTCCCTGTTTCTGGCTTAACCAAAGAGAAAGAGAGAGAATGGCGTCAGGATTCTCTTCTTTCAGACAGCCCTTGAGGCACAGGGGAGCTGACACTGTTCCCCTAGCAAAGTCCACCCGTAACCAGCCTTTAAAAATGGCTCAGAACACAGACAGTCCCTGATGCCACTCCAGTCCCAAGGACTAGCAGGAACACATGCTCCCCAGAGCTGATGGCTGGGGGTGTCTCACTTCTCCTGGGCTGGCAATGGCAGGAGGTAGGATGCTGTCAGCTTCTTCCAGGTTCTCATCAGCATGGGGCCCCAGCATCTCTGCTTAAAGATAGCCTCGGGCGCTCGCTTAAAGATGCTAACATTGCAGCTGACATTTGGGAAATCCTGGCAGCCGATCAAACCCGAGCTGAGAATAAGAGTCAGGGAGGGAGTATGCATCTTGCTGGAGACTGGGGCAGGCTGGGGAAACTAAGGGCTAAAAGGGACCTGTCTGAATTATTATAAACTCTACCACCAGTGAGGGTTCCCTTCCTGGGCCCTTGGGGATCATCGTTTCTCAGTCATTAAGGGTGGGGAGCAAGAGAAGAAAAACCAGGAGGAACAAGAAAAGGAAATGGGAGGAGAAACAGCTTGGAGCTGGGACCCAAATCCCTCATTTTATCCCCAAATACTGGGTCTTTAACAATTATCAGACTAAGTGGCAATAAAACCACCAAGAAATTGGTAAAGAAGGATTAATTTTACTTCAAAGAGTAGGAAGAGGAGAACAGGGGTTTTACATCTTTCCCATGCGACACAGATCTTTCATTACAGGGGCCAGGACTGGATTTTTTATGAAGCAGAGAGGCTGACTTCTCTGGATGACCTAAGTCCGAGCTCTGGTAGAGACAAAGCAGAGTGGATGACGGCACCACTGGAGATTTGCCACACACCCACCCTAGAAAGCTTGGGGGATCTAATGATAGGGCAGAGGCCATACTGTTTACCAGATCATGGGATTTAGAGCTGGAAGGGACTTTAGAGATCACCCAGCCCATCCCCTCTGATTGAGGCCAAGAAAAATGAAGGGATTTGGCCAAGATCACCCAGGTAGTAATCAGCAGAGGTGATTATCAAACCAAGGCTTTCTAATTCATCTCATGCCCTTGTCATAGTATCCTCACCCCTGCTGCCATGTTCTGTGACCTGGGGCCCTAGAAGGGCTCATTCTGTCTTGGTACTGACCCATTGGACAATCTGGAGACTATGACCGGGCTAACCTCCCAAGAGCACACCTCTGACGCTGTGACCCCTTGCTCAAGGACTCAAAAAAACTCCTTTCCTTCCTACTCTATATGAGTCTAAGCTCCTCTGCCTGACTTTCAAAGCAGTCTACAATCTATCTTCAACTTAATTATTAGACTTTATTTCCCACAGTTATCCTATCTACAAATACACTATACTCATTCACATTCATACTTCTGATGCCTTTGTTCTTCTAGTAACCTCTCCCCTACAATTCCACTGATGAAATTCTCTCTCTCTCTCTCTCTCTCTCTCTCTCTCTCTCTCTCTCTCTCTCTCTCCATTTACCCCAAACCCAATCATCCTTTCAGACCCAGCTTAAATTCTGCCTCTTCCATGAAGCCTTCCCTGACTACACTAGCCCAGAATGCTCCCTTTTCCTGAATTCCTGCTGCACTTACAGTTGCTGTCACATGGCTGAGTATTCAATCATTCTTTAATTGTTTTATATTAGTTATGCTCTGTCTTTAGCAAGACTGTAAATCCTGGGAGGACAGAGGCCATGTTCTGTGCCCTCATAACACAGGGCTAGGCATGTAGAAGGTACTTAAATCTTTTAGTGGCTGATAAACAATAGAAATATCCTCCTCTCACTTCTAGTCCCTTTGGTTATTCCCTTCACAGGCCTATCTCTGCACTGATGTGGAAACTGAGTATGTTTCCTGTGAGCAGACACTGCTGCTCCTAGCCTTATGAGATAGGGAATAGAAGGTTAGGGAGACTGAGGAAGCTAGAACAGGATTGAGAAATGAGGTTGGGGATTATGCAGATTTCTACAGCTGAATGGTGTTTTGTTTTGTTTTTTTAATTTTGCTTTTTGGAGAGCAATTGGGTTAAGTGACTTGCCTAAGGTCAAACGGCTAGTTTTTGTGTTAAGTGTCTGAGGCTGGATTTGAACTGGGCCCTCCTGACTCCAGGGCTGGTGCTCTATATACTGCGCCACTTAGCCACCCCTGAATGGTATTTTTGAGGGCTTTGAGGGTTTGGTGCTTTTCTTTGAGGGGGGACTACCTATAACCAATCTCCTTTCTGACTTCTGGGGGGTCTTGAGTGACATAGCCTCTGTACCTCAGGATTTTTTCTTTCAGTTAAATTAATTTCCGGAGTACCTGCTACCTGCATGTCATTGTGCCAAGCTTTAATGAAAAAATACAGAACCAACTTTAGAGAAAGTAGGTGGCATTATAGTAAAAACACTGGAGTTGGGTAATCATGACCTTGGCAAGTCACTTAACCTTTCTGGGCCTCAGTCTCCCCATATATAAAATGAGAGGGTTGGACTAGACACCCTCTAAGATTCCTTCCAGTTGGAAATCAATGGAAATAAGAATTGGATTCATGTGCTGACTGATGTTCACTAGCTGTGTGACCTTAGACAAATCATTTAAATTCTCTGAGCATTAGTTTCTTTGTCTATAAAATGGGGACACTGATCCTTGCAAATCCTACCCCCACAGAGTTGTGAAGAAAACCCTTTATAAACTGTAAAAATCTATGTATCTGTGAATTATCATTATTAGACCTTGTTTCTGATCTTGAGGAACTTACAACCACTCCACAATGTGATCTACTTTGACAAGTAGATCTGCTCTAGCCTTGAGTAGATCAGAAGTCAGAAGGAAGGGACTTCACCATCTGAAGAGACTTCTCCACCATCTGAATGCTAGATTCTCCTTTGGGGTTTTAGCCCTTATAATTCTATCCCAAACATTGCTAGAGTTTATACGTAGAACTTTACTATTTCAGAGGCAAAGTGGGAAAAACCTAAGACCTGGCTATTTAAACTGCCTCAAATGTCCCCATGGAAGTCTATTGCCCTTAACTTTTTTCATAAAAACAAACAAACAAACAAACAACACAGAGACATTGCAAATAATGTCTAAGAAAGGCTTACTCCCTTCCTTCTCAGATCCTATAGCAGAAAGAAAACTGGCTGGTTCTTAACAAAGGGTATTAAAAATCTGGCCCCATCACCAGCCAGCCAAGCGTTTATTCAGTGACTACATGTGCTCTATGTTGGTGCTATTGGAGGAAAAGGATAAATATAAGGCATGCTTCCTGGCCCCCAAGAGCTTATAGTCTATTTGAGGTAACAAGAATGTTATCATAAACTCAAGTCAGGCAGAAGGAACATTAATAATATTATTTAATCCAACCTGCTCAGATGAAGAAGCTGGAGTTCAGAGAGGTTGATTTACCCAGTGTCACACAGGTAGTAAATAATAGAACTGGCATTCAAATCCAGGTCACTTGACTCGAGCTCTCCAGGGCTACAATCCACTTCAGCTGCCTACCTGATGGAGATCAGTGTTGGCTGCAGTAGCCAGGGAAAGCTTTTTGGAAAAGGGAAGAAAAGGGAAGCAAAAGGTGAGTACAAAAGACATGACCTGGGAATACTGAGAAGACTGGCCTCATTTCTCAACCAGGTTGCACATTGGATTTGTACATCTTGCTCCAGAAACCTCTTCTTCCTGGAAGATCACTTGAGTCCTGGAATTCATACTTTGAAAGTATCCTCCCAGCCCCCTCCCTCTGAATGGTCTCCATTTAAGGAGGGCACCAAAGGCAGTCCTCCTTAAATTTTTCAACATGCTGCAATCAGGATTTCTCCATCATATCCTCCACCCTGCCCCCCTTTTCAATTTCCTTTTATGTGTTCTCTTCCCCCATTAGAATGTCAGCTTCTTGAGGGCAGAGACTATCTTCCTTTTTCCTTGTTTGGGGGAGGGGTGTGTGCAGGCATTGAAAATTTATATATATATATATATATATATATATATATATATATATATTTTCCCCAATTATATGTAAAATTTTTTAACATTCTTTTTTTAAATTTTGAGTCCTAAATTCTCTTTCTCCCCCTTTCCTCCCCCTTACCTGAGAAGGAAAGCAATTCAATATTGATTATATAATTCAGTTCTCTTGTATTTGTATTCCCCAGCATTTAGAACAGTTTTTAGCACATAGTACATAACACCTAGCTTTTACCCTCTGGTTCTAGCATATCAGGGCAGTTTTCCTTGATAATTTCTTGAAAGATAACATCTAGGTTCTTTTTTTTTGATCATGACTTTCAGGTAGTCCAGTAATTCTTAAATTATCTCTCCTGGATCTGTTTTCCAGGTCAGTTGTTTTTCCAATGAGATATTTCACATTTCCTTCTATTTTTTCATTCTTTTGATTTTGTTTGATTATTTCTTGATGTCTGATAAAATCATTAGCTTCCACTTTCCCAATTCTAACTTTTAAGGAATTATTTTCTTCAGTGAAATTTTGTGCCTCCTTTTCCATTTGGCCAATTCTACTTTTTTAAGGAGTTCTCTTCAGTGAATTTTTGTATACCTTTTCCCATTTGGCTAATTCTGTTTTTTAAAGCATTCTTCTCATTGGATTTTTGTGTCTCTTTTACCACTGACCTATTCTATTTTTTAAGGTGTTATTTTCTTCAATTTTCTTTTGTGCCTCCTTTACCAAGCTGTTGATTCTTTTTGCATTTTTTTATATCAGTCTCATTTCTCTTCCCAATTTTTCCTCTACCTCTCTTGCTTGATTTAAAAAATCTTTTTAAACCTCTTCCATTCATATTTTTCTTTGATGCTTTGAATGCAGGAATTTTGACTTTGTTGTCTTCTTCTGAGTGTGTTTTGATCTTCCTTTTAACCATAATGACTTTCTATGTTCAGAATTTTTTTCTGTTGTTTGCTCATTTTCCAGCCTATTTCTTGATTTTTAACTCTATGCTAAAGTGAGGCTCTGTTTCCCAAGTTGGAGAGGACTTTGTCTCAAGCTTCAGGATTTTTGTGCAGCCATTTTCAGAGGTAATTCTGGGGACCTGTAAGTTTTTGGCTCTTCCAATGTATTATGATCTAGGGAGAAGTGTGTTTACTACCCTTCTCTACTGTGCACTGGTTTGTGAGGGACCACAAGAACTCTTTTCAACCCTGGAACCATGACTAAGGTTCCTGCTCCCCTGTGGCTGCAAATTCTTTTTTTTTTTTTTGTCTTTATTAATTTGTTTGTTTACTTTTAGTTTACAAGATTCAGTTCCACAATCCCTTGAGTTTCAAATTTTCTCCCTCCCTTTCCTTCCCCCATCTCCCCTACCCCCGAACCTCCCATGTTGGCATGTAATCAAGTATAGGATCTGTAAATACTTTCACATTAGACTTTAGTCAGGTTGTAAAGAAGGATTGTAACTGATGGAATGAACAATGGGAAAGAGGAAACACAATCAAACAAGAAAAAGAAAGAGAGCAGTTAGTTTGCTTCAGTCTGCATTCAATCTCTGTTCTTTCTAGTTCTCTCTCTCTCTCTCTCTCTCTCTCTCTCTCTCTCTCTCTCTCTCTCTCTCTCTCTCTCTTTTTGATTTTTGGAGGGCATTTGGGGTTAAATGACTTGCCCAAGGTCACACGGCTAGTTTTGTGTTAAGTGTCTGAGGCTGGATTTGAACTCAGGTCCTCCTGACTCCAGGGCCTGTGCTCTATTCACTGTGCCACCTAGCTGCCCCTAGTTCTTTCTCTTAATGTAGACATCTCCTTCCACCATGAGTCTTTTGAAGTTGTCTTATAACCTTGTATTGCTGAGAAGAGTTCAGTCTATCAAAGTTGGTTGTCATACATATGTTGTGTCTGTAATTATGTACAAATTTCTCCTGATTCTGCTGTTTTCACTCAGCATCAGTTTGTATAAGTCTCTCCAGGTAAATATGAAGTCTGTCTGCTCCTCATTTCTTATAGCACGATAGTACTCCATTACATTCATATACCACAACTTATTCAGCCATTCCCCAATTGATGGGCATCCCCTCAATTTCCAATTCTTTGTCACCACAAAAAAATTGTTATAAATATTTTTGTACATACAGGGTGTCTGCAAGTTCTGCTGTGCTAGTGTTCCTCCAGACCCTGGAATTGCCTCCCAGGACTGCGACTCAGATCCAAGTGAAGGCAGTGCAACAGAGTCCTGTCCCTGGTGCCAGCAAAGGGACCCCTGTAAATCTCCTTTTGACCCACTGTCCAATCCCCTCACTGTCTGTGGGCTGAGAGGTCTGGAAACCACCAATGCTGCCACTGACTCAGTCACCCCTAGACCTGCTCCTGGTTTGCTAGGGCTCAGTCTGCACTGCCTGTACTGGACTGACCTCCTCTTTGACCTTGGTGCAGCAGACCTTTCCTGCAGACCTTCTAAATTGTCTTGGCCTGGAAAAATTGCTTCCCTCCATCTTTTTTTGAGTTCTGCCACTCTAGAATTTGTTTAGAGTTATTATTTAAAGGTATTTTGAGGGGTTTGAGGGAGATCTCAGGCTTGGCTCTGCCTTAACACATAGCTTTATAAATCCTTGTTGACTGACTAAGCCTATATGAAGTGGAGGATCTATATGAAGGAGTGATGGGAAATCAGGTTAGGTAGAATGTGGTCAGATTGTAGAAGGCATTAAAGTCAAGCCAAGGAATATGGACATTTTTCCCCCTGTAAGTAAGGGATAACTATGATAATTTTTGGACCAGAAGACATGTTAAAATATTATAAGGCCCATGGAAATGGGAACATATAGGCTCAGAGTTAACTGTCAATGACCACTTTGACAAGTGACTCTTTCACACACTTGTCCAGTCAATGTTTGAAGCTCCCTTTAATGTAGCTGAACTGAGAGACGATCAAAACAGGGATATGGAGGACTGTATGTACACAGGTGAGGAACATTCTGTGTGACCTCATGACAAAGCACACAGAGACGCATTCCATTTTATCTATTTTTTTATGTTATAATTTTATGTCACCCATATCCTTTCTCTCCTCCACAAGCATGGATCAGTAATGTCACTTTCATCTCAGAAGGACAGTACTATTATTAGCAAGGAAAATGAAGAGTTGGCCATGTGCCCATCTTACAGATGAAGGAAATGAGGCGCAGAAAAGATGGTGTGACTCAAAGACACACAGCAAGTGTTACTGGCAGAACTGAGCCCAGGTCTTTGAACCTGCTGCCTTGAGCTGTCTACTAGATGATCTTACATAGGTGATTCTTAAAGTCACAGAAAATTAAACCTAGAGGGAAGCTGAGGAATCATCTAGCCCACCCATCTACTTATTTTTACAGAGAAGGAAATGGAGACCAAAGAATTTGACTCTGATAGCTACGTAAGTAGCATCTGGGTAGTAAATCCAGGACTCAGACCCATGCCTTATAAGGATTCACCTTCTTGATTAGCCTATAGCTTTGTATACTCTCAGAACTGACCACTGAGGCAGCATGCTAACTCCATGTTCCCTATAAGGCACCTAACATATTGTCGGTTTTCAATTAAAAACCCCCACAAATACTATTAATAGCAACAAGTTAATTAAGTCTTGCAACCAGATCTTACTTGCCAGACCTTATTGCTCCCACTTTGGTTTATGTTTTTAACCAAAAAACAAAAACAAGAATACCCCACCACACATTCTTCTAGTTACTAAACACTTTTGCTGTTTTCAGGACCACAGGGGTCAGTAAAAGAGGCCTGTTTGCTTTCCTTCCTGCCTTCATTCTCAAGGGGAAGAGAACAAGCTGGTCCCTGACTCAGAACTGAGGATTGTAGTTGGCAGTTCCTTCTCCGTGTCCAGCACCAAGGAACAGAGCTTGTCTGTTTTCTCCCCAGGGCTGGGAATGAGGAAGCAAGGGAGACAAGGAGGGAGGAGTCTGGAAGAAATGGAAGCATGGAGCAAGCCTGAGAGGTTGCCTCTGGGGTTGCTCCCCTAGAAACTATGAAAAGGAGTTTGGATTCGAAGTAAAGACAAGGGAAAGGAAGAAGGTAGTCCTGATCCAGAGCCCCAACTCAGAGCAGACTTGAGCCAGAGAGGAAGAGGGAACAGAGGCCCTGCTTCCCCTATTTGCTTTGTCCTCAGGGGAGGCCAAAGATAACACCAAACAGTCCTTCCCCTTCCCAAGTTCCACCTGAAGGCTGAACAGAGGCAAACAACACAGAGAGGAAGAGACTCAATTCATTTGACCAGAAATGAGCTTTGTGATAACAGGCCCTTCTTAAGGCAGTTATATAACCTTTATGCGCCTGGTGCTATGCAGAAGTAAACTTCACAAGACACCACTCTGTCCATTAGGAACTTCCACTCCAAGCAAGGTGAGACAGACAGAGAGAGACGGGATGGGATGAAGGAAAGGGAAGAAGAATGGACTTCTGGTTATTGCATATTCTTATAGACAAACATTTTTTGATATAGAAAGGACCATAGGGGTTATTTTGTCCAAACCCTTTTGTTTTACAGATGGGGAAACTAAGACCCCAAGAGGGGAAATTACTGTCCAGAGGTCACCAAGACTAGACCCCAGGCCTTCTGAGTTTAGGATTTCCAACTCCTCTTAGTTATTCAGTTGACTACTGATTTCCTACTCTGGTATGCCTCTGACATAAGAGGTACTTTGTTGAATTGATTCAGATTGAACTAGACTATAAACTATCTGAGAGCAGGAGACCCTGTCTTGTTTACCTTTGTATTCTTAGGACTTGCCACAATAAATTTTGACTGGGAATTCATCAAACACTGGTTCATTAAAGATATTTTGTGGGTTTCCTTATTTTTATAATTTATTAAAATAGATGGACTTACTTCTGTTACTAAAGTACCCTGAAATGAGTTGAAATCTAAGATAAACCCAGTAGTTTATAGGAATTCTAGTTCATACTTATTGCTGGAGAGGTTCTTATGACTTCCCCCAACATTTTATCTAGAGTTGAGAATCACACGTGAGGTGCATAGATTGTGAACCTGCTTTCCCCTTTCTGCCCCATGTCCCTCCAAAATCTTGGGGGCTTCATAGCTAACCACAGAGGAGCAGACCATGAGATGTAAAGGAACCTGGAGATCTAAGTGGAGACGTCAAGAGAGCATTGTAATCAGATGTGCCACCAGGGAAAGAAAGAAGAAGTGAATGGAGACACCTGGGGTCATGAGAGGAAAGGGTGGTCATAATGACTTTGAATGAGGGAGGGAACTGATCTTACATTTCTCTGAGCCCACTCCTATCCTGAAGGCTTATCCAGGTCAAGAAAGGTCTGTGAATTTTCTCCTTCCCTCTCCCAGTAACCCCTGGAAGAAGTCGATGGTGAGACACACTAAGTAATGATCTGGACATGACACTAGACTTAGGATTTTGGAATCTTGGGCTCTGGAGACTTAGCTAGATCACAGATTTACTGTGACATGAAATCTCTACAACTGCCTAAGCCCCAGTTTAACATCTATAAATGGGATAAACACCAAACCACTTTTTTTAAGCTCTTGGGAATGAATGAATTTAAATGTTTTGAATCTCTGAAAAAGAAGGTTAAAAATAAAAATGAAATAAAAAAAAAGAAAGAAAGAGGGTTATGTGCAGAGGGTGTGCTGGAGCCAGCTCTAACTGGCTTTGAGAGGCTTTGTAAAATTTTCAATGTGAACATTTATACTTCAAAAATCAGCAATCCCTATATAACAGGGGTTGGCTTATTACTTTGTTGATTGTCTAGGCTTAAGAAAGTATTAATAATGCAGATTAAACTTAAAAGTATGTGTGCATACATCACCCCCCTCTCTATTAAACGTACTAGCTAGTGTCCTCTGGTCACATGTATGGAGCCTATGCCCAAGAACAGAGGTATCAAACACCCAGCGCTCAGCCTCAAGAGGTCATTAATACTCCCAAGTCTACAGAAACCATATTAAAATGTAGTTGGGAAATATTTGAAAAAAATAAAAAAAAATATAATAAAACAGAGACAATATCAATATGAGGTTTTCTAAGGCAAAATTCCCCCCCATTTACCCTCACCCCTTTTATTTGAATTTGACACCATTTGCCCTATTTTATGTGGGGATGGGCCCCTTTCTGGTGGACTAAATATCCTTCAGTAAAGGGTCAAAGCACATATGACCCACAGAAAGGAGTCAATCAGTCAACAAGCATTCATATTTATAGAAAAGTTTATACTTATATAAATTTATATTTAGAGGTCATGGGCCTACCTCTCCACATGCTCTAGGGGATAGTTCTTATACAATACAAAATTGTATAAGATTTTGAAAAAATTGAAATTGAAAAAATTTGAAAATTGAAAAAAAAGATTTTCTCACTTACATAGACTTATCTTTACTATTGAGCTTACATTCAATGGAAAGAGTTGAACTGATTCAAGGGGCTGAAAACCTATAGATTTGAAATCCAAAGTACCAGAGAAAGAAAATCTTGTTAGGTTTTAACAAAGAGGTACTGCTTTTGGTTTTGTCTTTTTTAAAAATTAGAGAATCAGTCAACAAGCATTTATCAAGTATTTACAATGTTCCACATTACTTTGCCATGCCCTCACAATGTCCTACTTTCCAGCTACCCTTTTTGTAAGAATTTAATAAATACTTTATCATTCAGTTATTCCTTTGTTCATTCATGTGGTAGACACTATGCTAAATGCTAGGGAAACAAACAAAAAGTCAAAACTCCTGTCCTTAAGGAGCTTACATTCTAATGGATGAGACATGTGTGATACTTGGCACATACAAAATACAAGGAAAGTTGATGGAAAGTAACCTTAGAGTGGAAGACATTGGCACCTGTGGAGACTGAGAAAGGTGTCTGGGAGAAGGTGGCATTTGAGCTGAGTCTTGAAAGAAAAGGGATTCTAGCACATGGAGCTAAGAGTAGAGAACAGCCAGTGAAGAGGCAATGGAGTCATGTGCAAGGAACAGCATGTAGGGCAGTACAGGACTATCTTACTTTTCTATTTGTATTTTGTACTTTGCAAATAGTAAGAGTTCAATAAATGTTTCATTCATTCAGTCAAGAAGATTGGAAAGATGGGAATTAGCCAGATTGTGAAAAGCCAGACAAAGAGGTAATTGGGAGCCACTGGAGATTTGAATTTAGGGATGACATGGAGCAGAACTATTCTTTAGGAAAATCACTTTGGCACCTGTGTGGTTCCCCACCTGAGTCAGAGAGAGCAATGAGAAGGTTAGGCATATTTCTAAAAGAGGTGAGGTCTCTACTTTTTAACATGGGCTTCTTTTTAGAAAAATCTCTGTTATATCCTCTTAAAGGAAGAACTAGCATTGAAGTATGAGGTTAGGAATTTCAAAGGGAGGATTATGGGGAGGGTATGTTGTGTATCTGGAGATAGGAAATTTTGAAAACATGATGAAAGTGTTAATAGAAAGAAGCTTTGCAGTCAGGAGACCTGGGTTTGAATCTTGACTCTGCTGTTTAACTAGATGCATGACCAGGGGCAAGCCCACTGTTCATTTTGGGGCCCCAGGTTCTTCATCTTTAAAATGAGATGGTTGGACTAGGATGACCTATTAGGTCCCTTTTCTGGTGAACATCTATGAATTTCTAGGAACGTCTGTCCCCATGATCCCTTCTAGTTGCAGTATAAATCCTACTCCTCTAAATAGGCTTACAAGCAAAATAATGAGACCATTTCCAGAGGCTGAATGGCAGGATTGAAAGGTCAGCCCTTTTGCTTTCCTAAACCCAAAGGTTGTAGCTTACTAGCTCTTTTCTCGACAGGCCAGGCATATAAATGGTGGGTGGATGTTGGCCTGCCAACAACAGCTCATATGAAGGTCTTGCACAATAAACTCCCACAAAAACCCACTTACACACCTACCCATTTGCCATTTTTCCTGGGGTGATTAGAGCTGGATCAAGTTACAGGTGAGTATTCAACTCTCTCTCCTCTATTCTGCCCCACCCTGTCCCACCCCAGCAGGAAGAATTCAGTAGGAACACCTAAGGAAGCCAACACCTCTAAAGGCAAGGGAACAGACGGAGAAAAAAAAATTTAAATAAATAAATAAAATTCCTTTTAAAGGAAAGGGAATAAAAAAAATCCACTCTCTTTACCTCCTCCCAATCCCAGAAACCTGTGAGCTATGTAAATCTATGTAAATCAGGCTACTGTAGCAAAAGAGGACCTCATTCTATAAAATGCTACATGTTTTCAGAGTGGAAAGAAGGATTTGGATGGGGTTTCTTTGTGATGGGTTTCATTTTTAGTGGGGTAGGGGCAGTGGGAAGATGAGAGAGAAGAAGGACAACTGCAAGGTGAGGAGGCAAGATATGGGAGCTGAACAAAGAAAGCAGAATCAAGATGGGACTGGGGAAAAGGGAGAAAAGAATCCAGCCCATGGTGGGGAGGGTCACATTGATGGCCCTTCTCAGGTCAACCCAGTTCAACCACCCTCAACCTTCAACAAGCTTAGAACTAAAATTCTTAGCTGCCTCTCTTTCTGATTCTTGATGATTTGGTACAAAGTCAGTAAGGGTAAGAGCAGGAAGAGAAGAGGAAAGGAGGGGTTATGGGAAAAGAATTGTGCACACCTCAGTGCAAGTCCCAAAGAGACAACAAGTCTGCCAGGCTAAATGTAAGAACCTCTCAGAGGAAAAGGGAGTGGTAAAATACAAGTCCCAAAGGGTGGCATTTGAAGGACCTTTCAACAAAATGCATAAACTGACTTCTTCCCTTTGGGCCCTTAGTTCAAGGAGTAGAAGGACTTTCTTGCCTCAGAAAAGAAAAAAGTCAATGACTTTATCATCAATTTGCAATAATAATTCTTTAAAGGTTTGCTTTTATTTTAAGAACCACAGGTCTGGATTTGGATCCTCACTTCCTCCCCAGTTTGTCTTCATCCTAGCTCTTTGGACAAGTTGTTCTCAGTTCACTCTCAGAAACAAGATCTCTGGCTTCTAGACCAAATGAGGTCAGTGGACAAATGTAGTGGAAGCCTGACAGTTCTAGTCAGTTGAAGGATTTTGAAATGCATGGAAGAACACAAGGAAAGGAAGAGTGATGATGAGGGAACTGAGGATGGGGAAACAAAGGGAACTTCTAAATGACACATCATCAGAGTAAGAACATTCTGTAGTATGGACCCTTGGAAGGTTAAGCTGATACTGGACAGAAACTTGGTTCTGGACTCCTGAAGTCACTGATCTGTGGTCTAGACAACCAAAGTGAGTAACTGGTTTTTATTTGTGAGTAAGGCCAAATTGTTGGGGGCCCTGATTCACTTGAAAGTGGCTTGGATTAGTACCAGAGCAATTTTCTTCCTAGGATAGACTCCATGGTGATGCTGTCTGGTCTTGGTCCTGTGTGTGTCTCTAGTTAAAGAAAAGGAAAATGCCAAGAGCACATTTCTGTTGCCTGGAAATTCACAATTTGGTAGTTTTGAGAGACACCAGACTAAACTGGACTCTTTCCCTTACCAATTAAACCAGTAACTTCCTATCTCCTGGGGGCATTTCAGAGCTTTTGTCTTGGGTGACAGCATTTAGGTCAGGCCTTGAATCTTAGATGTGGAAAGGATCTTGGAGATCATTTAGTGCAGTTTCTTCATGCCTTAGAAGAGACACTTCAGACCCTGGGGTGAAAGCTCTCCCCCAAGATTACACTTCATTCACGGTCTGAGCCAGCACTAGAACCTGGTTTCCTGACTTAAGTCCACTGTGTCTTCCATTATTACATCCAGTTCAATTAAGACTAGCTATTGCTGAATGCTTTTGTGAAGTCTGCTTTAAATGGGTCATTCTTGTTCTCTATGAAAGATGCTGGTACTTGTTTACCAAATCAAGTTTTAGACAAAAGAAAGATCCTTTGTAAATACCATACAATCCACCCTTCTTCCTCTTCTGCAACATTTCTTGCCATCACTGGGCCATTGCTAGGTAGCTAGGTGGCATAGTAAATAGAACACTGGAAGACCTGAGTTCAAATCCAGTCACAGACATTTCCTAGCTGTGTGACCCTGGACAAGTCACTTAAATGCCATTTGCCTCAGTTTCCTCATCTGTAAAATGGGAGTAATAATGGGGGTTCAGGATCAAATGAGATAATAATTATAAAGTACTTAACACAGTACCTGCCACAGAGTAAATGTTATGTAAGTGTTAGCTATTATTATAATATAAATGCATCACTTTGCAAACCTTAAAAGTGCTACATAAATGGTTACTAGCACAGGGATTTCCTACCCATAGCCCGGGCTGCTGAAATAAGCTCTGAAACCCACCACTTCCTAGGTAGTATTCTATACCATGTGCCATTGGTGTGTCATGATGCCCTGTTATTCTTCAGCTTGCCTTTGCCAAGCTTTAACCAAAAGGGCTAAAGGTGGTAGTGACCATGGCATAGCAAGAAATATTGATGTATTTCTATATTCAACATACGATTGAGGAAAAGAGATGTGAGGAGTGATAGACTAGTGAAGGAGAAAAATTGGGGAACACAGAAAGACCTTCTGGATGTCCCTCAAATCACCTGAGTTGCTGACTCTACTAGTCCTGCTAGTTCCGAGGAGCAAATCAGGGAAAAGCTTGGATACTGTTCTAACCAACTTATACTAGGATATATTTGACCTTGGGCAATTCACTGATCCCTCACTAGGCTTCAGTTTCCCCATCTGTAAAATAAGGAGGTCAGGCTAGGTGACCTCCAAGGTCTAACATTTTAGATTCTAAGATCCTTCCAGTTCTCACATTCTGTATTCTAAGATCCCTTCCTAGCTTAGACATGCTATGATTCTACCAGAAAACACACACACACACACACACACACACACACACACACACACACACACACACACTGAAACACAGATACTACCCTAGTTCTGATAGGACAGTGAGCATGGGGCAGTCATCCCAGTTTAGCAAGAGTGATCCTGGGGGACAAGACATGTGGAGACCTTCCCCATCCCCCAAATTCCACAGCTGTCCACCCAAGCCTGATTCCTTCCTTCCCTCAGGCCTGCCTCCCTCCCCCACACCCTGGCCCAGTCACTAACCCATTTGCTGAGGCTTCCGGCCAGCAACACCCCCCCACACACACCCCCACCCTGAGAAAATCTGTGGCCCTGGCTTGCCTCTGGCTGAGTGTTTTTCTCCCAGTTCTGGTACATGTGTGCACATATGCCTTTTTAAAAACCTTGCTCTAGAAATTCTTCTCCCCAAGCCCACTCCCCCCACCCCCACATACTCTCCACTCCCCAGATGAACAGAGGGTGAGTGTGTGTGTGTGTGTGTGTGTGTGTGTGTGTGTGTGTGTGTGTTGAGAGAGAGAGAGAGAGAGAGAGAGAGAGAGAGAGAGAGAGAGAGAGAGAGAGAAGGAGAGGGGAAAAGAGGGAGAGGGAGAGGGAGAAAGAGAGAGAGAGAGAGAGAGAGAGAGAGAGAGAGAGAGAGAGAGAGAGAGAGAGAGAGAGAGAGAAATGCAAATGTTTTTTATCCTCCTTTCTTTTAAATACTGAAACCAGCCTTGACAGAGCCTGAAAATAAATGGCACCGACTCGCTGGGATTTCAAATTCCGTGATTAAGGGCTGAAGCAAATACTTTTCCCCCCTCCCTTCCCTGGGCTGATAGAGCACGCAGGGGCTGAGGACAGCTTTTTGCTTAGCTGCCAGAAGCTCTGATATGCTGAGCTTCCATTGCCGAGAGAGAGAGAGATTATTCTCTGGATCTCCCAGGTTGTTTATCAGGAGCGCTCACTACAGCAGCCACTAAACCAGTTTAAATCCTCCTCCCCAGGTCCCTACCCCTCCCCTTCCAAAAAAAAATTTTTTTTTTAAAGAAAAGAAGAAAGGAAGGGAGGAAAGACAGACAGAAAGTGCTGTGGAGGAGTGGGCTCTCCCCTCCTCTCCTTTCCTTTAACCTCAGAAGCAGAGGACAGACTGCAAAGTTGTGAGAATGAGGGGGAAGAGAGAAAAAAGGAGAGGGAGAGAAAGCGGCTTGATCAACAGGGAGAGGAGGTGAGCAAGGAGGAGGAAAGAAGGTTTGTGCTGGATTGGTGGAACAACAGGCTTAGAATCTCCATGCCTTGCTTGGGGGGGGAGCGGGGGAGCGGGTAGAGAACTTGGGAGAGAGGAGGATGCTTTGAGGCAGCAGTAACCCAGCTCCCCACGCATCCCAGAGCTCTCGCTCTCATTCCCCAAGCAGCTCAGGCAGCTTCTGCATTCTTGCCAGTGTCATCCTGGTCCCTAGGAGGTTTGAGCTCTAATGGGGAGCTCCCACCTGCCTCTCTGTCTCTGAGGAAAGGGAGCAGACCATAAGAAACTGCTCACCAGGGAGGATCCCCTGGAAATGACCAAGCTCCTTAAGACACAACTGTCCATACTCATAGATGGATTAGATGCTTGTCTACTGGAATAATGTGAAGGACATCCTGATGATCCCCAACAACTCATATGGATGCACCAAAAACATCTCTCCCACCAGCCTGTCACTGATGCCCAGGAAATCCATCAGCAATTCATTCCTTCATGTTAATTATTATTGTCTCCTTGGGATTCTTCTATAAAACATCAATTCCACTTGGGAGAAATAACTGAGAGACACTATCACCATAGTTTATTACTTTTCTAGGAGATATGAGGGAGGGGCAATTGGAAGGCATGGGGTAGCTGGCTAAGAGAGTGGGGAACAGAGAAAGAAAAGTGGAGAGAGGAGAGGAGAGAACTAAAGAAAAACTTCAAATTTTCAGTTTGGCCAGGGACAACCCTCAGATCACTAAGACCTACTCTCATGAGTTCTGGCCCAGTGATACATAGAAATGATAGAACACTAAGTTGCCAGGTCATAAATTGTCCCATTTAACTATTGAGACTTTAGTCCTTTCCAAATGACTTTTGGTGTTAATGACTAGGCTTCAGTCATTGAAGCTTTAGAAATAAAATCAAGCCACAGGGTATCCTAATTCTGGCATGAAAGGCAGTTTAGAGTTCCATGGTGCCAAATTCTGCCCACTGTAGACGTGTTCAAGTGTACTGTCAGTATTTCCTTTCCTATATAGCGTCTGACACATGGTAGGTGCTTAATAAATGTGGGTTGATTGGTTAGCTCATCTGAATAAGGGGCATGAATAACAGTTATGAAGATGAATTTTTAACTCCACCTAAGCACAATACTTACAATTAGGGTAGCTGCCACTACAGTGGTAGTGTAGGCTTCCTGATTGTATTTACTTTCAGTCATGGGATGAGTCAACAAACATCTATATATGGAATTGATCTACTTGTAAAACAAAAATATAATTATTGAGAAAACAGCTCACACTATTTATCCTTAACTTATATTTTCTACTTATAAGCAACTTAATACTCCACTTAGAATGAAAACTAAAAGCAGAATGTCTAAGTACAAAGTGGGCACTGATATTAGTACTTAACTGTTATAGACTCCTAGCCTCCACTTGTTTTTCCTCCCTTCTCCAGGCTTCTTTAGTGCCAGTCATTCCCTTAGTATGTCCCTATCTTCTCATGGAATTGGATCCCTTCTAGCTCTCTCCTTGGGAGAGACAGATAAAACAGACTAGATCATTTTTAGTTCGCCCTTTGCTGCTCTTCACTCTTGTCCTTGCCTTATAGAAGTTATTTACCTTTACACAAAGGAGAAGTATGGCCCATGGATAGGTTTCCCTCCTGATGTTTGTCTTATATATGCATTTTACACCCTGAAGCTTCATTTCTTAAAGGCGCCAGATACCTTTTCCTTAATATTTAAAAATCATTCAACTTGGGACACATTTTAATTGAATTTATAAAAAGATGGCTTCTTCACATGATCTTCACACCAGGGTAGTGAAAATGGTGGAATTTCTTATGTGAAGGGCAAATTTTCTGTCACATATAGTAGATTTGGTAAGTGGAGAGGAGTGGTCAAGGGACAAGTAATATGGGGAAATGTGGCCATAACCTCTGTAATGATCTGTATTCCATCTTGGGGTCAGTCTTAGATTCTTGTTTATCATAGAAACATAGACACCCTCTCCAAGACTTTCTGTTTCTTCAGAAACTAAAGCTGCTCTTGTCCTTTGTATGATCTGCTCTACTACATGGGCTTGCTCAAAGCTTGCCAAGCAGTTCTCATTCTACCACCACTTAGCACACATCAGGAAAGTCCCCAACATTTTTGAGGGGGAAGCAGGGTCAATAAGAAAGAGATACCTTTTCAAGAGCTAAAAGACAGGTAAATGCCTAGAAAGGGGTGAGCTGGGGAGTCTGTTTTCTGTAGCCTCACTGGGAATTTCCTTTCCACTTTCCATCTTAATATGACCAAATCTGAATTCCTTCTCACCATTTCCACCTTCTTCAATGACAACACACATTTCTAGTCTCCCAGGTTACAAAGAGTAAGCTGCAGAATCTCTTATTTTTCCATATCCTACATCTTCTATGTCTAATTGGTCCCCAAATCCTGTTTTCTGCCTTTAAAATGTTTTGTGTGTGTGTGTGTGTGTGTGTGTGTGTGTGTGAACTTCTTCCTCTTGACTCCTTATACTCTTATCTTAATCCATCACTTTTTGCCTTTTGTTGTTGTTGTTGTTTAGTAGTTTCCTACTCCTTGTGACCCCATTTGAGTTTTTCTTGGCAAAGCTACTGGAGTAGTTTGCCATTTCTTTCTGCAACTCATTTTATGAGGATGAGGAACTTAGGCAAAAAGGGTTAAGTGACTGGCCCAGGGTCACATAGCTAGTAAGTGTCTGAAGCTGGATTTGAACTCACGAGATGAATCTTCCTGATTCTAATCCCAGGGCTCTAGTTGCCCACCCTTTTGCCTAGACTATTATAATAAGCTGGTTCTCACTTCCTCCAGTGTCTCCTTCTACCAGTCTGCCCTACATACTGAACCTGGCAGATGAATCTTCTTCAAAATTTGCTTCTGTCACATTGCTCCTCTGATCAAGACTTATTGCCTAAAACATCAGACTCAAACTCCTTGAGCTGGCTGTCCAAGTCCTCCACAATCTGTACTCACCCTACCTATCCAATCTCATTTGTCACTATACCCAAGGCAAGTCAGCTTTGCCTTGCCTTCACACATACCACCTCCATTCCCTTGCCCAAACCTTTGTTCATGGCTTCTTCCATTTACACAGATGCTACACATTCTCCAAGATCCATCTTCACCACTAAGCTTTTTCTAGTTTCTCTCACCTGCACTTATCTCTTCCTTCTTGGGAAACTGGCTTCATTCATTCAACAAACCTTTACTGAGCATCCACTATATAGAGACAACATGCTCTTATTGGTTCAGTTAAGCCATTGCTCTAGAATTCCTGATCATGTATTAGTTTTGTATTCTGTGTGAGATTTGGACCTTCTCAAAGGCAAAAAAAGACACATTTTTCTATATCTCCCATAACCCTAGGCACATATTAGGTGCTTGTTAACTGGTTGATTCAATTACTCAGGGAAGATATGTGAAGGGATATATATCCTATGAAGAGAGACAAACAGGTTTAGGCTTCTTTAGTCTGGAAAAACACTAGAGTTGCCTCCTCACCCTAGTAAATAGACTGGAATTAAGATTATAAAGTCTTGAAGGGGATAGTGAGGGTGAACATTGAATTAATAATAATAGCTAACATTTATATAGTGTTTTAAGTTTTGCAAAGTCTTTAAATATATTATTTCATTTGATCCTCAGAACTACCCTGTGGGGCAGGTCCTAAAGATATTATTATGTTCATTTTACAGATGAGGAAACTGAGTCTGAGAGAAGCCCAAGACAGCTAATAAGCATCAAGTGTGGGATTTGAACTCTGGTCTGCTGAACTCCAAGTCGAATACTCTATCCAGTATGCCAGAAAATAGATTAACATTCTACGTTACACACTGGGAAAGACAATTTGTAAAGCCGTGAGAAGTATAGGCTGAAAATATAAATAGGTTTGAGAAGGCTTAAATAAGCTCACGGATGGAAGCTCCACAATTGAAGGGGGGATGTTTGGGGAAACAATTTAAACTTTCAGATGTTGGTGTCATAGGAGACAACAACTATACCTTTATGAAAACAAAAACAAACATTCCTTGGGATTTTTGTCTGAGACAGAATACTCAACTGGAAGGGTTTTGGATCTGAATCAAAGTGTTTTCTTTTGTCCGTATGAATGGTCTGCAGCCCCATGTCACTGGCACTCCCCTTAGAACACCTGCTCCCCAGCCTCTCCTCTCCACCTGTAAACCCCCTCCCCCATTCTCCAAGGCCCAGCTCAAGTACCACCTCACTCAAGAAGTCTAGCCAGATAGAAGAGTGAACAGCCCACATTAGTGAAAAGTGCTTTTCTCACGACAACCATCTGGGGTGGGTAGTAAAAATAGCAGTATGTCATTTTTCCAAAAGAGGAAACAGGTTTAGAGAGGTTAAGAGATATAGCTTGGGGTCACATAGTGTTATAACTGAAATTCAGTCCTGTGTCCTCAATCCTCCTCTGAACCCCATGAAGAATTCAATATATCTCCTAAGACTCTGACTGTCTTCTCCCTTATATTTATGTACATATCAAGTACATTATCTTCCCTAGTAGATAGTAAGCTATCCTGAAGTTGGGTACTGTGTCCTAGTCATCCCTGTATGGCCCACAGAGTAGCAGAATACTTTGCACATTGTAGGTATTCCCCAACAGGGGAGGGGAAGGGAAGGGGAAGGGAAGGGGAAGGAAGGAAAGGAGAGGGGAGGGGAGAAAGGAAAGAGGGAAAGAAAGAAGGAAGGAAGGAAGGAAGGAAGGAAGGAAGGAAGGAAGGAAGGAAGGACCCCCATTGAGGGCATCAGGAAAGAGATGGGAGACAATAATGCTCCTGCCAGTTAGATTTGACTACCCTAAAGACTCAATGAGAATTTACCAAATGTTGTCTATACTTTAGAAACTAAAACCCTGCCTTTATAGATGTTTTCCTGGCCTACTATAGGTAGGCCAAAGATAGCTGTGACTGGGCAAACACACAACAAGGAGTCCCAGAAGGAGTGGGAACATCTTATTAATGTTCACTGAGAAGGTGCATTCGCTAAGCACATTGTGTTCTGTGAAGCTAGAGAGGGCATTGTTCTGGGCTCTGCCCAGTGGACCATGTAAGAACACCTGCTCCATGTCTCAGCAGTAATGATAGTCTCTGCCAAAGAAACAATTCTGATTGAGTTGAATTAGAGCCTCCTGGGATTGGATGGTCTCCACAGAGCAGGCCAGACAAATCTCCAGGAGGTCATAGCACTAGGCAGCATTTTACAGGAGTGGTAGGAAATTATAGTTGCCTCCTAACCCTAGTAAATAATAGCATAGTAGCAGCTCATAGAGGCAGCTTGACATAGTAGATGGACCTTAGTTTCCTCATCTGTAAAATGAGCTAGTTGGACTGAGTGACCTCTAAAATCCCTAAAATATTCTTATATTATCTACCTCACAAGATTGCCTTTAAGGAAAGTACTTTGTAAACCTTAAAGTGCAATAGGAAGGTGAGCTATTGTTATTATTGGTCACAGATAAAGGAAGTACAAAAGTCTTCCTGAAATCTTTGGCCTACCTGTCTACCCCAAGGTCTGACCTGTCACCGACAAGTAGGGTTTAATCATCTCAAGGACATTTTCTCAGAACAATGCCAGGTAGGCAATAGTGATGCACCAGAAGTCCCAACCAGCCTCTAACCTTGGAGTGATCCTTATGGTCCAGGGGGGAAGGAGTGAGAGGATGGATGCCCACAGCTTTGAACACTGAGATATGCTCTGTGCATCATGTCCTTGTGTCACACAACCTTCACACCACAATTCTGGAGGGCTGGGGCCACAGGTGCCTATGTGTGACTACCCTACATCGAAGCCAACATGTTAAAGCAGATTTTTTAGCATCCCCAACCCTAGCCATTTCCTTAATGTTAAAGAAAATACACCAATAGATCCAAGGTAGTCATCCCTTCCTCCATTTTTCTGGATACTCCTTGTACCAAGGACCTCCTTAGGGGCCTGGCCCCTAACAAGGAATACTGGATTTGGAGTCTGAGGACCAGACTTCCAGTGTGACTTTGGACAAGTCACTTAACCTCTCTGGGTCTCAGATGTTGGGCTAGAATGAATTCAGAAAGGCTATGATGAGATAAGCATCAGTAACAGCCTCTTTAGCTCACTGCCAGACTTCTCCTCTTCCTTCCACTCCTCCCAGGAAGGTCAGCAGTGGTGGTGTTCCTTCACTGCCCCCCTAGGCTGACCTCACCCACCCACAGTACTCTGGCCACATGATATTCTGGGCCTAGAATGAGCTATAGCATTTTAATTGGGGAACTGGACTGAGGGAGAGGAGAAGGAAGGGGCAGATCCTGGCCATACTGATCACTTCAGAAATTTTCCAGTGTTTCAGTGCCAACTAGGCTCTTAATAATGTTCCCCAGCTCCCTTAAAGTACAAGGATACATGTGATCCACTTGCATTACAAGGATTAAAAAAAACCGTAGAGTTAAGGCTACTTTCCAATCAGAGGCATCAGGGCCTCGAGAATGAGGCTCTTATGAGGGGATGTTAATCAAGGCATCTTAAGGAAATGCAAATCAGGAGAAGACTCAAGTGATTAGAAACCTGATCGAAAGCTGGGCCTCAAGTCCTAAAATCTGGAGAAGAGAAGAAGGCAAGAAAGAGACCAAGGGAGCAAACAGTACCAGCACCACGACCCACTCCTAGCAACCACTGCAGCAGGAAGGATTTTCTCAGCCCTCAGTTTACAGGGGGGAGGGGATAGGGCTCCAGTGTGTGTGCTAGGACAGTGTGCTGCTGCTGAGAGCTGAAAGCCTCCCCCTCTTCCAGGCAGAAAATGTGGGTCTGAATTAAGCCTCTGCCAATTATTAGATGTTGGAAAATAGGGAAGTCATTTCTTCTCTCTGAGGCTTGGTTTCCCTCTCTGTAACATACGGAAAGTACTTTATAAATCTTAAAATACAGAAACCTGAGTTATTGTAAAGGGTATGGAGAGCAAGGAAAATAAGGAAGGCAGAGAGAAAAAGATAAAAAGTTGGATTCTTTCTTTCCCTTCCTTCCTCTTTCTTTCCTCTCTCTCTCTCTCTCTCTCTCTCTCTCTCTCTCTCTCTCTCTCTCTCTCTCTCTCTCTCCCTCTCACCCTCTCACCTGAGATTTCATTAATACAGGAAACTTCCCAGCAAGAAACCCTCCTCTACCCTCTCAGCCCCAGCTCTGCAACTTACTCGTTTTAGAGAGTTTCTTGTGGACACTGTAAAAGTTAAGTGACTGGGCTTGGTCTCACACAGGCTATACAGGTCAGCAGCAGGACTTGAACCCAAATCTTCCTAACAGCAAAACTAGCATGCTGTAGTCTGTACTGCCTTTCTCCATTCCGACCAAAATCCCTGTAACATTAAATAAGATACATAAACAGACCTAAAGAGAACATATGTCCTTTCCATTTGCCTTCCTGTTTCCAAATCAATGATCCCATCCCTATGCATAGTTTGGAATTCAGGTTCCTGTTTCCACCTATAATGAAACAGGGAACACAGGTGATATGGGTTCTGGTCCCCTCCAAGCCCAACAACTTACTTTAAAAAACAAAAACAAACAACGACTTGGGATGGCTACATAGAAGAACATGGTAGATAAGGCTGTAGCACAGAATATTAAATTTAGTTCCTTCAGACTGACTGGACCCACCCTCACCCCACCTCCCACTGCTCTCCAATAAAAGACCTACATAGTTGGACTTCCTGATTCAACACCATTTAAATTTTTATTAAATGTCTATTTATAATGTAACCCAGGCATGCTGGGCATGCCTACTTCACCTAACATGGAGTCTTTTATGTGCCCTACCACATGGGTGGGAGCAACCCCCTTTGGCTACCTGCATCTTTAAAACTGGTGAGACTAAGCTGTGGGCTCTCTTTTCCACCACTCTCTCATTAGTTCAGTTCCTGGCTTCTTCACCAGGACGGGCTAGGATCTTCACCCTCTGAACACAGAGAAAGAGAGCAGCAGAAACAGAGTGATGGGAAAGAGAGATCACAGCTCAGTCTTGACAGTTAGAGGGAACACAGTGGCCTCCATGTTAGGTAAACTGATAATGACTGTACATATCTGAGTTACTAGAAGATCATTGGATTTAGATCTGCAAGGGTCTTTAGAAATAACCTAGTTTTACAGATAAGGAAAGTTTTACAGATAAGGAAACTGAGGGTCATAAAAGTAAAGTGATGTTTCCAAGGTTGTGTGCTGTGAGCATGTAGAGCTCACAGTATTAGCTCTGATGGTCTGGCATCATAGGACCTGGATCCAGAGCTAGGAGGGACCCCAGAAAGCATCCCAGTCCAATCCCCCCCACTTTACAGATGAGGAAAAGAAGCATCTAGAGGTTACATGACTTGCCCAAGGTCACACAGGTAGTAAGCATCAGAGTCAGGCTTTAAACCCACATCTTCTGACTCCAGAGCTAGGGTACCACAGTCTCTCTCAAATCCAATACATTTTTCCTGCTTCTCCACAGAATCTGGAAATAACCCGAAGAATTATCTACTCTAATCCTAGTTCCTATAGGACTTCCTTTTTCAACAACCCTGATAGTTAAACAGGTTCTACTTGAACACTCCAAGTGATGATGAACTCACTATCTCATAATGCAGCCCATCCTATTGTTGGAAAGACTTAATTGTTAAGCTCTTTCTTATACTGAGCCAAAAATCTGCTTCTCTAGAATTTAAGATTATAGGCTTTTGGGATTCAGAGTTGGAAGAGACCTTAGAAATTATCTAATCCAACCCTCTCATTTGAGAGATGAGGAAAGACTGGTCCAAATTCTGACTCCTGGAGCCACACACAAATGTCTTTTCTCTTTTCTAATATGGCATTCCTTAAAATATGTGAGACCAGCTATGGTGTCCCTCCTCTCTCTACCCCCTCCCCTCACCTCCACCTTCTCTTCTCCAGGCCAAACCTTCTTAGTTCTTTCCACTGTTTCTCATACAATACAGTGTCAAATCTCTTCATCATCCTGGTTGCCCTCTTCTGGACAACCTTCACCTTCCCAACATCCATCTTAAAGAGAGGCACTAAAAACATATGATATCAGCACTGACGCAGTGGAAAAGACTGGATTTGAAGTCAAAAGACTTTGATTCTAATCCCAGGCGCACCACTTAGTGTTCATAAGACCCTAGACAAGCCCCTTTAACCTCTCTGGGCCTCTGTTTCCTTTGCTGTAAAATGAAGGGGTTGGATTAAATGGGCTTAGAGATCCCTTCCTGCTCTAACCCCATGATTCTATGACCCTATGACTATACTTCTTGAGCTTGTGGAAGGATAGTATTCCTGCCTTCACCCTCCCTACATTCCATGTTTCAGCCCCAACCTCAGCTTCTAAAAATGTTTCTAGTGATAAATGAATGGTGAGTTGAGAACAAACCTCACCCTCAATTTAAAAGGCACCTCAGCCTGGCCAATTCACTCAGTCTTCTTCCTCCATGTAACCTACCTCTCTTCTATATACAACGTGTATTAAGCACACATACACAGAACTGACTGTAATGGTCACAATGGCCACACCCTTGGCATAGCTGTGCCCTATGCTCTGCAGCCAGTCCTTCATCATCCTCCAGGGGTAGGGAAGGAGGGTGGAGGAATTGTTGGTGCATTCGGCTGGTAGCCATGCACCAGGAACTGTGGGGGTGAAGGAGGCAGCAAGGGAGGGTAGGAAAGGACTAGGAGGAGTCAGTCCATGCACGTCCTGATACCAATTAAGCCCAGCCCTGTCGCAAAGGGGGCCTAGCTGAGCTGCATTTATCAGCCTGCCTGGAAGGGGCTCGTGCAAGCTGTCCCCCTGGCTGACGGATTAGACAGCAGACAATTAGGTTTCAGGCGTGCGTGCACACACACACACACACACACACACACACACACACACACACACACACACACAAATCCCTTTCTCCATCCATCTGCAAGGCCAGGCCGACAGAGCACAGCTGTGCTGCTGTCCAGAGCCTCTAGATCTGCGTGCAGCAGAATAAAAAGGAGCCCCCGTCAGTGCCTCGCCTTTCAGTGCCCGTCGCAGAATGAGTGAGGGGTCCCCAAAGGGATGAAACCATCACAGCAGAGCTGCTTAACCCCTCACCAGCTGGTTTCCTTGAACCACACACAGCTGGGGCTGGGCAGGTCAGGGAAGAACACTCACTATTCCAGCCTCTGGTGTGAAATTTCTCACAAACTTCAGCAATGGCAACCACAACAAAGAACACATGATTCTTCAGTCTTGTGATTCTGTCCAAAGGAGATGTATAGGCAGAATCAAGAAAAAAGAGACTGTATGTTGTTTCATGGAATAGACACTGGCCTGGAAGTCAAGACCCCTAGGTTCTAATGGTAGCTCCATCACCTTCTTGTCACATGGATTTGGAAAAGCATGGCATAGTAAAAAGTGCTCTGCTTAGGAGACCTGGATTCTAGAACCAGCCTGGCCACTTATCGATTATACAACCAGCCCTTAGGAAGATGCTCCTCTGGGAAGTCCTCAGTATCTTCAACTGTAAAATAAAGGGGTCGACCTTCAGGATTTCTAAGGTCCTGCTGGCTTAAATTCTATGATTTTAAGGTACTTAGCCTCAGCCTCTCTGGACCCATTTTTTCATCTACAAAGTATGGGTGACAATCCTGCCTCTACAAACCTCAGGAATTTGTTGAGAGGCTCAAAAGAAATAAAGTTTATGAAAGCACTTTGAAAATTGTTAAGAGCATTACAGTTGGGTGTTATTCTTCAATACGTCCAAACTGTGACACATACTGGCTATGTGACCACAGGCAAGTCACTAACTTTTCAGGGTTCTAGGTACTCTCTAAGAGACTATAAATTAAAGAAAAGGTGTCAACTTCTCTAGTAGAGGGAATTTTCACATCTGGGAGCTCCCTATAACAGTGAAATCACAGGTCCAGCCCCTATCCCTATCCTTTTATTATTGAGTACTTCAAAAGATCCATTATTTCATTAGTGTGAGTGTTCCTGCCAACAATATACTCTAAGAGATGGTCTTCATGAGTTGCTATGGTTGAAAAAAATGCATTGACCAGTGGCTGAGCTGGTGACAGGCCTCTCTGAACTTAGCCATGCTGGGCCTCAAGTGATAGACATACAGTCTGTCACCAAGTCCACTTTCCAAGCCTTTTCAGTTCAGTGTTACTCTGCTGGCATGGCCTTCAAGGAGCCAAGGTCGTATCTAGATGATAATGAAGCATTGGAAAAGGATTTTAGTGGAAAAATAATTCTTTTAGTTATTATTATTATTTTATATTAAAAACAGTGAGAGCAGACAACCAAAAAGATTATCATCTTTTAGTGGAGTAGGTTTGGGTTCCCCGGTTACCCATATCTTCCCTTGCCAATTGTCTATCATGATGGTTCTCAAACATTTTTTTCCTCACAGCACAGTTCTCTTTGCTGTGAGGAATCATGGCATAATTAACATTAGGACTGACAACAAAGAAGGGTTCCCAGACATCAGGTGTTTAGACCCATTACCATGTCCTTGAGATTCCTCTGTCTCCCTTTTCTCCTGCCCCATCCCCTAACCTCTTCTTTTTACTTCTTCCTCAGGATTCCAAGCATAGAAGCAGTTTTGTACCCCATGAGGATAGAGAGCTATTATGATCTTCCAAACATGGTCAGGAAAATAAGATTTCAAAGTGCAGCTGGGGGTTTCACAGTACACCTAGGGAAAGTAGTAGCTCACCCATTGAGAAATATTGACCTATTATCTATATCACAAAGTCTTCAATCCATTGAAACCCCAAAAACCTATCTTTGGAAAAGTCATTGCTACAAGTGACAGAGCTTGTGAGTGTAAAAACTGGGGCACTAAATAGACTTTTGGAAGTCAAGTGGATCCTTTGGGGTTCTAAACCCTGAAAGACAAGTTGGGTATAGGAGAAGAATAACTTAAAATCTCTTTGGAGAGATCAGAAGCACAGCCTTGAAATGTAAGGAGCCCATGACTCCAGTATTCAATGCCTACCCAGCCACTGATTTACAAACAGTCTTGTTTTTTTGCTGTCCAAGTTAACTATGAAACACATGGCTCCATCAATCTATGACCAGTTAGTTGAATGTCTAGAGTGTTATGTGCTGTGGGATATATGAGAGAAGAAGACTCAAGCCCAGTCCTCAGGGAATCCTAGAATTTCATAAGTAGAAGACACCTGAGAAACCATCTAATCTGGTGCCTTCATTGTACAGATGGGATATTGAGGTCAAGAAAAAGGAAATGCCAGTAAGTGGCCTAGCTGGGCTATGGATCTCAATCTTCCGATTCCAAAGTGTTCTTCCCTTGCAGCATTGTTGAAAAGGCAAGTTTTCCTCATAAAATGGAAAATAATAGGAGAATGGTTATAACAGAGTATGAGTTCTAGTGTTTTAGTCCATGTGTATTCAAAGAGTTCAGAGAAAGAAGAGGTCAGTGTGGCTGGAGCAGAGATGGGGCTTTCACAGAGGAGATAAATCTTTAAGGTTAGGCAGAGAAACAGGGAGAGAAGGTATTACATATTGGGGGAAATAATATGAAGAAGGGAATAAGAAGTGTAAGAAACACCAGCTGGATTACAGTAACCCAAGTCCTACTCTAGTGCCACATCACAGTTGTGGAGGTGAGCCTGGATTTTCAAAGGCTATGCCAGTTGAATACAAACTCTGGAAGGTCCTACCATGCTGGAAATGCTTCAAGGAGAATCTCAGTGGTAGACTGTATTTGAAGAGAACTAGCCTGGCTGGGCCTAGAGAGACTCTCCCCAAGAAAGTTAGCCACTTGATGATAAAATCTTTGGTCAAAGAAATCCATGAAGCCAAGAGAAATACAAAATGACCTTCAGATCTTTGCAACTCCTGTAGTGATCATGACAGATTGGTGGAAAGGGGGTGGGGGAGCAGAAGGTAATAAGATTCCTACAGTTTTTAGACTTTATATAAACATTAACTTAGTTACTGGTCATCTAAATGTGAAATACTTGTCTAATGACCAATAAGAGGACACACTACTGTAGGAATTGAATGATATAAAGCTTGACACCATCACTATAAATGAAACCAGAAGACAAAAAGGTTTAGCTAAATGGAAGCATGGCCCAGGGATTTTCCTTGGAGACACAAATAAAGGATTTGGTGAAGTTGCTCTTTATAATACATCCAAAAACAATAAGAAACAGCATTTCATGGGGCCTTTGGGCATCTCATATTATGATGCTTATCATCAGCATTTACAGAAACACAACCATGAAAATAATTGCAGGTAATGCACCACCATCTGTTATGGAGGATGAGGAGGAAGTAGAGGAATTTTATGAAGACCTCAATAATATCATCTATATTAAATCAACGTATATTTTGATACACAGTGACTTTAATTAGTTCATAGGGGAAAATAGTAAAAAAAATTGAAGCAAGAAATAAGAAAGGCCAAAGGCTTGTGGACTGCACAGAAGCCTCATGCCTATGTCTCATTAGAAAAAAATTGAGACATACCAGACATGGTGAGCACCATTTTATTCTTTTTAAATAATGAAACATATTTCAACAGACAGAAAATGACTTTTTGTTGAAGTAGTAGTCATTCATGAATCAGCTATCTATACACAGTCAGATCATGACTTGTTAGTGAAAAATAAAAATAAATTTTTAAAAAATGAAAAGAGAGAAAATAAAATAATAAAATAAGATAAATAACATTCAGTTAACATCATTCCAACCTGACCTATTGAAAAAATAAGTTGTTGGTAACAAAAAAGTGGATAAATGGATAAAAGAACAGATATTGATATAGACTATTGACATTTCTAAAAGAAGTTTAACCAATATAAATTAAATGACATAACGAGAACAATAGAGTCAGAAACCCCCTTAGCTAGTAAGTCCTTGATCTCTTTGCCAAGACGAGATATTGGGAACCCAAGGACAACATTGAATTAGAATATAAATTCTTTTGTAAAATTTTATTTTACAGAGTACAGGGAAGTATTATAGGAAATTATGAAAATAATTATTTAATAAAACAGAAAAAGCAATGGAGAGAAAAACAATTTAAATGAAAACATGGTGAAAGATCCAACACAGCAAAACCATCTCAAGGGCATTGAAAGATGAAGCTAAAAGGAGAACAACAGACAAAATATTTGTACACATTTTTATAGCAGTCTTTTCATCACAAAGAACAGTGAAATCGTCATATTTGGACTCTAGTACTGCAGTCCCAGAGGTGCTACAGGAGGAAGTAGAAATGGCATTGAAGGAACCAAAGATGTGAAAAGCAGCTGACCTGGAAGGACTTCTCAGAGGGGAGCTCCATTCTGGAGTCAATAACATTTTGATCATTTTAAAAGTTCAATCCTTAAAGTACCTGAAAGAGAGGAAGACAACAAAAGCAAGAGAAAAAAATCCTGGATTTTGTTATTACCATGGAAAAAGGACCAAACAAGTATCAATACCTACTAGTCCACATGCCTATTTTCCTATCAGTACAGAAATATTTATGAGAATAACCTACATACGAACCAAAGGCATCCTTGATGAAGGTAAAGAAGGGAAACAGCTTCTGCCAACAATATTCTATAGCACACTATATCTTTACCATCATCCAGTTGCCCAAAAGATGGAGAGAATACAAGATACAATAGTTTTTACTTTTTGTTGACTATTTTTTAAAGAATTTTATTTTGTAGAGCAAAAGCTCACCTCAAAGACTCTCCTCTAATAAAGTATTTTACATATTGCATATGTCAAAATAATAAAAAAGGTTAACAACTAAGGTAACTTACTCAATCACTTATTATTAGCAAATGAGACATAAATATGATTGAAAAAAGTGTTACTAGTGCCATGACAAAAATCCAAATCAAAGAAAAATTCCTTACAGATAGAGAAGTTTCCCAGATGCTCCTATTTGCAAAAGACATAGTGCTAACTCAATCCCCAAAACATTGCAAAGATTCCTAAATGAGACCCATAATCACCCAAAGAGTTCAGCCTAATTATCCAAACAGGGAAAACCAAGTAGATGAAAAATGTCTATTGTCTACATTGATATACAGTTGGACAAATAATTCATAGAGCTTATCTTTCAATATGTTTATGTGTATATGCACACAAATAAATGTGTGTATATATATATACATATCTATTCATTTATCCATTTATCTTTTTTATTACCAAAAAATATATATACATCTATCTATCTATATCTTGAGCCAGCATTTCACATAAGCAACCTGAGAACTGAACAAGAGGAAATTTATATACATATATAAATATATACATACATTATATACACATATAATATATCCATACATTATACACATATATAATATATACATACAGATATATGTATGTATTATGTATATGTATATAGCTATCTATCTATATCTAACTATATCCATTAGGAAACTAGGCAACTTTTTTCATTACTTCTTTCTGAGACAAATGCCCAACTTTTTATCACCACTATTTTTCTGGTGGTACTGTATGACTATAAGGCAAGGAATACTACAGTCTCTAAAGAACTTAGGTTAAGGACCGCCCAAGGAACAATGGAGAGGTGTACAGTGGGTGTTGGCAGGCTGAAACACAATGAAACAAGGAATTGTGAGGAAAAGAGGTCTAAAGTGGCAAAGGAAAAGGAAAAGAAGCTATGTATACAACAATATTTATAGCAGCTCTTTTGGTAGTGGCAAAGAACTGGGATTTGAGGAGATGCCCATCAGTTGGGCAATGGCTAAACAAGTGGCATATGATTGTAATGGAATACTGTTGTGCTGTAAGAAATGACAAGAAAAATACAGGAAGACCTACATGAACTAATGCAAAGTGAAATGAGCAGAACGTTGAGAACATTGTGCACAGTGACAGTAGTAGTGTATGATGATCAGCTTCGATTGACTTAGTTATTCCCAGCCATATGATGATAGAAAACTATTCTGAAGGACTTACAATGAAAAATATTATCCATCTCCAGAAAAAGAACTGATGGAGTCCGAATGTAAATCAAAGCACACGCTTTAAAACTTTATTATTGCTGCTGTTTTTACATGTGGGTCTTTTTTTCTGCAACGTGGTTAATATGAAAATGTTTTGCATGACTACATATGTATAATCTATATCAACTTTTTTGCTTTATCAAGGAAGGGGGAAGGGAGAGAGAGAATTTGTAACTCAAAATTTTAAAAACACAAATGTTAAAATTTTCTGTTTATATGTAATTGAGAAAAATTAAAAGTAAATGTAAAAAAAAAAGAGAGGTCTAGAGATGCCAAACAAGTGACTCACTGGCCACATGCAGTCTACAACAATCCTGAGTTTGAAATGAAACAGATTAAAATGTAATTTAGAAATATTTAACAAATAAATAAAATACAATACGCATGGATAATATTAATATGTGGTTTTCTAAGTCAATATACACCAATGAGGATCTATATATGATCGAATGATCCCCAGGTCTATTTGATCTTGACACCATTGGCATAAAGGACTTTCTTTTGAAAAATTAATGACTGGGGGGGGGGGGAAGTGGGCTAATCATGCAACAAGAGTTAGTGACAGAAAACTGATGGACAGTCTACCAGCTCCACTGGCATCTGTGAAATGTCAAAAGAGGTATGGTAAGACCCCTAGCCATTCGGTTGACACCCTCCCCCTTAGTGGATTTATGGAAAGATATAGACAATAGTCATACAGGTTGGACAAGCATGGAAGGATTACTTTCTGAATCATTTATAAAGGTATCCACATTGATAAAATCAGAGATCCATTGCAGTGTTGGGGTATAAGCTTATCAGAATTAACATAGAAAGATCACTGGTGGGGTGGGGGAACAAAGAAAAACTTTCTGGTGATCAACTAGTCAAATACACAGAACTGTGCCAAATAGGGTGTGAAATTTTCTTTACTGAGACTTTGAAGTCTGGCTCTTACTCCAACCTGAAGGAAATTATTCTCTTCTCTTAGATTTATGAAGTGTCTCTTCTTTGCCAATTAGAAATCCTAGATGGTTCTGCCTAGTGGTACAAGGTGAGATTAACTGGGGTCCTTGCTAAACCTCATGGTTCATCATTCTATGAAGGGCTTTAATATTTTTACAATGCCCACAGAAGTCATTTGGAAGGCTCAATATCTTAGGTCCCACTGTTAGAAAATTATACATGGACATCCCACAGCACACACTTTAGGGACAGAACCAGATTGGTTGGGGTCAGAAGGAATATTCTCCCCCTTGGTTCTTTTTCCCTGCAAAGTGAAAGGGTGTGTTAAGTACATTGGAAACAAATATACAAAGTCATGGTGCATCCATACCAGAGATAGTATCTGTGGTTCTGGACACCTCATCTCAGGAAAGGTACAATAAAAGTGGGGAACCCCACAGAGGATAATGAAATGATAATAGGAAAGGAATGATTCTCATATGGGGGAAAACTGGCACAGTGGATGAGTGTTGGGCCTGGAGTCAAGAATACCTGAGTTAAAAATTGGTCTTAGAAATACTTATTGGATATGTGCATGTGTGTGTGTGTGTGTATGTATATATGTATGTATGTATGTATACATATATATACACATACACACATATAATATATATTGATACATATACTATAGTTGACAGAGATACTATATACAGTTGATTTTATATCTATCTATATGTACATATGTGTATATATATATATATTTTTTTTAAATGTAGAGAGAGAGTATATTTGATAAAACTATTCCTAGTTGACTTGCTCAACCAGCCCAATTACAAGGGATACAAGACAATGCATATATCTTTTTCCTCATCCCCTTTTCTTCTGATGATGTGTCAACATAAGTCTTAGGCAGCAGTCTAAGGAGGCAGAGGGCACACTGAGGCCAGAACAACACTGGCAATCCAATGGCCTGAAGGGACCATTACGTTGATCCTAAAATGAGCTTCATTCAGTCAATAGATGTTGAACGCCTACTATGCAGTGATCACTTCAAGCAAGGGATACAGAAATGAAGATAATGTGGTGTAGTGAAGAGACCAGAGCTTATATTATGTCTGATTCAGGGTTTGGGTCAAATACCTGCCACTCATCAACTACTGACATTGGACAAATCACAAATGAAGAGGTTTGACTAACTCTATCATCCTTAAAAGCTCTAATGAAAAATGAGTCTAAGATGTAATCCCTGCCCTCAGGGAGTCTTACAGTCTAATAAGGGAGATAAGACATGTACACAAGTAACTATAATACAAGCCAGACTACAATTGCTGCTACATAGTGAGTATACTATGTACATATCTTGGAGTCGAGCACTTGGTTTAAAATCTGGCACTGGCACTGTGTAACCTTGGGCAAGTCACCATTTCTCTGGTTCTCAATTTTCTTGTTTGTAAAATAGGGGTGATGGACTGAATGATCTTGGAAAGTTCCTTCCAGCCCTAGTATTTTGTGATTCTCTGAGATACACACAAATGGCTATTGGAGTTCAGAGAAGGGAGAAATGTTCTTATGCTGGGCAACAGACATAGCTTGACCTATGACCCAACCCTCTTTGTCATCCTGCTTGGTCCTGTAGCTTGGCTGAATATAGGCAGGCTGGTTGTGATAGGCCATTCCACTTATGAGTCCTCATATCTCTAAAATTCCTTTATTCTGATTCTGTGATCTACCTTCATCATTCCTGCCTCCATTTGGAAAGACAACCCAGCTTACCACAGCAGAAGGACCAAAGTCTTGCAAACTGCAGAAAATACACCCTTCATTTGTTTGAGAAGATTTTGCGGCTTGCTCATACCCAACCCCTTCAATCCCTCCCCCATACCAAGTCTCTACAAAGCCCCTTATTAAGAAATTGGTCAATTTCCCTGCTAATTAAAATAAATACTATGGCACATTAAAGGCCAATTAATTTTCAGAGCTGCCCGGGGAAACACTGCCCGGAAAGTTTTGCACCCGCCCCTCTCAGAAAAGTGCAGCCGTGCAGGAAAAGGCAAGGAGGGAGCTGGGAGTGGGGAGGGCAGGAACATAAGGCATGGGAGGAAGTGACCTGAGCAGGCAAGGGTTCCAGAACCAACAAAGTCCAATGTGTACATGAACTTCTGGCAAATATAATGTGGGGAGCAGCTCAGAGTGAAGAGGAGAGATCAATTTTCAAGGTATCTCCAACTCAGCCCCTCCCAAAATGGAAGTAAAATAGTAAAATATAGACCTTCTTATTAACTTTGTCCCCTCCTCTCCCAACAGCTGCGGAGAAAATGTTCCATAGATATGGACCTTACTTTAGTCAATAATGCCTCATAGAAATGTGTCCTACTTTTAGCAAAAATATATGTATTTATGAAAGGTTTATATAAATCAATTTTTATTATAAATTAAATATTTTAACATAATAAATGTGCTGTCTAGAGGAACCTTTCAGGGAATTCTTTCATAGGGTAAAAATTTGGACATAGAAGACCTGTGGTCGTCTTATTATATATGTAGCATTGGGCAAGTCTTTCACAGTCAGAATTTCAGTTTACTCATCTGTAAAATGAGAAAGTAGGGCTATACGAGATCTGCTCCTCCCATATAAAGACACCCCCTTTGGCATAGTGGAGAAGTACTGTCCTGAATATCAAGAAAACCAGATTTTATTCTTGATGTTACCACAAATTCCCTGCATGACCTTGGACAAGTCATTTCTCCTTCCTCTCTGAGCCTGTTCATTCATAAAGTGGAGATAATAATGTTTATTTGTCCTACTTCACATCATTGAGATAATGGATGTGTAAGCATTTATAAAATGCTATAGAGATTGAAGTGGTTATTATTCCTATAAATATGAATTTTCATATATTAGATTTGCCTAATCATAGATCCCAGAATGTCAGAGATGGAGGGGAACTTAGTGTTTATTTAGTCTAAGTCCCTCATTTTGTAGATGGAGAAACTAAAGCCCAGAAAGGTTAGATACTTATCCAAGGTCATACTGTTAGTATTTGCAAACATGTGAACTTTCACCACACTCTGGCTAGAGAAACCAGAGTCTCAATGAAGGAGAACATCAGAGCAGATACTACTTTTCCCTCCCTGTTCAAATCAGTACTTTCAAGGAAGGTCTTTGCAAGCCGGGGCTAGATGACTCTCTCTGGCCACACCTGTCCTGTTTGGGCACCTCTGAGACACATCTGCTCTGTCAGGTGAGAGAGCAGGGAGCCAGCCGGCCTCGTGGCAGGTGTGGGATGCAGTGTGGTGACAGGCGCCTAGCAGGCAGTGCTCCCAGGCTACAGGAAAAGACTGTGCCAGTTTTAACATTGGCAAAGATACTCATCTCTTCTTCCCTCAGGCCCCAGCTGGAGCTGGGAGCTGGAGAAGGTGGGGCACAGACAGACAAAGATGAAATCTAGGGAGTGGGGATGGGAGTAGAGCCAAGCTTCCAGACCTTCAGTGATTTTTCTCTGTTTCACAGAGCTTTAAGGGGGTGGGGGGTGGGAGGTTGGAGTAAGGATACCTTTTCCAGCCCAGATACAATTGAAAGGCCCCTGGGGCATGTCACCTTGTCTCCCCCTTACTCTTTTCTCCCTCCCCTCAACCCCTGGAGATCAATCACACTCAGTATGTTGAAAGAAGTATTTCTAGAAAAGGAGGCCATAAATGAAATTATGTAAAATGTATTCCATTTACCTTAACCTTATAATGTTTTATGTTTTTTTGTGGCTAGAGATGGTCCTAGCCCATTGGAAAGTCCTGGGATATCACCCCTCTATTAGGACTTAGAACTCAAGCTGCTAGTTTGCTGAATAGTCAAAGAAATTATTCTGTTTTAGAGCTAGAAGTAACCTGGCTCTGTATTCCTCCAGAAAGATGAGGAATTTGGAGTACAGAACATAGAGCACAAAAATGAGATAAGACCCTAGTATGTAACACATTAATGTTACAGGGACCCTAGAATGTGGAATGCTGGAACAGAAAAAAATCTACCTCTTTCATTTTACAAAGGGGGAAACTGAGGTCTAGAGAGTGGGGAAGTGACTTGCTTAATATGACCCAGATGACAAAGTGTCAAAGCCAGAACTAGAATTTGTATCTCTCACTTCCCAGGCTTTTTCTTTGGCACTGGGTTGCCTCCTCTGATGGGTTGAGGGAATAAAGAAGGGGATATTCATTCTAAGCAGGAGATGTCAGTATGGTCCTCCCCCCACTGCCTAGCATCTTTCATTAGGGCATTCAAACTGCACCTGGCCCCCTCGGCCTTTTACACAGTCACCGCTGACTCCCCTGCTTGCTTTATTAAGGCCCTATTGACCTAGCGCCTCTCAGATGCCGGAGTTTAGAAGCTGCTCTTACTAGGGAGAAAGTCTAATAACATTGTCGCTGCAGAGGAAGCCACAGGAACCTCAGAGGAGTGTTAAAGGCAGGAGACAGCAAAATACATTGGAGATTTGTGCACATAGATACATAAGCACAAGTGTTCCTGAACATGCTTCACCCCCATTCATGTGCATTTGTGATCACTTGGCTAACACACGTGCTAGAAAGTAGCAAAAATAGAAACCCAGTGCACATAAATGGAGAGATTCATGTATGCACCCATACCAAAGTGAGTGGGATGGGTGCATATGTGTACATAAACACGCCTTAAAACATGTGCAAATATACAAATACATGATTAAATACATATACATGTATGCTAAAACTATGTATATGGTAATACCACCCTCAGACAACAAACCAAGATGCTCCCACAAAGCTGTGTACTCATGGCCTTGGATATATATATGCATGATCTGCCACCCAAAAGATGCCTTCTCTGTCCTTCCAAGGAGAGGCTGTGAGAAGGATGTGAACTACAAACGGTCAGGCAGCACTAGGGTTTATTATGCCTGGCAAGTAAAGCTGGCAACAAGCCCAGTCCCCATACGGATCAGTTCCTCAGGAGGTACCAGGTTATTGGTAAAGAAAAGTCTCAATTTCAACGCCCATGAGCGGTGTGGTGGGTGATTGCTGGGTGGTTTTTACTGCATAGAGAGATGGGGAAGGCCACAGGAACTCAGCCTACCGAGCATCAGATCGTGGAAGGCTTCGAGGTGACGACGGTCAGCACCGTGGTGAGGAGTGGTGAGACCAGCAACAATAACAGAGATTTATTGCTTCCAGCTCGATTAACTGGGCCATCTGGATACTAAGCGTCAGTGTGAGTTATTAGAGACCACAACCTGATGTTGTAAATGGCGGATGAGTGGGGAGGAACTTGAGAAATGGTAACAGTAGCTTTCTCCTCAAGCATCAGTAAGTCAGGTTGGGAGAAGGGAGATTAGAATTTTTCCAATACACTTTCACACATATATGCTGATGCACAGCCACCGACATATGCAGTCAAGAGCACATGCAGAGGAGCCCACGAGCACAAAGGGACCTGATATAAAACATCTATATGATCTCAACAAAGATAAGATAACACTAGTACAGAGCTCAAAAAGAAAAGACTATGGAGAGACTGAGTTATGGAGGAGAAATAAAGGGAAGGAGGGAAGAGCAGAAAATAAGGGGAAAAACTGGGAATAGCTTTGATAAAGTAGAAATAACTACCTCCAGACCCACAATATGGAGAATGGGCAGTGACTCAAGATGGAGCCAGATATGGAAGGAGATAGTTCATGCTTTGAAAAAAACAAACAAACTTATTTAAATGCCATCAGCTCAAAATTTCTCCTACCCTATCCTTGCTACCAAGGCAAAGGAATGAAGATTGCCCATCTTCACTTTTACGCACCCTTCTTAATCTTCTTTTTCATGATTTTTCCTTCCCATCCATTTTCAAGATTCCCCGTGATACTGAATAACCCAAGGGTTCTTAACCTGGACAGATTTTAGGAGGTTCATGAATTTGGATAGTTAAAAAATTATACTCTTATTTTCACTGATCTATAACTTATAATTAAGCATTTCCTTCAATTATTTTAAAACATTGTTCTCAGATGTCCATAGGTTTCACTAAGCAGTCAAAGGAATCCGTGACAAAAAAAAAAAAGAGGTTAACACCTGCTTTAAACCTGTTAACTTGTATACAAATTTTGCAAAGGATGGACCTCAGATGTGATTTACCTTGATCCCCCTATGCATAAAAATGGCATCTCCTTTCTACTCCCTTTTCCACACTGAAGCTTCAAGGTCATCAGAACAGATTTCTCTTTAGGGACTGAGTGCTCCCCACCTCCATCTCAGAAGAGAAGGGAAGAAAATTTATGAAAAAGTTAAAGCAACCAAATAAGGATGTTGGTGAAAATCCCCTCCCCCATTCCCCTCACTCCTGGCTTCCTTCCCCATTGGGCCACAAGATCCTTTCTCTCTCTAGACACAAGCCAGTGTGCTCAGAGGTAAGGAGGAGGTTTGCAAAACTAGTCAAGTATGTGAGCCTGATCCCCATCAAGGTACTCAGTCCATCAGCCCAATACAAGGGCCTCTTTCTAGTCCAGCCAGGAGAAGACTTGGTTAAGGAGCTCAAATCACTGCTGGGTTGTAGGAAGACCAGTCTCTCCTAATACCTTCTTGTTTAGTGCTTATTTTGAAAGGCCAAGTCTGTTCTGACTCGAGAACCTCCTCCCTCCAAAATACAAAACAAAACCCAGTATTGATTTTTGTGAACCTTTGGGACCATAATTTTCTCCTCCTAGAGTCTAAACCCATATAATTCAAATAGAGACTAGAACCACCATCCCCACAGCCTAGGAAGTAAGGACAAAGAGGTATCAGAGGATGTTGAACCTACTCGTTCTTTGGGGAACTGGGAACCAGTCAATGGCCAAAGCTGACATTTCCTTTCTCCTGAACCCTGAGGCTTCTGCCCTGCTGTGCATCAGCTGGGGAGCTAGCAGCAGATGGTGATAACTTTTGCTCATTGCTGACTTGGGCGGGAGTCAAGCCTCCCATTCCAAGGCAACAACCCAGACCTCATGACCTGCCCCTCTGAGCCCTCCTGCCCTGTCTGCTCAGAGGTGATCCTCCCTCCCCCACTGTAAACTCCCTAACCCCAAAGGGACCCTCATTTAAAGGAAAAGGAAAAAAACTCTAAAAGCCAGAGAACTGACCCCCCCCCCCCACCAACAACAATCCCTACCATTCAAAATAACCAGAGGCAAATTAGATTTCCCATATAGCTTGTCAGAAATAAGCTCATTTGAGGGTGTCTGTATTTTACAAATTTGAGGGTTCCCTCCTCAACTTTTTTTCTTGGCAACTTTCATATGAGTGACCTAGTTTGGTAGTGAACAGGAACAGCCAGGAGCCTGGGATTTGATTTCATTTTTTCTTCAAGATCTTTGCTAAGGAAGAGCATTATAGTTTATAGTTAGGCAAGGGGAAGAATAGGAGGAAAGAGAAGAGGGGAATTAAGGTTAGTGGGGGGTGGGGGTAGTGGATAGAGAGCACTGGACTTGGAATCAGGAAGAACTAGGTTCAGCTTCTGCTTCAGATAGCTTATGAGGCCCTGGCCAAATCACTTCACCTCTCTGGGCTTCAGTTGCCTCATCTGTAAAATGAGGGGGATAGACTGGGTGGCATCTGCGTCTGTTCCAAGCTCTGCATCTGACAGGAGTGAAGTGAGCCCATCGGTTGCAAGAGGGTCCATGCTGGGCATAAGCAGGGTTGTTGGGGCTTCCCCCCCACCCCCAGCTGCTAGAAACAAAATCACTCCCCAGATGCTCTTGCTTTTTAAAGGCTAACCAGATTTTTTTTTAATTGGCTTGGAGAGGAGAAGGAAATAGGGGCTGCTTTTTTTTTTAAGTGAGAGATGCTGTTGTAGGTATTTGGAGGGGATGGAAGTGGGGGGTTCTGCATGGTGGGGTGAGGAATGAAGGGCTGTATTTTAGGAGAGTGGCCCCAACTCCCCATGTTTCCCATGCTTTCTCTCCGCAGGGGAGGATGGGGGGTGCTGCCTCTCTCTCCCCTCCATCCCCCATCCCGCTCCCTGAGGAGGTGCCCATGAGCTGCAGGCTCTAACGAGCCGCCCGCAAGGCCGGGGCAGGAGGAGGGAGGCAGGAGGCAGGAGAGAGGGACGGGGCCGCGCGCCGCAGCCTCCCTTTCACCGAGGTCTCCCTGGTAACCGTCTCCTGCGGGCTGGGAGGGGGCCCTGGCTCGTGCAGGCCTCAGCAGAATGCGATTCTATTTTCTGCTGCTTCCTGTTCCTCGCTGCCACGTCGCCATGGCAACCGTGTTAGCTCAAGGAGCTTGCTTCCCGGTCTCCTCTCACTCACATGACCCCAACGAGCTTTCTCCCCAACCTTGTCTCTCACTCGTTTTTTTTTCCACGTCCTCCACCAACATTCCCCCCGCCTTCAACCACGCGTGCTTCCAGCCACAGATGGCCCCCCTCTTCTTGCCTCCTGGTCCTCCAGCTTACCCCTCCCCCACGCGTGGCCCCCTCTCTGTGCCCACAGCCCAGAGAGACTGATGGGGAACGCTTATTAAAAAACATTGTAACCGTTTCCGTTTTTATTACGTTGACAAGGGAGCGTTATTTACTGTTATTGTTTGCCGGGAAAGCTTTTCTACCGGAGCCCAAAGCTCTCCTGGGAGCTCACCTTTCGGGTTTTTAACTGGAAAGTCACAAGGGGGTGTGTGTATTTGTGGGGGGATGCGGAGGCAGGGAGAGGCTTCTCTCTGAATAAATGACTACTCAGGGAAGGGTATTTGGCAGTCTGGAAACACCACCTTGGGCTGTAGGGTCCAGGGAGCTGTGAGGAAGGAAACGAGGCAACAGCTCACTCATCCCTTTCTCTGTGGGCTGCCAGTTTTCAAGGACCTTTGTCTCAAAGAGGTGACACTTTGCATTTGACCTCAAAAAGGCATCTTGGACCCATCAACTCACGTGTTATTTGAACTAGAAGGTACCTGAGAATGACTAAGTCCAAATATGTTAATTTTACAAAGGAGGAAACTGAGGCAGAGGCAAAGTGTCTTGCCCCCAACGTTACTACATGGCTAGCTGAGGAATGGGCTGGGGCTTCTGGTCGCCTGGTTTTTAGTTCAGTGCTTTTCTGGCTACAATGGTTTCAACACCCACACTTCATGGGACTTGAGGAAGAGAGAGCTGAGGGTCCCCCTTATTCACCCATTCATTCATTCCTTCAACAAGCATATATTAGGACTTGCAATGTACTATGTTAGATGTTGAGGGGGATACAAACAAGGGAAAATAAGGGATAGAAGGCCACCAGGCTTCAGACCCCAGGGATCCTAGTTCTCTTTCCTTCCTTGCCAACAAAACCCAGTCACATAACAAAAGGCCAGGGGCTGCTTCAGGGTAGCAGCAATCAAGGGGAACTAGATGGAGAGCCAAGATGACTTGTATTGAAGAGAGAAGGTGAAAGAAAGAAAGAAGAAAGAAAGAAAGAAAGAAAGAAAGAAAGAAAGAAAGAAAGAAAGAAAGAGAGGGAGAGAGAGAGAGAGAGAGAGAGAAAGAAAGAAAGGAAGGAAGGAAGAAAGGAAGAAAGAAAAAGAAAGGAAGGAAGGAAGGAAAAAAGAAAGAGAAAGAAAGAGAGAGAGAAGAAAAGCAACTTCATTGTAAGAAGGGATCCATGGTATTTGGAATAATTTCCTGGGGAATGTGGTAGAACAGCCTCCCAGCATTTTAAGGCATTTAAAACCAAACCAGATAAAGCACTGGAAAATACCTACCCTGGGGTGGGCTGGCTGGGTGACCTCACTGGCCTTCACTCTCTCTTGTTACCATATGGGGCTGTGGCTTAACTCTCTGGGAGGGAAATACAATGGCACCTTAGCAGCCTCGTCTCATTTAGGAGCCTCACATTTCTAAACAAGACTGGTAATCAGCATCAGGTTTGACCCAGTCAGGGTCCACTGCAGTTTCCAAATGAAGAGATTATTTTTTCAACTCAAGTCTTGACAATAACAAACATCTACTAAATACAGACCGTGTACAAAATCCTATTCTGGGCAATGTGGCGGGGGGGGGAGGGGAGGACAGGGAATAGCATACAAGTTCCTGCCCTCATAGAGCTTAAACCCTAGTAGGGGGAGATAAGTCACAGGCATAAATGAAGATAATTCAGGGGAGGAAGTGGGAGTTCAATAAGAGAGGTATGAAGCACTACATTAATTCCAAGGAAGGAGAGACTATTTCCAGCTGGTAGGATCTTAAAACCAAAGAAATATCCACCACCCCCCCCAAAAAAAGTATTAAGAGATCTCCACTGAGGACAAAACCAGAGGAAATGAATGAACCAATAACATAAGATATTCAAGTTAGATTAGGGAAGAATTCTTTGGCAGGGAAGGTTTAGCAAAGGAAGGCTTTTTCCCCTCCTTTTTCATGGAGATATTTTTAAAAGGAGCTAGTTCATCACAGTGATCACCATTCCTAGGATGGCCTGAATTCAAACATCTCTGGGGATAGAGGGTAAAGGAAATGACCTCTCAGGGTCCCTTCCTGACCAAGAATTCCATGACTGTTTTGGTCAGTCAAAATGACCAGAATGGAAGCAGCTGTGGGGTACAGTAGAAAGAGTGCTGGTCTGGGAAGGGGATGGGGGTCAGAAGTCCTGGATTCTGGTGTTGGCACTGTCACTGACTCACAATGTAACCTTAGTTAAATTCTCTGGGCCTCATTTCATCTGTGACATGCAGGGTTTGGCCTAAGTGACCTTTATTAAAACTTCAGACAACTGGCTTTTAAAAAACAGCCCCTTCCTCCTTACATTGGTCCCCCAAGCATTTAAAATCTAGTTAGCCTTTGAAAACCAAGAGCACCTAGGGTGTTACTTTGTTTTTATCGGCTGAGGGGAGTCACCCCAACAACCCTACTTATGCTCAGCATGAATCCTCTTACAACGGATAGGCTCAATTCACTCCTGACAAATACAGGGCTTGGCAGGGACCTTAGATGTCATTCAGTATATCTCCCTCATTTTACATATGAGGCAACTGAGGCCCTGTGAGGTTAAGTAAATTGGCTAGGGCCACACAAGCTATTGTCTCAGCTGAACACAATTCTTCCTGACTCCGGTTTAGTCCTCTCTCCACTATACCCTTTGATCTCACTAACCTTAATTCTCCCTTTTCTTTTCTCCTATTCTCCCCCTTGTTCTGCTTTTCCTCCTGAAATGATTCCAGTCTATATCTGGAACCAGGAATCAAGAACCAAGAAAAACAAAAGACAAGAGAAGTGTTAGGCATTTGTCTCCCTCCCCCCCTCCCCAACCTTGCCCCAGCAGCTGAACTAGCTAGATCCAACTTAGATGACTCCAGACTGGCTGGATACTCTGGCTACGAACTATTCTGGCATAAAGTTGCCTGGATCAGGAAAGAGTTAAGCAGCTAATTGGCACATGTTCCCAGATTTCACCTCATTGGCTACTGTCACAAGGTTTCGTGCTGAAGGGCTCTGGGACATACAATGGAATCAGATGGAACCTAAATGATGTCTCTCTCCCAATGCCCCTGCAGTTGATATTAATCTCTAACTCTTAATAAAAGTTTGTAGTTATGTTCCTAACTCCTCTCTGGGCTCTTGAATATTATTACCTCAAACACAAACAGTAGCTGCTCAGGACAGGGAAGCAGCAGGAAAACGCCTCTCAAGTTAAGACTATAAAAAGGACTGGGTGTTTTTTAATGTTTATACTTGTGAACAAACAGCTCTTAATGAACAACCTACTCAGAAGGCTAAACTTTCAGGGGCTCATGGAGGCTTTTAACTTTGATTTTCCTTTTCCTCCTTCCCACATGAAAGCCTCAAATGGCAAAGGGTATGGGATAATCTATGGACTACTCTCTGGAGGTTAAATATACCAAACCAGGTGCTGTGAGTTCTCTCTTTCCATGTGCAGGTGTCAGGGAAGGACAAAGATGTTTCTAGCCCAGTTGCCTGAAAAAGGATCCCCTTACTCTTTGTCAAGGACAAAATAAAGAGATTTCCAGACTCTGCAGAAACAAAATGTTAGAGCTGCAATGGACTTAGAACACAGGATGCAGAGATGGAAAGGGTTCAGCCTGAGATTTTAGGAAGCCTGTAAACTTGGAGTGTGTTGGGTGGATGGGTCAGGGTGTTATTTCAGTATAATTGGGTTCTTTGGTAATTCTATGTATTTTAATGCATTTAAAAATATGTTCTGAGAAGGGGTCCATAGGCTTCACCCAACTGCTAAAGGAGTTCATGACACACAGAAGTTAAGAAGCCCTGATTTAGCCAACCCATTCACTTTCCAGATGGGCACACTGAGGCCCAGAGAGAGAAGGCAACTTGTACAATGGGAGAGTCACTTGAGAGCATAGAGAGGGAAAAAGAGGAAGACTGACAGAAACTATCTTCTTTGTTCTGGCTCTAGCTTACTCCTTATTGCCTCTCTCTCCTAATACAGATAAGAGATGATACTCAACCAAGGGATAATTGATAATTGCAAGAAGAAAGACTGGATCAGAGAATGGGAACACACACACACACACACACACACACACACACACACACACACACACACACACACACACACACACTGGATTTGGGGGAAAAACTTGTGCTTGAAGTTCTCTGCTGGCTGTGTGGCCTTGGTTCAGTCAGAATTTCTTTGGGCCTTGGTTTTGTCTTCCATGAAGTAAGATTGTTGAACTGATGATTTCTAAGGAGCTTTCCAGATCTAACCACCTAAACTGGGAGGGCTTAACCTCTTGTCATGGACAAGAAGGCTGGAGAAGCCTATGAACTCCTTCCCAGAATAATTTTTAAATGCATAAAATTAAATATATAGGATTACAAAAGAAACCGATTATATTAAAATACAATTATCAATTAAAAATTCATAGACCACCTGAAATCTATCCACAAGTTTATGGGTTTGGCCTTAAGAACTCCTGATCTAACCCTTCCAGTCTCTATACATTTAGAAGGATTTGATAGGTAAAACAGTGTTCAGTAGAGGCTGAGAGTTTTCTGATAGCATTTCAATAAGTATTTTCTGTAGAATTACCAGGGAAGTAAAGTAGGTAAGTAACAATGCAGTTCTTGCTGATACAGCTTTCAGGTTGATCTCTTGAGATCCCTTGAGCCCTAGACCTTGTAGATTCTATGTAGGCAGCTGAAGGATTATGCAAAGGGATAAATAATTAGTCAGATCTGGGGACAAGAAGCCTACTCACTGAGTCTGGTATCTGTTCTCTCTAGAGAAGGGAGGCAGTGTTGGCATGGTAGGAAGACCCAGATTTGGGTTTCAGCTTCTCTGCTTGTTTGCTGTGGAGCCTTGGACAAGTCACAAAACAAGGAAGGTGAGAGACTTTAGAGCTCATCTAGCCCCCTCATGTTAGAGAGGAGGAAACCCTGGGATAAAGAGGGGGAGTGGCTTGTCAGCTGATTGACTCAGAGTCAGAAGAGCTGGGTTCAACGTCTTCAGACATTTATACATGACTAGTCATGTGATCCTGTCCAAATCTCAGTTTCCTCATCCATTAGCTGGGGATCCTAGATTATAGGATTATGTATTCAGAGCTGGTATCTAGTCAAACATCCCATGGATGTAGAGACTGAGGCCTGGAGAGAGGTTAAGTGACTTACCTGAGGTCACATAGGTAGTAAGTGACCAAGTAAGGATCTGAACCATGATCCTTGGAATCTAGTGCTGGGGATCTTTCATTGTTTCACACCATTTGCAACAGTACACTTATAATACCTTCACCACCTTATTCTCAAGATTGTTGTGAGGAAAGCACTTCGTGAACATTAAAGCACAAATGTGATTTCTTTTTTTTGCTATCTTTAACTATATATCCTCTGACTTTACTTCTCTGGGCTTCAGTCTCCTCACCAGTAAAACAGGGATAACAATACTGCACTGCCCTCCTCCCATGGTCATTGTGAAGATCAAATGAGACAAATGGCCTGAAAGCACTTTGTCACTAAAAGGCAATATATAAATATTGCTATAATAAATTCCATTGTCACTACACAGTATGAAATTCAGATACCTAAGAGAAGATATCTTCAAATGACAAGGATGTTACTCATCTTTGAGAAATCAGTCCAAACTGGTCATGGTGGAGCATACCTGCAGTCCCCAGCTCTGGAAGAGACTGAGACTAGTGGATGACTGGAGTTCAGGAGTTCTGAGCTGCAGTGGGCTAAGATGATTTCACGTATCTGTAATAAGTCTAGAACCAATATGGTAAGCGCTCAAGACTAATGGGGGCCACAGGGCTGCTCAAGGAGCAATGAATCAGCCCAGATTGGAAACAGAACAGATCAAAGTTTCCATATTTCTTGGCAGTAGGATTGGACTCATGCATGACCACTGTACTTACAACCTGGTCAAGAAAAAGAAGAGGCACACAGGTGAGGAGAAGGAATGGGAAGAGGAAAGGGTAGAGGGGGAGAAAGGAAGGAGAGGGAAAGGAAGGAGGGAGAGAGAGGGAGGAGAGGGAAATCAATCTAGCAACTGTTTTATATCACCACCAAGTCCTATGCCAACAGAAGTACTTGCAGCATCACTGAATAGCATCAAGGTGAGAGTTGAAGGGAGCGGGTGGAGACAAAACCAGAGGAAAGAGAGAGCTATGGTTAGGAAGAGGAAGAAAAAAAAAAACCAGATATAGAGGGAATGGAATGAAAGTGAAGCAAAGGAAGGGAATCTAGCCATGTTATCAGAAGCATCTAAGGAAACTACTCAAAATGAACATGATTGGAATAACTGAGGATATCCTGACCTTATCTTCATTATTTGTGCATATGTACAACCTGGTAGCCATAAAAGTGGAGAGGAGGACCCAGATATGACGCCCCAGTTGGGCACTGGGGTCTGAAGAGTTCAGGGTCAACCACCTCTTTTTCGTTATCAGACAGTGTCACTCCCTTCCCTTTCCCCACCCCCATCCAATGCTCCCTCCTCCCAACTCCCTAGCTCTTGCATAGCACTGGGCTTAGCAATGACAATTAGATCACAACTCTGAATCAGGCACTGAGCCTTCCTTCCTTTCTTTGTGGGGTGCCCTGAAGTGTGTCAAGCCCTAGACTGAGGGCAGTTGAACAAGCCTCTCCCTAGCCCAGCATCCAGAAGAGAGTATCTAGGACTCTTCATTGGTCTGAAACTAGACAGCCTGGGATAAGATGGGTGTGGAAGTGTGTCTAACACTGTTTCCTTCCACCTTCTGCATCTGAGAAAAGTTGCACCTGGGGGAGGAGGGAGGCTGGGTGCAAATAGATCAGAGGTTTGCAGTGGGAGGTGGGGGACACAGAGGGAATTTCAAAGGAGACAAATTCTACCAAAAGTGGAGGAATTCTACAGGATGTATGTGTGTATTCCCCCTCCTCTCCAACCCCCACCTATTTCCAACTTGTTTCAAGTTCAGATTTAAAACTGCAGTAGAAAGAAGTAGGGGTGAGCCAGGATCAGCAGAATTAGGAGCAGGCCTTTCAAGTCTCTCTCTCTCTCTCTCTCTCTCTCTCTCTCTCTCTCTCTCTCTCTCTCTCTCTCTCTCCATTTCCCCACTCCCTGGCTCCCCTCTCTTCCCTTGAATCTATTCTGCTCCACCCTCCTCCCAAGACTCTCATGCCCCCACCCCGGCTCTCCTTTTTCTCTGCCCCCGATCTTGCTCTCTTTTCCTTTTGCTGTGAGCACAAGAATCGGGGAATTGTAGTGCTCCTGACCTAGTGGCTGAAGAACAACGACTCTTCTGCCAGGATCTCACAGTACCCCAGCCTTAGCTAGAGCACTCACACTGGGATAGGAACCATTGACAGTGAGGTCTAGAAAAGCAGCAGCTCCTGCTGTAGGTTAGGAAATCAGAGATTGTGTGTGTGTGTGTGTGTGTGTGTGTGTGTGTGTGTGTGTGTGTGTGTGTGTGTAGGTGGAGGGGTAGGGGGCAAGGGGTGGGGAGAACACAGCAGTAAGCCAGGAGCAAAGGAAGAACAGAAAGATGAAAGAAAAGAGTAAAATGTGATAGGAGAAAGGGTGAGAATCTCAAAATGGGGATTATTCAAAAGGAGAAAGAAAGGGGAGGTGGGGATCGAGAAAACTGGAGAACTAATGAATGAGGCAGGTAAAAACCCTATCAAGTAGGGCCTCCATGCAATGAGCCTGAATAAATGAGATTATCATCCAGAGGGCAATATCCCAACATGGCATGAAATACATGTGCAGTGTGTGGCAATAACAGGACTCATCAAACCAGAAGGAAGCCCCACCAAGCAGCTGCACAGGCTGAACCAGACAGCCTGTGCAAGAACCCTGATGACAACTATGAGGAGGACTGACTAGTTTGGAGATGTCCCTCATGGCCTTCATGGAACAGGCTGCTTGGTTCTTCGTTCCTTCAAACTACCTTAAAGGTGTTCGTAGAAGAAAGGCATTTCTAGGAAGATAGTACCTGGCTGAGAGCTTCCCCTGGCTATCTGCTCCCCCCCCCAAAAGTATTTAGTCCAGATAATGAGGAAAAGAGCAACCGATGAAGGGAACTTTTGCTGATCATAAACTCTCAACTCCTCTGATAAAATAGACACAGGTCCAATAGGACCCTAGGGCCATAGAGTCAGAGGACTAGATTGAAGGAATTAGCAACAAAAGTATAACTAAAATTCACATGTCTCTGGAACTTCCTAGAATAAAGCTTCTGACTTTCCCATGCATTTCTCAAGCACTCTCTCCTCAAATTTCCCACAGTATTTTGTCTGTTCCTCTCCTTTGTGATTATCTCATTTTGCCTTGTATTATATTTATATTGGCTTTATCCCTTCTTTTGGACTATAGGTTACTTGAGGGCAGGGTCTATATCTCATTTCATCTTTGCATCTTCAGTACCCAGGATAGGGCCTTTCATATAGTAAGACATTCAATAAGTATTTATTGAACTGAATTGTCAAAATATGCAATTTCGCCAACAATGCCACATGTGTAAGTATCATACTCTCATATATGACATCAATCACACACGATGCTGAGACCTGACCTGTTAGATTTCTTCTGTATCCTCAGTCTCTAGGTCTTTCTGATATGTCCCTCCCATTTGGGACTAGAAGATTCGAAGCAAAAATGCAGGGCTCCTCATGATTTAACGTTGCATCTGGCCCCCTGTCTCCAATAACTGACCAGCCAAATGAGGCCCCATGAAAGGTCCCATTGTTCATTCATCGCCTGGTCCCCCAACCCCCACCACACACTCAGATCTCCTACGCATTTCCCCCCCTGCTTTGGCTGTCCTGTGTGTCTGAGGCAAACCCAGGCTTTCGAATGTAACCTCTGTCCCCAAAGCCCATGATAAGAGCAGGATTCGTGATGCAGGAAAGCCAACAGCACCTGTTGTTTTCCAAATCACTAGGAGCCTCAGGATGAATGCACTAAGACTGCGGCTCAGGACTGTGTACCAGCAAGACTGCAGCACACACCCACTCTAGCTAGGCAGTCAGTGGCCATCCAGCTCCTGCTCCCACTCCCAGCAGCTCCTCCAAGTGCTGCCCAAAGTCTCCTGGGGAAAATCTACACGGATTTGTAGAGGAAGGATTCATTTGTCAGTCAGTGATAAAGTGCTCAGTGTATAGAGAATGCTGAACTAAGTGCTGGGACACAAGATGGGACACAAGACTCATAGGATCATGGCATTTAGAGCAGGGAGGGACCATATGTGTTCAAGTTCCTCATGGTATAGATGGGGAATGGAGGCCCAGAGAAGGGAAGTGACTTGGCCAAAGGCACATGGGCAATAAAGAGCAAACCAGGATTTTAACTGTGGCTCTCAGACTCCAAATCCAACACCACCGGGGTTCTTAAAGTGGGATCTGTGAATTTTGTTTTGTATATTTAAAGAACTACACTTCAACAGAATTGATATCCTCTGCAGTGCTGTCTTTTATTTTACTCATTTAAAAACACTGTTCTGAGGAGTCTGTTCTCCTCAGTCATATGACTGCCAAAGGGGTGTGTGTCATGAAAGGGTTAAAACCCCTGCTGTATCATTTCTACCCTTCAAGAGCTCACAGCCTGGCTGGAAATATAGAACAAATACTACATGGGCAGAGGAAAGAAAGGCATTGATACCAAACACTACAACAAGTGCAGGTAAACATAGTTAAATCCATTACTTAAGTGCTGGGGAGATGAGGGGAAAAGCAACAGTCAGTTGAGGGTTAATCAAGGCAAGCTTCCTAAAGGGGGTGAGTTGTGAGCAGGGTTCCAAGATTCCATTTGGGTTAAGATGTCAGTGAAATAGAGGAGACTGGAACATATTCAGGCTCTTGGGGACATGAGTAGAAAGGAGACAAGGAGAAGGAGAAGCTGAGGGTGTGGGGGGGAGGGGAGGAACAGGCAACATAACTGAGAGGAAGGGGCAAAACAAACCATTGAGCCCAGGTCCTTAGCAGGCTTGGTCCACCCCTTAGTGATGGTGTTAAATTCATCATCATCATCAATAATTAATATTTGCTGAGCATTCACAATGTGCTGGGTGCTGACCCCAGTTCCCTTTTGGATAGGAGTAACCTAGCTACACATTTGCTGGACACCCTTCCCCAGTAGTCGCTCAGCTCCCTCCCCTAAAGAAACCTCTTTCCTCTCTCTGCTCACCTTTGTGAACTTTAGCTAATACAAGACCAGCTCTTAGAAAGCAGTGAGAGACAACTTTGCCAGGTTTAGAGTTGGCTGTTTCCACTCAAACACATACAATAGTAAAATGGAGCCCAAGGAAAACAAAACTGCTCAGTCTAAGGAGAGCCCAGGTCCCTTCTTAGAAGCAGCCACTGTCTCCTCCAGATCTCCCTATGAGCTTGGGGTCTGAGCAGGAAGGCCATGGCCAGGGAGTGGGATTTAAGGTGTGGGCAGCACAGCTGGGTGCATTCACCCCTCTCTCACAGTCCCAGGCTTTCTTCTCTTCCACTGCAGTGAAAGAGTAGGAAGAAAGAGACAGTGAGAGGGGCAAAAAGATGGTAAGAAGAGTAGCATCCATTAGCCTGGGATAGGGAGCAACAGAGGAGAGGCCCTGAGAAAGAAGGAGGCCAAGAAAGGAGGGAAGAGAGGAAGTGAAAAAGGGGGCAGAAGAGGGGCAGACATGAGGGACTCGGAAAAGGGGCAAGGGCAGTAAGACAAACAGGCTCTCACAAAGACGAAAAACCACACGTGTATCTTTCCTCAAATAAAATCCAAACTGAGAAATCTATAATGCACATATATACATATGTGTATATATATGAGATGTATATAACAGAGATTTGTGTATATATGTGTGTATATATCATATATAATGGGGTTTTATATGTGTGTGTCTATATATACATATATGTGTATATACATATGTCGTGGGAGTTTGAAGGAGTAGAGAATTGTGGAGGGGGCTGGCAGTAGGAGAGAAAAGGAGTGAGGATCTGGGCAGGTACAAAAATAATAGCAAGAAGGACCTGGGATCTCCCCAGGCAGGAGGACAAGAACAAGTTTTAATCTCCAGATGCCCAGAGGGTAGAAGGGACTTGTAGCCTTTTTCCTGGAGTTGTTTCTGTTATCTAGTGATCTAGGAAGGGGACATCACCAAGGTTTATCCTAGCCTTCCCCCTTTTACCTCCAAAGATGCTGCCCAGCAGAGCATAATGCCAAGAGAAAAAGAAAAAGAGAAGGCAAGAGAAAAACTGGGGAGCTAGGGCTTTCTGTGTGGGTTTGAGTTTTGTTTTCCTTAAGGCAAGGAGAAGGAGTCAGCATGCAAAGGCAACTGCTGCATGCAGGGGGGACCACACAGATTCAGCCCCTTAGGAACAAGCAAAGCTCATAAGCAAATGCCTGAGCCTGCGAACAGGGTGTGGGGGAGTTAGAAAAGGGGTAGTGGTGAAATGGAAAGGGGAAAAAACCCAAGGGAACTAGAAAATGGAAGAAAAGATGAAAGGGTCGAGAAAAAAGATGAAGGAGAGAGGAGAGAGGAAGGGAGAAAAAGGAGAGGGAGAAGGGAAAAAGAAAAAGAGAAGGAGTGAGAAATAAGGGAGGCAGGAGGGGAAAAGAAAAAGGGAAGAGAGAAAAGAGAAGCCTAACTTGATAGGGAGGGGAAAGGGGAGAGGAGAGAGAGAAGGGAAGAGTGAGAGGAATAAAACCAGGAAAAGAAAGGAGAGAGGAGAGCAAAAAAAGAGGGCATTTCAAGAAGAGAGGAGGAGGAAAAAGAATAGTGCCTGAGAGGAAGGAAATGAAGAGCTGGGGAGACAAGAGAGGTACAAAAGTGTGGGGGCAAAGAAGGATGGTAGGAGAGCAAGATGGAAGAAGCAAGGAGGCAAGCCAGGAGCCAGGGAGGGAGAAAACAAAGACTGTAAGAGAATGGACTCCATACATCCTCGTCAACAACAGAGACAAAGCTAGGGAGACAGACCGAGAGACTGAGACAGAGAGAGCAGAGACAAAGACCAAATCGGAGGGTGTTCTCATCACCAAAGTCTGAGGGTCCTGACTTGAACTCTCGCCCTTTGACCCCTCCCCTCCTATCCAGCTACGAACAAGATCTGCTGGGAAAGGAGAGAAGGTCCCCACTCAGAACTTTAGAGGGAAAAAAAAGTCTGACTACCGCCCTAAGGGCTGTCACAACAGATAAAACCTCATCCAGGCTTCGCTGTGTGAGCTCCTGCACACTAATGCACAGTAGAGCTAAAAATACCGGTGTGTGCAGAGAGGGAGAGGGAGCGAGGGAGGGAGGGAAGGAGAGGAGAGAGAGGGAGGGAGGGAGAATGAGAGGGACTGCTATTGCTGGGTTCTCAACTGATTGTAGCCTCGGTTTTCCAGAGATTCTTAATAATCCAGATGTGCAGCTGCAAAAGGGAAGCACTTCAGAGACTACAAATAAATGGGCATAAAATCCCCATCACCACCCTCAAAATGGCAGGGGGTGAGGGGGAGATAAGGGATGGGAGCTTTGTCTCCCTTGAGAAGTCTCAATGCTGAAAAGGGGTAGGAAGTGAGGAAAAGGGAGGAAGGATAGGAGAGCAAAAGAGGGAGGGGGAGAAAGGGAGAGCTAGAGACAACCTTTGGGGGGACTGGTTTGGGATACAGTTCAGAGAACTAACTGTTCTTTAGGAGGGCCCTTGGACAAGAGGAAAAGGCATAGCATGTGTCTCTACTTCATTTCCCTCTGACAGATGGGCTGTTTAGTTTAAGGCGTGGCCGGTCTAGGCTGTATTCCCTCGATTGCTGCCATGATTACAGGACCAGTCCATCTAGTACCACTAAGTGCTGGTCAGAGATATTAGGCATTCAAATCAGTGTTAACAGGGTGAGGAGAGGGGAAAGGAAAGTGCCTAGGAGCTGTAAAAGCACCATACAGAGAGGGAAAGAGTAAAAGTCTTTCCAACTAGGGTGTAAATTTCTTGAGGATAGGGATTGCATTATATACTTCATTTATTAATTTATTCAACAAACATTTATGACTGTGTCTAGGTACTGAGCTGGACACTGAGGGACACAGTAAATTTGGATAAAACAGGGTCACTGCCAGCATACAGTTTACAATCTAATGGGAAGAGACCAACACAGACAGCCTGTAATACCTAATATTATACATTGCAGTAGAGACTTACCAAAGTACTTCACTCACAAAGTGAAAGGATAGAAAGGTCACTTACCCACCAGGGAAATCAAGGAAGGCTTCATGAAGGAGGTGATATTTGAATTGTACTTTAAAGGATGGGGAGAAATTCAGTGGGCAAAGAGAGGGAAGAAAGATGTTTCAGTCATAGTGAATAGCTTGAGCAAAGAGAAGGAGCCAGGAAAACTCACCATGTTCCTAACATAGTGCTACTGCACAGCTGAACACACAGTATACTCTCAACAAATATCAATTGACTTGAATTAATATACGAGAAGATGACTCCGTGAGAAGAGGAGATAATCAACAGATAGGGGAAAGATACAAGGAGCACCTCCTTGAGCATCATGCCTTTTAATGGGGATGCCATGGCTGGAAAATGCTTTGAGATCTTCATGCAGCCTCAGGATCAAATGAAGAGGAAAAATCAGCAAGCTTTTTTTCCCCATAGGAAGAGGAAGGGTGTCTTGTTTGTTTGAGGGAATAATAATATGGACTAAGATCTGGTATTTCTAGCAATCCATGTATTATAACAACCCCTTGTGGCGTTTTCATAAGGAAACTGAGGTAGAGGGATAAAATTACTTGCCCAGGATGTGAAATAAGAGGCAAGATTTAAAGCCAAGTCTTTTAGAGTTCAACTCCAGTATTGGTCCAACTGATATTCTAAAGAAGCCTGACTGGTCCCAGCATTGAGGGTGAGTAAGCAGGGAACAGAATGGTGGCTATGAGTAAATCATTTCTTCCAACTAAGTACACAAAAGATAATCCATGATTGTCTGTGTAAGAAGCTTTGGCAATTAGCAGCAAAGGCAAAGGACTTCTTTCCTGTGAAAACCAATAGATTATACAAGGCTCCTAGGCTTTTCCCCATAAGATTTCACTGATAGGAACTATATGGAAATCAGAATTCTGATTTTGGCTATGCCATTAACTCAATTCAACAAGTGACTTACCCTCTTTCTGGGCCTCAGTTTCCCCAAATGAGGAAGTTGGACTAAATAGCCCTTTAGGGCCCTTCCAGTTCTAAAAATGCTATGATTATATAATACTACTCTTAAACATGTCTTTACTTAGTGCCAATTTAGAGTTTCTTGGGAAAACCTTTGGTACTTAAATGAAATAATAGTGATCATTATTTATTTGTTAGCTATGCTGGGTTATCTATAATGCCACATAGAAGGGAAAAAAATAACCCCTGCCTCCAAGTAGGTTGAATTTCAAAACAAGGAGCAAAAGAACTCCTAAGTATGGGTATGAGAGGCATTATTTTTCTTTCTTTTCTCTGTAGGCTTTCTTCTGGGGTTAGTAGGCTGCCCTTTTGCCCCGTTCCAAGATCACATGTAGCTGCCTTGCCATTGCCTCACAAGTTAATCATTCTGGCTGCTGAATCATTCGAACTGTCCTTCTCCAAAGTCCCCATTATGGGATGTGATGCCCATTATGGGATGTGATGCCCCTCAGAAAAGTATCCCCCGTCACACTGTCATCTCTTACTACTAGATAACACTAAAACTCTTCTCTAGTTTTCTGATGCTTTTACCTCTGGGACAGGAATCATAGAATGTTAGGGCTGGAGAGGAACTAAGTAAGCACTTAGTCCTCGCCCCCTCATTTCCAAGGGAAGGAAGCTGAGGGCCACAGACACAAATGGATTTGCTCCAGCTCCCACACCAGGAGGGTGACAGAGCTTGGACTAGACCCTAGTCCCCTTTCCACGTCATTATGCTGCCTTTCTCATTCTACTGTGGCTGTCATTTAAGTGCTTACACAGAAAAAACATTTCCAGGATTTTTCCACACACCCCTTCACTTCCTCCTTGCATCCATGATGTCTGAGCAGCATTTCTCGAAGAGGAATCCTATTCAGTGTATTGTTTCTTAATCATCCCTCTACCCTTCCTAGTGCTCATTGTAACCTGACTTGGACAGCCTATGCTCCCATCTCACACCCCCAAGCAGAGGCAGTAGGGGAGAGAGATAAGAAAGAGGAAAGAGAGACAGACAGACAAAGACAGGGAGAGAGAGATAGACAGAGAGAGAAAGAGAGAGAGAGAGAAAGAGAGAGAGACAGACAGACAGACAGAGACACACACACACACATACACACACACACACACACACACACACACACACAGAGATACAGAGAGAAAGAGAGAGAAGAGAAGGAGAATAAGAAGGAAGAGGGGAAGGAGCATAAAAGGAGGTTTAGCCAGGGAAAAAAATAGCAAGTTGAATTTAGATTCATGGCTTCTGTCCTTTCCCTAACTTTATTATCTAATTTAACGAGTTGAGGGTGGGGGAAAAACAACTCAACTTTTGGCACCAAGGGCATGCAGGTTCTAGTTGACTGCAGCAGATCCCCTCACTACTGCCTATTTGACCCCATCTGTACTATTCTTTGATGGGTGTAGCCTCCCAGGCTCTAGGTTGTGATTGTTGTGGGAATGATGGGAGGCAGGGAAGAACTCCTACTAAGCCATGGAGGAAAAGGAAGTGTTACTGTGCCAGTCTGAAAGAATCCAAGAAATATGAAGTGGGAAGAGACCTAGAGGTCAACTAGTGTCCTCTTGAACACCTCCAGTAACAGGAGGCTCATTGCTTTCGGAGGCAGCCATTCCAGCCCAGATAAAAAGTGTACCAGAATCCATCTCTGCCAGCAAACATCAGATCGATGGCCCTGCCAGAGAGGCATGGCAGCCCAGGGCAACACCAGTTTCAACTTTCTTGACACTTAATTGAAAAACATTTTAGAGGAGGAAAACAGAAGATTAAAGACAACAAAAAAAATTCAGTTGAAGGCCAGAGAAAGCCTGGAGAGACCTTGGCACAAGACTAAGTCATATTATCCTGAGAATATTTGTAAAGGACACTGGAAGGAGGACCACAAAGAGATATGAAACGGAACAGAGGAGGAGGCAGTGTGGCCTAGTAGAGAGAATACTAAACTATGAGGCAAGAGGCATTGATTCAAGCATTTGTTAAATACTTACTAATGGAAGTGCCTGGCACTGGGAATGTAAAGACAAAAAGGAAAACAGGCCTCGATACCAATTCATTCTAATGATGGGTGATGGCACATGAGCAGATAGCTATGTGTGAATATGTATATGTAGCTATAAAGCCAGGGATAAATGTGCACATGCATACACAAGCATCTGCTTGCCTGTTATGGCCATGAGTACACTGTGAGATATACATTGTGCATGTGTATATGTGATAATTTGAGTAGGGGGCACTGAACCCCGCAGATCTGACCTGAACTTGTCATTCTACCATTTCCACCAGGCATCTGTCTTCTTAATACTAGTATTCTCTTGGCGTTGTTGTGTGACTCTAACCATGATTTCAGAAGAATCAAAATTATATTTTCTGTCCCTAGCATCTAGCATTTGCACATAGTAAGAGCTTAATTGGGGAAACTAGGTGACTCAGTGGAAAGAACACTGGAGTCTGGAAGATCTGAGTTCAAATTTTTACTAGCTAGGTGACCCTGGGCAAGTCACTTAACCCCTGTTTGTCTCAGTTCCTCATCTGTAAAATGAGGACACACTGGATAAAGAAATGGTAAACCATCTTTGCCAAGAAAAACCCATGGACAAGTCCATGAGTTACAGAGAATCAAACATGGCCGAACAACCACAACAAAGAACTTAGCATATGCTTGCTGAATTTAATACACCCTCACCTTTTTAAGTATCAGTAACATCCTCATGTGGTGAGTTGGGCAAATCGCTTCCTCCCTCTAGGTCTCAACTTCCTCACCTATGAAATGAAGGGACTAGATTCCAGCTCCTTCATTTTATAGGTGAAGAAGTTGCTGATCCCTAGTGATCCCTTCCAGCTCAAATAATCTGAACTTATATGAGATTTGGCAGCGGAAGAATAGTGACATCTCCACATTTAGAGTCTATTACCTCAGAAACCAATGTGCTATGTAGGTAAAGAAGTTTCAGTGCCCCTTAAGAAGGTAAAGTGCAATTGAATTTAATAGTAACAATAATAATATATTTTGTTATATATCATATTCTATTATATAAATAATATAATAATAAAATAATTTAATTTATTAAGTGCCTGCTACATACATGGTACATGGTAAACACACAAAGACAAAACTGAAAAACAGTGCCTGCTCTCAAGGATTTTCTATTGTACTAGGGAGAACAGTTGGACCTGACCAAATACATACATGGAGAGATTTTTGTTCATCAATGTTGCTGGCCAGTGTCATGGAGGAGGTCCTGTCTAAAATCTAAATAGAAAAGAGATTCCCTCTCAATGGTGCCTGTCTTCAGTGTTCCTGTTCTTACTCTGATTTTGGGCTTGATTTGCAATGGAATTCCAGAACACTGTAGAACAAGCTCAATTAGAGCTCTAGTCACTCAAAAAAGATCAGCCTAGCCACCCACACTGAATGAAGTGAGTAAAAATGCATTTAGCATGGATGATGACAGATAGCTGGATGGGTAACCTGTTGAATTAGTCCATGGGTATGTATGTATGTGTGTATGTATATATACATGCATATGTGTATTCATGTATTTATATGTATATATACATGCATATGTGTATGCATGTATTTATATGTATATATACATATACACACATATATTTATATCTATATCTATACCTATATCTCTCTCTACATATACACACACACACACACACACACACACACACACACACACACACATCTCGTGGACTGACACTGCAAATGGACAGTGAACTAGCCACAGAATTGAATAGTGGGGAGAGGCCAGTAGGCCAGATAACATCTGGGAAATCAAGCAGTGTTTCCAGAGTCCAAGCTCCTTCTGCCACAAATGCCCGTCTCTTAACACCAATATTCTCTTAGTGATTATGTTATATATATGCAAATCATAAAGCAAAAGAATGCCATGATCTCAGAAGAATCAAAATTGCCATGCCTCTTTGGAAGGACCATCGATCCAGTGTTTGCTGGTGGAGATGGATTGTGGTGCACTTTTTATCTGGGCTGGAATGGCTGCCTCCCAGAATTAAATCTATTGCAACAGGTCAAAGGGCAATGGAGAGATAGTAGTGAGTGGACAGTAGCATATTACCAATAGTGAGTTGGGTGGGAGAAGTAACAATAAAAGACATCAAGGACAAATATCACCAGAAAAGGAGATGGGCTAGCCATGTAGCCAGACTGAGGGATGACAGATGGACAGCCCAAGGGCTGCAAAAAAAAAAAAAAAAATTAAAGAACCATCAGAAAGCCTCCAGCATGTTGGAGGATTTTTGGAAAGACATGGGAAAAATTTTCACTGGATGACAAGCTGTGGATGGGTTGCAATCTGAAGAAGTGGGTGGAGGACCCACACAGGTGAGATTACAGATCAGTCCAAGTATGTAAGGTTCTAATGATTAGGTCATGCTTCCTTATCTTGAGCTGAAATCTTCCTTCTTGAAACTTCTGCCCCCTGGAGCCATAACAAATGAGAGAGAGTTAAGTCTCCTCAGTTATCCTGCCCCAAAGCCCACAGTGAATTTCATGAAAGGGATGTGAGCTAGAAGGACTACATGTCTGTCTGATTGTCCCCCTACTTGAAAACTAGTTGAAATTACACACCAAGCATTGATTTAATTAAGTTTTTCAGTGTGTGGCATAATTAGTAAGAAACACTATTGGAAAAGGATGGGAGGTCTCTTCAGTGCTTCTCACTATTAGAATTTGGCCCTTAGGCCAAAAAATATGGCAAACTCTAATATAGGGAATATAGAATGCAGGCAGCTCTAGCCACATGACACTACTATGTAGACCTCTGTTTTTCTTCTATATGGAAAAGGGAAAATAATTATATTTGCAAAACAGAGAGAACGTATCATGTATATATTACCCATAATTATACTGATATAAACTACAGATAACATATCACACCAATCTAGCCCTGTAATATATGCATTACATGATTAGAACATTGGGGCTCATCTCTGTGTTACAGAAATAGAATTGTGATTTATATATAAGTTTATTTCGTGTGACCAGAATGGTCTATGGCATATTAGCTATACCATCCTTTCCAGCCTCTTAACCAAAATCAAATTATAGAATGGATAGTTACACAAACACTTGACCTCTGCCCAAAGGCTAAAAAACAATGTATAGCTTTTATACCTTCCATAATTACATTTCTATCACATAGAAGGAATATACCACATATAATTTCTGTTCTCGTGGCATATCTGACTGAAGTTTATTCCCTGAGGTCAGGGAGGCAGTGCAGACTAACAGTAAGTGCACAGGGAGCCAAGAGACCATATCCTAGGGTTATTTCTTTTGTTGTTGTTGTTGTTTGCCTTTTTGGAGGGCAATTGGGGTTAAGTAACTTGCCCAAGGTCACAGGGCTAGGTTTTTGTTTGTGTGTGCATTAAGTGTCTGAGGCTGGATCCGAACTCAGGTCCTTCTGACTCCAGGGCCAGCACTCTATTCACTGTGCCTCCTAGCCGCCCCCGTCTAGGGTTATTTCTACCACTAATAAAAATAATGATATCTTACAATGATGTGCCACTTTAAGGTCCAGAGAGCACTTTTTTTATAACCACCTTGTGAAATAAGGAGAATTAATGTTGTTATCCCAATGTCACACCTGAGGAAAGTCAGGCCAAAGAAGTGACATGATTTACTCATGGTCTCACAGCTAGGAAAGTGTCAGAGCCAGGATCTGAACCCAGATTTCCTGATGCCAAGTCCACCTTACCATGCTGATCATGGGCAAGTCACTCACCTCTAGGCCTCAACTCTCTTATCTGCAAAATGGACACAGTGGGTTAGAAAATGCCTCTAAGGTCCCTTCTGTCCATGTTTATCTTTGATATTCCATAACTTGTGATCTATGTTCTAGCCTATCTACTCATGTGTGGAAGCTAACCAGAAGGAGGCAGAGGAAAAAGAAATAGAAAACTTGGGTGGGCCTAGAGCCTATTATGAATAGAAGGTTGAATGCTACAAAACTTCTGCCTATGTTTTCTGGCTCATCCCATAAAATACATTCCCTCTCTTCTGCTCCCATAAAGTCCAGTGGCCCTAAAGTAGTTATTTAAATAAGAAAATACCAGTAGATCCAAGGCACTTATAAACCAGTATCTTAACAGGCTAACAAAAATGGCAGCAACTTGAATTTGCCTCTTTAAGAGGCAATTCAACAAATGACATACATTTATTAAACTCCTACTATGCAAAAGGCTCTCCAGTAGATACTAGGACATTATCCATAAAGAATTTGTATCTATCTGCTCTGTAAGAATACCATTACAATGCTAACATTTTATTCACAAAAGAGTGTTGCAGTTTATCACTTGGGACACTGGGTTCTTTTCTTTCCCAGAGTTCTATTCTTCACAGTGCCTTCAGGGCACGAAATCCCTAAGGAACCATTGCTGGGCCTATGGGAGAAGGGGTGCTATGCCCACTTCCTTCTCCACTAAGAGGCTCCTCCCCTCTGGACCTAGAAACTTAGTCTGACTGGGTTTAGACTTGGGGAACCTGACCTCTGAGAGTGGTTGGGCTCCATTCTCTCATATCCTTTGCTTCATTAATCCCCATCCCAGTATCCTGGGGATAATTATTTAAAGTTTAGTTTTTGGCTCATATCTAGGTCTTTTCAAAGTGGGTGGGGGTGTGGGAGTAGAAAATTACTCAATGCCCAATGTAAATCAGGTATGAGATAGGCATTTATTTCCTATACACAAAAGAAAAACTAATGAACACAAAAGACTCATGATGTGTATGGATAAGACAACTTAAAACAAGGTTCAGTAACTTAACTGATAACTACTCATATTCTCTTAGGAAGCTGATACTTAAAACCCCACATCAAAACGGAAATCAGTTTACATGATTGCTGAGTCAGTCTTTATTTCACCTCCATTCCTCCAAACAGCTACCAGTACATATCTCCTGGTTAAAAGGTCAGGGCTTAGGCTAATCCTCTTGATGGTGGCTGTCCTCTCTAAGATTGCTGAAGTAATTTCTGGGGAACTTTTTTTGCCATAAGTTAGCTCTTAGCTGAAGGATATAGGACCCTGGATCCTCTGTCTCACAAGGTCACCTCCAAGCCTGGGCACTTAAGACTGATGTTCAGTCACCTACTCAGAAAAGGAAACGCAACATAGACAAGTCAGCCAGGAATTCATGCACAGGCTCACCTAGTTGAGTCTATTCTCCATTTGAGAATAGCAGAGAAGAGAGGAGGGGAAGCAATAGTATAGCCCTTCCCCTCACTACTTGCCACATAGAAGAGTCAAAGGCAAAAGAGAGTCAACCATAAGCCACCTTTCTTTTTAACTGTGCAGCAGCATCCTCTCCCCTTCCACTATCAAGGACCAAGGCAGGGCCAAGGGACCACTCAGGGATTTCTACATCAAACCAAAATTCCAAGATCGGCTACCTCTGGGATACCACCATAGTTAGAAGTAGCCAGTTAGTCCATCATATTCTAAAGACCCCAAGTACTAAGTCTCCATGTCTCTGGAGCCTCTAGAAGTTTCTAGGGGAGAGTTCAAGGTCTACCTTCCCTGAGATGATTCCTCAACCTCTGCTACAATTCTTTGAGGCTCTGAGGGTCCCAGAGAGTTTGTTACTGCTAGCATATACTGTTAGACTAGAAAGAGTGAATCCTACTCTCAAATTCAATAACTTTTCAATTCAACAAGCATTTGTTAAGTGACTACTGCATATAAGGCCCAAGAGATACAAACACAGGATGAAAAATAGTCCCTACCCCTAATGAGCTTACTTATAAACTTTTTTAAACCATACCTATGATTTCTTTGGGATAGGAATCTTCCCACAAAGTTCTTGCCCTATCAATGTAAATCAGCATCTTCTCTGCAAGTTATAGTCTTAGGGAGTTACTTGGAGGGCACTGAGAGATTAAACAATTTGTGCCAGGCAAAACTCTCATTAGGAGCTGATACTTAGATGTATAAGGGGCAGAACTTGACCCCAAAGTCTTCCATTCTTGCCAAGTGTCTGATTCTGAGGCCCACTCTCTATCCCCTATGCCACACTGTCTTTTGCAAGCTTCTCCCAAGGTTCTCCAAAAGTAAAACTAATGGGGAGAGGAAGGGGAGGGAAGGATGCAACTCAGAGAGTCTTTGCAGTAGTTTGGGGTGTCACACTGGATCTATTGTCACCTAATTGGGGTATAAAAATCAACAAGGTTGGGGGACATTTTGTAAGCTTGTCAATTTTAAAAACAAATGTCCGTTCTTAGCTATTCATCTTACTCTTTCTGTGGATTCTCTGCAATCAGTTTTTAATCCCAAACTGGATCCTACTAAATATCTCAACACCATTTAAAAACCAATTCTTACCCCACCCCCAAGCTGGTGTGTATCTAGAAAATGCAAATTTTAACAATAGCCTTATCAAGAAGGTAAATCTGTACCCTTTCTTCCATTCCTCCCCCCACCCCCAATCAGAGAAAGACACGATAGCATAATATACATGCCAAAGTAAGATAGAAATGACTTGGATTATTTATACCAATGTACCCCCATGCCTGTGGATAACTAAGGGATAGCTGTATCTATGAGAGTGACAGGAAACACTAGCAGACCTGCTTGTCATACTCAGGATTGGCCTCAACACATCTTAGATCCTGGACTTCTTGCCCACCAGACCCAACTCCCATCTTTTTCCTCAGTGACTGTTTTGAGTCTCCTCTAGAAGCCAGACTGCATATCCCCTGGCACCCACTAGCTAGTGATGAGAGGGCAAAGAGGACATTTTGTCCAAGCCCACTTAGCTGTCTCTCAAGGCCACCCCTAAGTCTCATCCTGAGCATGCAGCCATGGCCCCCCACATAAAGTGTGATGAATTTTGAAAATCTCTCTTCCCCCCTACCCCTCCCTGGCAGACACAGGCTCCGGCCTCTTGAAATTCTGCACACTAATAAAATTGTAACTAATTTACATCCAAGATGAGGAGTGAGTGGCAGTGGTTGCTATGGAGACCATCTCGGGAGCCCAGGCTCCTCCACAGACAAGAGCAGCCGAGAGATCAAGAGATTCTGGGCTCAGGCTAAGGCAGATCCAAATGCCAGCCAGTCCTACTGGCCTTCCTCTACAGGGCTCCCAAGATGACTGCTCACCCCTCGCAGTCACCCTCACAGGGTCCAGCCGACCTCTGGGGTTGAGGCAGGCAGGCCAACAGGCTAAGGCATAAACACTCTGCTTGGATGCAGGACTGGCCTTCAGGGAGTAGACTCAAAGAGATGTTTGCTAGAATCTGTCCCTGCAGTGCTTCATCTGGGGTAACTGCTCTCTCCCTTTCTCCCCTTATCCTGCCAGTCCAATTCTTTCTCGTGCACATCAAGGACTAGACTCCTACAGAAAATGATGAGGACTGACCCTGTTAGTAATACTGTATTACTTTAGGGACTTTTCTAGGTGAGAGAGAACAGTAGTGTTCTGAGTTCATTGAAACTTTGCCTAGAAATACTGGCATCCTGAGGGTTTTGCTAGACTGTTTCATTAAAACCCATCTGTGTTTTATGGAAGCTGTCTAGCCCTGACCATGAACCTAAGCCTTTGGGGTGGGAAGAACCTAGTCCAGGTACATGAAGGCCAGGTTCTAAATGACAGATACCATTAGGAGGAACTCCCAGGTCCCCTCTCTGTGTCTGACCTTAGGGCTAGACTGGCTTTCCAAAGACCAAGATTCACATCCTGCTCTAAGTCACCTTAGACAAGTTCTGTCACCACTGTGAGCCTCGGTTTCCTCATCTGTAAAGAGGGAATAAAAATAATTATATTACTCACTTTACAGAGGTATGAGAAATTATGGGGTGTGTGTGTGTGTGTGTGTGTGTGTGTGCATGCGCACGTATCAATTTATAAACCCTGAAGTGCTTTAGAAAAGTTTAAGCAGGAATAGGAGGAATAGGAAATAAGACTTTCTTTGTAAAATCAAGTGAATCCAAGGACTATTTGTTGAAAGTCTACTGAGAGATTAGCACTGTGACCAGGAGTACAAAAGATATAGCAAATGCAAACCCTGCCCTCATGGAGCTTCCAGTCTCGTTGGGAAGACAAAAACTTGACACATGTGAAATAGCTAGAGAATTCCCATTATCAGGACAGTTGATAACTTCCTGAATTGCCTTAGATGTTAATTTCATACATCAAAAGGTGGAGGAACCAAAATGAGGAGAAACTCTATTCTGATTCTGATTCTCACTAACAGGGAAGAATGAATTGCTGGAGTAGAAATCATGGGAACCTGCAGGGGTAGGCAAGAAATAACCACTCCCTCCTAAAGTTTGTGAAAAAGGAGAGGAAAGGGGGAATAGTTTAACACAACACTCTTGATTTGGGAAGGGGAGATTTCAGAGTTCAGAAAAAGGTTAGGTAGTATTCCATAGTCTAAAATTCTACTGGGAAAATCAGCCCAGGAGAGATGGGAAATTCTTAAAAATGAGATTCCAAAAGGCCCTAAAAGAAAAAAAATGTGAATAGTGAAGAAAAAAAAATTCTCTGAAAGGACATGTGACTACATAAAGAACTTATGGAATAACTGAGATTGTAAAGAGACACTTACAAAAAATCAAAGTCAGGCCAAGCAAAAGAGGATGAATTTAAAGAGTGTGGACTGGACCTAGGAGAGTAGCATCAGGAGAGCTAAAGCTTAGAAGGAATTGAGGCTGGGAAGTTAGGACAACTAAAAGGTCTCATTTCATTCTATTAGCTATACTGGGGGAAAGAAGATCAAAGTAGTGGATGGAAGGATGATAGTGGAGAAAAGAGGGGAACAGCTCAGTTTTTATTTGTATTCTGCTTTCTTTACCCAGGAGAATGAGCCTTGAACTCTGAAGAACAAAACCAAAATAGTTAGCAGTGAGCTGCTGCCCAAGCTAAGAGAAGCAATATTAAGAAAGCACCTGAAGTTTCCTTGATGGCTTCAAATCACCTGATGAGCTATATATCCTTGTGTACTAAGAGACCTGGCAGGTCGCATTTGCTGATCTACTGATCTGAAGATCTTCTTAAATAGTCACTAACAATCTCTTTAATGATCTACTCTAGAACCTTCCCCTGGGATTGAAGTCATGCTGGTTGGCCTATAATTTAAAGATTATATTCTTTTTCCCTTTTCTAAAAATCAAAACTGTCTTTGCCCTTCTTTAGGACTATGGTACCTTTGCAATTCTCCCCAATCTTTCAGATATCATTAACATCTTCCAAAAAAAAGAAGTCATGAAAACAAATTCCATCAACTGCTAGGCTAATCTTATTTCCTCTTTCAATGAGGTTACCAATGCTATAGATAAGATATATTTTACCTGGATGTTAACAAAACATTTGATAATCTCATACTATTCTTTTAGAAAAGTTGAAGTCACATGGGCCAGACAACAATACAATTAGATGGGATTCAGAACCCATTGAATGGCCAGATTCAAAGGTGAGTCATTAATGGTTCAATGTCAGCTTGGCCAGAGCTGTCCAGTGAAATGTCCCCACAGATCTGTACTGATCTTGACCCTATGCTGTTTAACATTTTTTATCAGTAATTTGGACAAAAACATGAAGAGCTTGCTCATCAGATTTGCAGATAACACAAATCTGGGAGGAATAGCTAACACACTAGATAACAGTCAAGATTTTAAAATGTTTTTGACTGGAAATGGGTTGAATCTAATAAGATCCAATAGGGACAAATATAAGGTCTTTCACTTGGGTTCTAAAAAATCAGCTTCCCATATACAAGATGGAGGAGATCTGGTTAGACAGTGGTTCATCTGAAAATAGATCAGCACTTGGGACAGGGGTGGGGTTGTGGACTCCGTGATCAATATGAGTCAGAAAGGTGATGTAGCATCCAAAAAAGCTAATGTGATCTTAGCTTACATTAAGAGAGGCATAATTTCCGGGGATGAGGTGGTGATAGTTTTGCTGTACTCTACCCTGATCAGATTAGATCTACAGTAATGTATTCAGTTCTGGTCACTCCCATTTAAGAAGGTCATTGTTAAGGGTCCAGAAGAGGGCAACCAGAATGGGGAAGGGCCTTGAATCGATGCCATTCGAGGCTGGATTGAAGGATGGTTATCCTGGAGGAGAGATGACTTAAGGGGAGTCAGTCTATAATCACTGACTAGGCATTTAGGCTAAGGTCCCATTCAGAGAAAGAAAAGATTAAAATGGTCCATAATGGTCAGGGAAGGGGAAGAAAGATGCTCTTCATGGAAACTCTCTTCTCTTCTCACCCAGATCTCTTATAATGCCACCTTGCTTCATCTCCCTGTCTCCAACCTATTCCCCCACCAGCCCACTCTCCATGTAGCTGCTCAAGTAATCTTCTTAATACATCTCTATATATTACTCCTATACCCAAAACCTTGAGTGACCCTTCACTGTCTAATGAAAAAGAGCATCAACTCCTGAAACTGGCATTCAAGGTCTTCCTCAAGCTGATTCTATCTTGTCCCACAGTAAATCTTGCTTCTGCAAACTAGGGCACTCACTATTCTATTTTGACCATACCTTCTCTCATTTTTCTGGGGCAGTTAGGTAACTTAGTGGGTAGAGCACCAGGCCTAGAGTCATGAAGAACTGAGTTCAAATCTAATCTCAGACCTTCACTAGCTGTGTGACCCTGAGCAAGTTACTTTACGCTGTTTGCCTCAGTTCCTCATCTATAAAATGAGCTGGAAAATGAAATGGCAAACCACTCCAGTATCTCTGCCAAGGGAAAAAAAAACCCTAAATGGGGTCATGAAGAATGGCTGTACGGCTGAAAACTGAAATCTCTCACCTCTGTCCTTCTGTTCAAGCTGTGCTCCAGGTGTGGAATGAGCTTTCCTACCCTTCTACTAGTTGATGCCCCTCTGTTTCTTAAAGGCTCCACTCAGATGAAACCTCTTCCATGAAACTTTCCATGACATCTCCCACATTCTTAACCATCTCCCAAGAGAAAGTGATTTTGACCTCTTTTTACAGTGTTGGGAATGGACTTGCACTGATCCAGCTACTTTAATGAAATGTTGTCATGTCAATCATTCAATAAATAATTTCCCCTGAACCTCAGTTTCCTTATCTGTAAAATGAGGGAGTTGGACTAAATGATATCTATCATCCCACTTGACAACTAATATGCTGTAGATTATTCTTTTGCCTGGTCCTCTGATGGCACAGATTTGTGTGATGAGACATATCCTTTTCTTCATAATCATTCTGTTCTAACCCACCAAGCCAGCTGGCTACATAGCCAGAGCCACAATCTCTGCTGTATTCAGGGTCCTGCTTTGTAAGCCTAGGAGGGCGTGGATCCATTTACTAGCTGGACCTTGGGAAACCCCCCTCCTCCCCATAGACAGAAATGCTTCCTGTGCTTCAGAAACTATTTATTGCTCCTTCAGACCCTCCTCGGCCTGCTCTGCTCTGGCTTATTAGGAAAGCCACACAAGGAAGAACTGACTCAGACCTTCCAAGATAAGCAGCCTACATCTTTAGCCCTATTTCACCCTGAACACGATCAACAGACAGCCAAGCCCAGAGTAGGAGCTATGGGGAAATAAGCCCCACACATTTTGGTCACAAAAGAACTCTCAGTGCAGAAAACCAGTCCATCATCAGGAATTGTTGTACCTAACTTTGGGATTGGGATTGAGGTTAGAGTTAGGAGCTGGTAGTGAAGGACTCAGCACACTGGAAATCTCTGCTCTTCTCCCAATACCTCTGAATCAGAACTTGAGAGCTGGCAGGGGTGAACCTTAGAAATCATCTGGTCTAATTCCCTCATATCACAGATGAGGAAATGGGGAGCAGAAGTAACCTCCCAAGGTCACACAAATAACTGAGCACAGAGCTGGAATTAGAATCTAGTCAGGTCTCTGGAATCCTGAGTCCTGAGCTCCTTCCCTTATACCAAGCTCCCTCCCATAAAGAACAGTCTTTTAGGCCTGAAGGAGACATGAGCCAGGTGATGGTAAAAGGGAAGCCTATTTATTGATTAGCTTGGCCACAGCACTCACAACATCCTATCACGACTTAAAAATCTACATGAGTAAATTGTGGCCACTGGAGCAGCCAGGTGACTGGTGGATAGAGCACCAGGCCTGGAGTCAAAAAGAGCCATCTTCCTGAATTCAAATCTGGCCTCAGGACACTTACTAGTTGTGTGACTCTGGGCGAGTCATTTAATCCTGTTTGCCTCAGTTTTCTCATCTGTAAAATGAACTGAAGTGGCCAACCATTCCAGTGTCCTTGCCAAGAAAACTCCAAATGGAGTCACGAAGTGGACAGGTTGAAACGACTAAACAACAAATTGTGGCAGTGTAAAAGTATCACCAACCTCTGGCCCTTCAATAGTGTTTTAAACTTCTTTAACCAAGCATCTGGGAGGGGCAGTGGATAGAGCCCTGGGCCCAGAGTTAGGGAAACCTGAGTTCCTAAACGAGCCTCAGACAATTTCTAGCTGTATCACCCCGGGCAGATCACTTAACTGTTACCTGCTTCGGTTTCCTCATCTGTTAAATGGGGATGAAAATAGCACCAAGTTGTTGGAAGGCATAAATCTGAGAATATTTGTGAAGCACTTAATACAATACTTGGTACACAGGAGGTGCTTACTAAATGTTTGTTACCTTCTTTCCCCCTTTTAAACTTCCGCTGGTGGGTTCATATATGTTATGGTAACTTACCAGCCATTTGACCACAGCTAAGTTCCTTAACCACTAAGAACCTCAGTCTCCTCATCTGTAAAATGGGGATAATTATATCTGTATTATTTTTATACAGATAATCATATCTGTATTATGAGGAAAGCACCTTGGGGATTTTGAAGTACATATCAGTGTGACTATTATACCTAATGTGTCACTTGTAATATATATTACAATATATGATATAATCTATATATATATTGTATACATTATAATAATACTAAGTAAGAGCCCTTTTGATAAGTGAAGACACCAAGGCACAGAAAGGTGAGCAGCTTGCTCGAAGTCACAGAGATAGGCAGTAACACTGCTGAGACTAGAATCCAGGGTTCTTGACCCCATCAGCTTCTTCTATTACAGCCTGCTATGTCTCAGTCATGTGAGGAGATTCTGGAAAGGCTGGGAATAGATTCAGAAAAGCAGGACCGGAGATTCAACTTGGAAGGACTCCAGCAAAAACACATGGAGAGAGTAAGGTGGGCTTCAGTCTGAGAGTCTTGAAGCCCTGGATTCTGATCCCCTTTGTTGGGCCATCAGCTTCTCTCTTAACCTCCACTTACCTTATTTATAAGAACAGGGTGGGCTTGTCTTTCATTTCTCTAAAGATAATATCAAGTTGAGAGTTTCAATCCTGTCCCTTAGGCAAAAAAGAAAGCACCAGTTTCTTTAATGGGAATTTGTGCCGACAAAAGCGAAAGTTTGCTTTATCAGTTTCATAAAAGCCCCAGTCAACACTCCCGGTTCCCCCCTCAAAGCACTTCAGTACAATGATATAAGCTCCTTGAGGATAGCCATAGTTTTATTTTTGTCATTTTTATCCCCAGCACCCAGCACAAGGAAGTGTAGTAGATCCCTCATAAATGGAGGAGACACAAAGTTTTAAAAAGATGGTGTCCCTGCCCTCATTGAGCTTATAGTCTAGAAGTCAGAAAGACCCGAGTTCAAATCCAGCCTCAGACATGCACTAGTTGTGTGACTTTTGACAGGTCACTTAACCCAGTTTGCCCCATGTTGCTCATCTGTAAAATGAGCTGGAGAAGAAAATGACAAACCACTCCAGTATCTTTGCCAAGAAAACCCCAAATGAGGCCACAGAGACTCAGGCACGATTGAAAAACGTGAACTAAACAAAAACTGAACAACAAAAATTATAAGTCGGTATACTCAGAATGCCACCAGAAAAATGTCAGGCTCGGTCTTCAGTTTCTGCTTCAATAAAATGACTCTATGTTGCTGTATCATTCTTACCTGGGGAGCACTGCATTTGACTGTCTTGGAAAATCTGGCACCACATTGAGATCCATGCCATTCATCTGGTGGTTTCTCAATGGAATTAGGATTTCTAAATAAAGTGCTTACTCTTAAGGGTATTTCACCTTGAGCTTGGCTGGGAGATAAGCAGGGCCTTGCTGAGGATAAGCCCGCCCAAGTGAGAAAGAGCCTTGAAGCCTCGGGCTGAGGCCATATGTGTGGAAAGAGGACATCTTCTGTGGATAAGACAGTGGGCTCCCTTTTCCCCAGCTGCCTGGGAGAGTTCTCTAACTTTAGCTTTCAGGTCCCTGAAGCATGTAATTATTCCTCATCTTTTGACCCAGCCCGGCTCAGCTCCAGTTTTCTGACTGTGAGTGGTCCAACCACATACTAAGAACCTTCCATCTTTAACCCCCGGGGCTGTGTCTGTACCACATGAGCTGAGCTGTGCAAAAGTCTTCCCATTTACTTATTTTTGAGGCCCTATCCTCAAGGCCAACTCTCCAATGGATTGTGAATTCTGGATAATTTGTGCAGTAGAACAGACACTTGATGAAGGCAGGGGAGGAGGAAAATAAGACTTTTTTCTGCTATACCTCAAACCCTAGCCCCGTGCCATGCACAGCAACACCCCACTTGGCCTGAATTACACTTTACAGCACACAGCTGAGAGATAAGAAAGAAGAAAAAAGGCTTCTGAGTATTCAAAATGTCATAAAATCCACACACCAAAGATCAAATACTTTACACAGAATAGAGTCCTTTGGGCCCTTACCTCTATTGGACATAATTCTAACAGGTTTCATTAGTTGATTTTCCAGTCCACAATCAGAAACCACCAATCAGAAGAGGGGTGTTAGTGTTGTTACAGAAAGGAACAGCAGAAACAGTGAGGAGTAACTCCTGAACAACCTAGGATTACTTAGCACAGTAAAAAATAGTTCTGAATGTTTCAGTAGCCTTCTGAGGGGTGTCTGTGAGTGGGATTTAGTATTGAATAGCTCTAGTGATTTCCCTCTGTTTAGCATCCCAGCTGCTAATTCCCTAGGCATGCAGAGCAGTATAAATGCAGATATTTGCTTGTGAAGAGCCATAAAGAAATTATTCTACTCTGGAAGCTATGGTTGTATCTGCCAAAGCTGAAGGAGGTGGAGGAAAGGTTGGGGGAGATCTGACTTATGTCAGGGAGAGACACTATCATGAAAAGGCTGAAAGGACACATGAAAATAAAGTTCAAGTGTTCGGAAGGCCAGCTTGAAGAAAAGAGCTCCTACTTGTTGCTCGGTCCTAGGAGGCAGAATTTCAGTAGACCTGGATTTGAATCTTGGCTTTGTCACTAATTCTGTAAGTCAGCCAGTTTGCCTCTCTGACTTATTTCATCATCTGTAAAAGAGAGAGTTGAACTAGGTAATCTTCAATAATTACAGCTGGCATCTATAGAGCACTTTTTGATTTGTGAAATGTTTTATGTGCATTATTTCATGTAGTCTTTAAAGCCCTGTCTGCCTCTATAAGGCAGCGCAGCATAGTGAAAAGAAGTCTGGACTGAAGTCGGAGGAACTGGTTATTTTATTTGTTCTCTATATGTCTTGGACACACAACCTCCCTGGGTCTCAGTTTCCTCCTCTGCAAAATGAGAGGGTTGAATGAGACCATAGACTTGGCTTCGATATAAGGAGACATTTTCCTAACAATCAGCTGTCTGAAAGTGGAATGGACTACTCTGTGAGAGACTGGCTCCCAAGTTATTAGTGATTTTCAAGAGAAGGCTGGATGACCACTTATCACTGAAGTCATAGAAGGACTCTTTGTTTAGGTACAGGTTAGAAGAGACGACTTTTGAACTGCCTCCATGTTCTGAGATTCTCTAGGAATATCCTGAGGTCCACACCCTACCCTGCATTCTTTTCTAATATCAGGAGGGAAAATCCACTCCCTGGTGCTGCTTACCTTTCTCAGACCTTTCTAATAGGTTTCTAATGCATGTATTCTGTTCTAATTATTGGTGAACATGCGCTATTTCTCCCTGACTCATCTGTAAACACCATTCCTATTTCTGTTGCAGCTACTAGGATCCTTCCAATCACCTAGGTTCACAACATTGGAATCATCTCTGACTCTCCACTCTTCCTCACACCCACTAGCCAATGAGTTAGTTGTCAGACCTCATCATTTCTTCCTCCACAACATCTCCCACACCCATCCCACTCTCCACTCCCTATCTTAAACCCTCATCACCTCTTGCTTGGACTACAACAATTGCTTTCCAATTGTTCTCTCTGTCCCCAGGCTCTTCCTTCCCTACTAAATCATCTATATAGTAACCAAATTTATATATTCTTAAAGAACAAGTCTGACCATGTGACTTCCCATCTCAGAAATACTCAGTAGTTCCCTATCGCCTTAGGATAAAATACAAACTTCTGTTTGATACTTAAGGTCCCTTCACAGTCCGGTTCTAACCTTCATTTCCAGACTGATTCCACATAATTTCCCTCACCTACTCTGTATTCTAGCACGGGTGGGGAACCTTCGGTCTCAGGTAGTCAAAGGACTACACTTGAGGACTTAGAGGGCCACACGTGGCCTCAAGGCTTCAGGTTCCCCCCCCCCCCCACCCCCCGTACATAGTCAAATGGACCAGTTTGCAGCTCTCCCTTTACCATTGCAGTCCTGCTTGATTGTCTTCACACTGACTGTCGCCATTCATGGGATACTCTTTCTTCTTTTTATTTCTTAGAATCCCTGGCCCCATTCAAGGTTTAGATAAAAGAGCACCTCCTACATAGGATCTCACCTGATCTCCCAAATCCTTATATATGGTGTTTCCCTCTGGTAGAATAGAAGCTCTTTGAAGGCAGAAACTACATTCATTTTTGTCTTTGTATCCCTAGGGCCTATCACATAATAGGCACTTAGAAATGTGAAATGGGTGAATTAAAGGTACCATTCCTTGGTCATCATTGTATACCATCAGCAGCAATCATGATGCTGTGTGTAAATCAGGTGCAATTAAATGTTGAATTTTTATTGAAATATATTTTATCCACAGCACTGAGGGCCACTTCAAAATTTTGTTTGTTTCATGGGTTTGCAAAGACTGCAACACATTAAAAAATAAACAACCATGGAGAAGAATCAGAATAAGATACCATCAAAGAAATGCATGATTGAAAAAGAATGAGCTTCTCATGTGATGAGGCCAAGGGATAACCATAGATGGTCCATTTGCCTCACTAATAAATAGATAATCCCAGTAGATAAGACAGGCAGTTTTCAAAGGAAGAGATTCAGACTACCAACAACCATATGAAAAAATGGCACCAAAGGTCATGAAATGGATAGGGAGTTAGTTGCACTGGAAAGAGTATTGGACCTAGAGGCAGGAAACCTGAGTGGGGAGCCTGACTCTGCCACTTAATTACCATGTGACCTTGCAAATCACTTCACCTCTCTGATCTCAGTTTCCCAATCTGTAACATCTGAAGGGAGCCAAAGACAATTCTAAGAATGACTAGTTTTAAATGATTTTTCAGATTCATTTTGAACTTGTGATGATCAAATATGAAGTAGGAAGCATTATTATATTTTCAATTGAAATGTCTATTATATGTTTTATAACATTGACACACCCTCAATCACTTTCACATTCATCTTGTAATCCTTGTCATAATTCCTAAGCTTTTTAGATACTTATGTTTTAATTTTGTAAAGTAACATGATGGGAGGAATATAATTTGAGTTACTTTCAAATTTTTGTAACTTTGAAATAGACACCTAATTTGGTTTTATTATGGAGCTAAGCAATACTTCACATCCATCAGACTGGCAAAGATGACAAAAAAAAAAAAAAGAAAATTACAAATGTTGGAGAGATGGTAGGGAAACAGGCACACCGGTGCACTCTTTGTGAAGCTGTGATTGGGTCCATCCATTCTGAGAAGCTGCTTGGAACTATGTCCTCAAAGTCACTCATCCGTGCATGCCGTTTTTGGCCCAGTGACACCACTTCTACACTGAAGCCAGGGGTATGCTGGTAAAAGTTTAACAACCAACTCTCCAAGGGGAAAAGAAAATGTACACACAGAACATACTTTAAGTTTAATTTGCCTTGTTAACGTTTTCTCTATCACTTTCTTAGGTATAAATAATCAACAAAACAATAAATCAAGCCCAAAGGGTGAGGCAGAAAAAAGAGAAAAGAAAATGAAAAAGCCAAGAGGGCCATCGAGGTATTTTTAATGCAAAGACAAGAAGAGAAGGAAGACGAGAAAGAAGCACAGACAAACAGGACAGCTTTGAAAACTATAGGTCAGACATAGGTTATTGTTGTTTAAATCAGCTCTACATAAAATAGAGATTGGTGTTTTCGCGTATGATCCTCTTTTGACTGTTTTCATCTTGCAGATGCGAATGCCCATTTTATTTGATGTTTAACCTAAGAGTAAAAATTATAAGATTTTTCAAAAGAAAACCAGGAAAGTCCTGAGCAGGTTGAGTAGACTTTCTGTGGTGAAACCAGGGGAGACCATAGACAAATGTTGGGCAGCTAGGTGGCACAGTGGATAGAGTGCAGGGCCTGGAGTCAGGAAGACTCATCTTCCTGAGTTCGAATCTGGCCTCAGACACTTACTAGCTATGTGATCCTGGGCAAGTCACTTAACCATGTTTGCCTCAGTTTCCTCATCTGCAGAATGAGCTAGAGAAGCAAATGGCAAACCACTTCAGTATCTCTGCCAAGAAAACCCCAAATGGGGCAAAGAAGAGTCAGACAGAACTAAAATCAGCTGAAGACAAGTATTACCTGATGAGTAGACATGGGTGAGTTGCAATCTAAATTCTTTGATGGGCTCCTTTCATTGATGTGATCACATATTCATTGGGGTATTGGAGGGGTGTCCCCTGAAAAGTTACTTTATATTTACTAATTATGCATTTCATTTTTACTTTTACATCGTGGAAGTGAATATCCGCATGGATAGGCTCACAGATCCATTTGAAATGGCTTTGTAAAATTGGTGACATACTTGTGGAATTTGCAGAATTTTAGAGATGAAAGGCACCCTTTGGAGATCCCTTAGTCTGACCTCCTTCAGATTTTACAAATGGGAAAACAGAGAGCCTGAGAATGAAATGATTTGCAGGAGGTCACATGGTTTTTAAGCAGCAAAGCCAACATTCCTGCTCAGGTTTCTTATTCCTTTCAGTAAAACTTACTGCCTCTCCAATTCATGATCTCCCAAGAATCAGTATAGGTTGAAAAGGGGTTCAAGAGAGGCTTATATCAATTTATGGATAATGAATTCCAAATACACTCCATTGACATTAAGGAGGGCAACTCTTCACCTTCCCACAAACCGTCCCTGGGTGCCACCACTGGAGATATGTGGGACTAAGAGAATACGATGACCCGTGCAGCTTTTGAAGTTTATGTTTACAAGTCAACAGAAGTTGTGACACCGGCTGATGGGAAATTGAGCACACCTCAAGCAATAGCACAGATGTCACAATAAGAGAATCCTCAGGGAAGATCATGCAAGGGGGAGTGAACATAAGGAAATGGTTTTCTACTACAGGAGCAATGGGGGTGGGGGTGCCAAGCTGTGGGCTACATTTGACCATCAATGTACCTCTAGTTCCAGGGGCTTCCTGGGGGACCTAAGCAGCAGTATAAGTGGAAATGATTTACTCTAGGAATCCTGACCACATTACCACTAAATCAATTTTCCATTAGTGACCCCAGACGAATGTCCACCTGTGCATGCTTGAATATGGGGACAAATTCCCCAACGTATGACATTCTAGTTCCATGGGCTTGTGGAGGGTCCTAGAGGCTCAGAGTATCAAATCTGAGAGAGATCATGCAGTCCACACCTGTCATTTAAGTGGATAGTGATGGTCCAAATTTCAATAGCACTTCACAATTTACAAAAGCACTTTCATCATAATAACCCTGTGAGATAGGTGGTGTGAATATTAGGCTCCTCACTTCACAACAAGGAAACTGAAGTTTAAAGAAATTAAATTAACTGCCCAAGATGCCACAGCTGGAGAACAGCACAGCTGGGACTGGAACCCAGGTTATCTGACTCCAGGACCCACTGTTCTTCTCCACATCATCAACCAACAAGCAACGACTGGGTGCCAGGGCACTAGGCATACAAAGAGCAAAATGAAACTGTTCCTGCCTTGAAAGAACTTCCACTGATTTGACACATCAGCATATAAGGACAAAACAAGGCAATATCTGGGGGCCCTGGAAGCTAAGGGAATCAGGAAAACCCTCAAGTAGGAGGTGATATGTGGGCACTGCTTAGACGAAGGAGGCTAAAGAATCCAAGAAGCATCGGGAAGGAGGAAGTGCATGCCCAGAACTGGGGAGAAATGTCCAAAGATGGGGGGAGGGATGGTTATGAACAAGGAATGGCAAGGAGGCCAATTGGTGTCAACATATAAGTAAGAAGAGGAATAAGTTTTCCGGTCACCACTTGAGGGTTTAAAACTCTTTTGTATCGAACAGTTTCAGAACATGGTGCTGCCCCCATTCTTACCCATTGATCCCTTGAGATCATCCATTATTGTCCATATCACTCATTTGACACTTAAGTAAAATATTTTTTAAAACGTAAAATTCTACACGAGGGTGAATCATTACTACAACTTAAAAAAAAAACAACTTCTTGTATAGGTGTTTAAACTGTGGGCTCATTGAGTACAAAAACTGCCTTATTTTTATACCCACTTCTCCCAATAACATTTTGAGGCGGTCTGTCTTTAAAAAACAAAAACAAGAAAACTATGTTACTAGAAGGATCTATAAAGACATTAAACCATATTGTGTGGGTGATTACATGTATGTAGAGAAGACATAGAGTTTAACTTTAGTTTTAAGTCTTCCTTAGAGATCCATCAGTTTGGGATACTTCTATTTAACATTTCAATCCCAGTCTATTCCTTCTCTCTTTGGTCCACCTAAAAGTTTATAGATATAGATATATGAATGTATCATATGTATGTGTATGTGTACACATATGTAGGCATACACATATATATGTGCATACACATGTGTGCAAACATATATATATATATATATATATATATATATATATATATATATATATATATATATATAGTTCTACTTCTGGTTCAAGTTGAGTTGTTCCTGCCCTTGCTCTTCCCCCAAATCTTTATTCTCAAAAGCAGCAGAGTTTATCTGGTTTCCTTGTTCTTTCTCCCAACCAAGATAATATGCATTCTTAAACAGTTACCCTGGCTGAGCATAATCTCTACTCTAGTCCCCAGCTTCTCCTGAATTTACTGCTCTCCTTCCTTAAACTGTACCATCTCCTTCATGAACACGTCTTGATTTTTTTTATACAAAAGCAGAGAAATTCATTTTGCCACATTTGGCATCCAATGACATCTTTTACCTACCCATTATCTCTGAATTATGAAATCTACTAATAAATTTGTACTTCTACTACTTTCTTCCTCTGACGCCTCATTTTGACATGAAGATGACTGGGGATTTTTAAAGGCTAAGCCAATGGAGCACAAGCTCTGTCAGGTCCTTTATGCTTTAGCACATGATTGATCTTTGTAAATGTATCATAAGATGTTCAAGAATATGTATATTCTTTAATATCACCATTCAAAAATAACCAAAGTTCTTTCCATTTTTCCAACATTCTGTTCATCTTTATACTTTCCTTCTTAATTCTCTTTCTATAGATTTACCTACCTCTAAAAGAAGAATGTTAAATTCTCCTGCAATTATTGTTTTTTTAATATTAATATCTTTCTACAATTTGGTTAGCTTTCTCTCTAAGAGCTTCACCACTATGTTCTTTGATACAGATATATTAATGATGTCTAGCATATCCTACTAAGATTGAAAGCCTTTGAATTGTCTTTACATGTAACTGGGGAAATTTTTTCAAATTAAATAATTTTTTTTAAAAAGAAAGTCTTTGAATTTAGGACTGGCATTGAATTCTGTGCCTATCCTAACAATAAACGACATTTATGTGCTTAAAGGTTTGGAAAGCACTAAAAACATTATCCTGTTTGAGTTTAAAATAATCCTATGATGAATATAAGTATATAAGTATTTTCTTTTAAGTGAGAAAACTGAGACTCAGAGAAATTACACATCAAGTAAGTGCTGGAGGCTTCATTTGAACCCAGGTCTCTCCTGACTCTAGGTCTGGTACTCTTTCCACTATATCACACTCCAGAACCACCTTGCTAAATATATTGGGGCTCATCACCAGAAGGGTGACTGACCACCTGCTAATGAATTTTAGCAACTCAAGAAGGCTTACAAAGGTATGGAGGTGTCACAATCTATGCTAGCCAACAGAGTACCCAAAATGATAAAATCAGAAAGTGAGGACCTATTAAATGGATAAAATTATTGATCTTTGGAATATTGGAAGAAGAAAGATGCACAAAAACAATAATTAGCATAGCTACACACACACACACACACACACACACACACACACACAAACTATATCATAACCATACTACAGAGGCACCCCACCCTTCATTGCAGTGCAGTGTCCCTATATGTAGGAGGATGAAATTTATAACCAAGGGGTATATTGGGAGCATTTTGAAATCAATACAAAAGCTCTAAACAAACCTAATGTCTTTGGGCCTCATTTTCATCTTCTATAAAATGGGCTAGTGACAGCATTACTTCCTTATAATTTGGACATAGCATTTGTTAAGTTCCTGACCAAAGAATGTTAAGATGACTAAAGATGACAGTCATATAGGGCTGGATCCTAGGGAAAGGAGAAAATGTTTTCCTCGGGATGGTCAGAAAGAGTCCATATGGCTGCCCAACAGAGAACCCCTTGTTAAGATCTCTCTGAGGAAGTTCTCATGACTTGGTGGAAAGAGTCTGGACTAGCATCAGACGATCTTGTTCCTAGTCCCCATTCCTATCTAACCCTGTGACAGTGACCTTGGTCATCCTTCTACCTAACTGGGGCTCAATGTACTCAAATGTAGAATGAGGGGCACTGGATTAAATACATTTTAGATTTTCTCTAAGGTCCCTTTCAGCTCAAACATTCCATAATTTTAGAATAATCATCTACATTACTAGAATAATAATCTACTTTAGAAACATTGGGATCCCAGGCTCAATTTCATCTCTAGACCTTTAGCAGACTGAATCTCTGAGTTGAAAAAGGTCCTTAGGAGTTTTTGTGTCCAACCTCCCATGCCATATAGTAATTTTCACTATCCCAGACCTGACAAGTGATGATCCAATTTCTCTAGCTTGAATATTCCCCATGACTGGGGACTCACTACTTCACAAAGCTGCTGATTCTCTGTTAGCAAGAGAATAATGATATGCCTGCTTGAATTTTAAAGGAATCCTAAGTACATCCGCTGCCCATCTGCCTACACTTAGAAACCCATCAACTGCTTCACAGGTCCCTCCTTTAATGTGCTTAAGCCTTCCTAAAGATGATATATGTCACTTAAGGTATTCACAATATTTCTAACTTGAGTGTCATCAGCAGATATCACCATTACAGGCATGGCCCTACTCCCAGACAGACTGCCCTCCAAATGATTGTGACGTGCCTCTTTGACAAACCCCAGTCCTTCCTAATGACACTTTGTCTGCCTACTTTGTTACCCCTTTGTGTACTCCCAAGGGAAGTTAGGTACCTCTAGCCAGCATCATAACCACACTTGGACAGTGTATATATATAAGAAGGCCTGAGTCTTAACTATCTCCTCCTTTTTCAGCTACTCACATCTGACTATATCCCCTAATATTTATGGGACTTTGTTAATAAAAGATTCCTACATGTGACCCTGAGCATGTGGTCAATTAGAGAATCAGTAAATTGACCATCTACTCTGTCATAGGATATAAGGGGTCTTGGGGAGGTCACCTGTCTCCAGAAAGATACCTTTCACCATTCTCTCATGGTGCCTGAAATTATGCCATTAACAAATCTATTGTCTTCTCCATACTCCTCTTTTAAAACTTAGAAACAGGGGAATGGCTGAACAAATTGGGAGATGTGAATGTTCTAGATTATTATGGCATAAGAAATGACAAACAGGAGAAATTCAGGGAAACACAGGAAGATCCATGATGTGGTGCACAATGACAGATGCAAGACCAAGAGAACAATTTACACAATGACTAGCATACTGTCAGTCAACAAGCATTTTTTTTGTCAATTACATATAAGCAAAAAATTTTAACAATCAATTTTTAAGACATTTTGAGTTCCAGATTCTCTCCCTTACCTCATCATTCCTTGAGAAGGCAAACAATTTGATTTAGGTAATACATGTTCAGTCATGCAAAATATTTCCATATTAGTCAAAAACAAACATTTTAAAGAACTTACTACAGACCAAACACTGCTCTGTGGATACAAAGAAAGGAGGGGGGGGATAGTCATTGTCCTCAGGATGCTTCCAATCTAATGTAGGTAATTGTAATGGAAATGCAGATTTAAAGATCTTCCCTGCCCCTAGGCCCTTTGATTGGCTTAAGAGACTTTGATTGGCTTTAAGAGACTCTGAAAACCTTCCTTGATTTGAAAATATGCTCTGCCTCCTAATAGGCTGAATGTGATCACATGGAGCCTGTGGTGGGAGGCTTGGTTTTCAGGAATGACCCCACCTTGATGCTGTGTGATTGGGCAGTGGATCAAAAGGGTGGTTACATTCTTTGAGCCAGGAGAAGCCTATATAAACTCTGATGAGGGGCTTTGCTTTGGGGCTCACTTTGAGAAGTGTTGTGTTATTTGACCAGATGAGACTCTGGGAAGCCGTTGTTGAAAGCCCCCCCGGCTTTGAAAACCCAGATGTTGATGCTTCCCTCTCTGGTAACTGTGATTTGGTATTGATGTATGTAATGTTGGGACAGTTTGGAAGCCTGTCTGTAACTCTGAAGTTCTGTAACTCTGAAGTTTGGGGTGCTGACCTTTTTCCCCTGAACTAGGTAATGTGTGTTTGTTTGATTAAAGTAAGCTTGTTAACCCATTTTGAGTTGCTTTCCTTTTGAAAAGCAGATCTAAGAACCTGTGTTGGCAGCCACCCTGGGGATATTGGGGTGCTTGCCACTACAGTAATAAAAACATTAAGAGGCATTTGAAATTTGGTGAATCTAACAAACAATCCAGAACTGGTAAGAACACCCACTTTCTCTCTGTCAGCAATGGGGTGGGAACTACAGGGATAGAATGTGGCATACACAATCAGATGTGGTGGCTGTGTCTGTTGACTTTGCTTGAATGCTTTCTTCTTTTGTTACACTGAAGGGTTTGATAGGAGTTCGTATTAAGGAGAAATAACTGTGGTGTGGAAACAAAAGGCAACAAATAAACCTTTTTTTAAGATGCAAAAGCACCTGTGAAGAATAATATTAATGGCTTTTACTTACCTCACTAATAACTTATTGTGGATTAGTTTATCATGTGTTTTGTTCCAGTTTATGATGAATAGGGAGCAGGGAGAGTTAAGAGGAAAGAAACAGAAATAAAAGAAGATGGCAGTTTTGCCTAAAATGAAATATAAAATTGCTCTGGGGCAGTCTCCCTGTAATACCACTATGACTCTTAAGCCCTTGGACTTGAAAATAAGCAGGACACAAATTACTGCCCTATGACCTTTTATAGCCAAGCCCCCTCCCTTGCAGGAGGCACGGTACACATTTATTCAAATGAGTTTAAATCACTACATCTTACTCCTTTTCTGGCAGAGGGTGTGTGAACTAGGTATGTGAGGATGAGGAGGAACCTTGGAAATTATTGAATTCAAATTCCTCATTTGTAAAATGACAAAACTCGTCTAGAGAAGAGAGGAAACTCGTGTGGAGTCACAGAATTACTAAACATCAGGATAGTGGTGGAAGCCTGCTCTTCTGACTCCAGACCCAGGCCTTTCCCTACCAAACCACAGTGACTAGCCCAGAGTCACAAAGTAAATAAATGACACAACTGGGATTTGAATTCCTGTTCTCTGATTCCAATGGCAGTGCTCTTCCCCCCACTGCACCCTAGCTGCTCCTCTTCTTGTTAGATTTGTAGTGTGGTAGGTATAAAGAAGAATTAGGGAGTTTGCTTGTTGAAGATACTTCTCTAGAAATTGTTAAGAGTAACAAAGGCATGTGGAGGCATGCTTTGCAACTGTACCGTTAATGAAATATGAAGATCTCCCCCTCCATTAACAGGCCTATGTGACCATGGGTCCCCTTTTCCCTTGGAACAGGAACCGTGTTCCCAGGTCTAAAGGTACACAGGTATTTCAATCACAGATGTCTTGCTGCTTTCCCAGCTGTGACACATCCTGAGTCATATAGAACCCATTGGGGGAGGAACTTGCCTAAGGAAGAGCTTGCTTAGGGGAAACTTGCTTACAGGGAGTCTTACTTGTAGGAAGGCTTTCACACCTTTTGGTATAGCTCATTAGGTGCTGAGTGCCTAATTGTGGTGCCTTTTGGCTCTGAGCCTACTAGTTGAAAGCTATATATACTGGGAGGTTGGTATTTTACTTTGGGGGTTCACTTATGAGAAAGACCTTTTGATTCCCTGGACGAGATTCTGAGTAGCCATTTTATAAGAGCCTTCCCCCTGCCCCCCTACTCAGAGGTTTGTGCTCTCACTATCTGGTGGTGTATGTAGGTGGTTATATTACTTTATTCAGACACTAGAAGCCTGTTTGTTGAATCTCTATGCTAATTTCTCTACTTGTATTTTCTACTTATCTATAAAGTAAGATTATTGATCCTTTTAAAAGTTGTCTTCTTCAGCAAAACAGATCAAAGAACCTGTGCTAGCAGGCCATCTTGGATGTGGTAGGGTGCTTGCTATTACAACAACCTTGGGTAGGTTTCTCTGGGCCTCAATTTCCTAGTTTATAAAATGAAGGAAACGGGCTAGAAAATCAGGAGAACTGTTGTAAACTAAAAATAAATTAATTAATTAATACAAATAAATGAATGAATGAATGAATTCTCTCTCCATTCTACAATCTAGACTATCTTAAGTAAATATGCATGAAATATGGGGTTGGACTAAGATCCATCTAGATTTAAAATTGTATGAATTTTTAAGGTCTCTTTCTCCTGCCCTAGTATTCATTGATCTCTATACTTTTAAAAAATAAATTTGTATTGATATCTTTTGTTTTTATATCTACATTTCCCAGTGTATCCTTCCCTCTTGTCTTCCCAGAGCTACTCCTCAAAATAAAAAATAATAAAGATTTTTTTTAATTTGGCAAAGCTACCAACACATATAAAAAGTCTGGCATCATATAAAGTGTTCTATACCTATGGTCACCCACCGCCACCTCTACAAAAAAGACTGGGAGCTGCCTTTTAATGGCTCATCTTTAGAATCAGTTGATCCATAGGTGATGCAGTAGATAGAGTGTAGGAATTAGAATCAGGAAGGTGTGAGTGTGAATCCTGCTTCAGACACTTACCATCTATGTGATCCTGGGCATGTCATTTAACCTCTCTGTGCCTCAGTTTCCTCATCTGTAAAATGGAAGGTAATAATAGCATCTGCCTCACAGCATTGTGATAAGAATCCACGGAGTTAACATATGTAAATGTTTTGAAAACCTTAGAATACTATATAAATGCAATTTTTTATGGAGAAAGCACTGTATTTGGAGTCAGAGAATCCAGATTCAAGTCCTTTCCAAGTTTTACTTTGCTTCATTCTTTATTAAGATAATAGAGATTGTTGTACTGTTATCTCTCTCTTCTTCCTTACTCCACATCTCGAAATCTCTTGCTATTAATTCTCCATTTTCTCTTTACTCCAGTCTCTGATGAAAAAGGGGCCCTTCTCCTCCCTGATGAAGCCAAACCCTCTAACAATGATCAGTTGTCAGATTTGATGGCCTTTTCTCAGTTCTTATCCTTGAAACCACTCTCTCCCATCTCTCATAGCAGATTCCCCCTAAAATCATACTTTTCCTCTTTTTAACCTTCTATTTCTCCCCATCTCCTAGTTCTTTCCCTGCTACTTTCAAACAGGCCCAGGTCTCCCCCATTCTTAAAAAAAAACAACCATTCACTTGAATCTAGCACCTTCTCAAGCCATCACTCTTTCATTTCCTTCCTTTCCTTGTAAACCTCTAGAAAAAGCTGCCTCTATTTGTTGTGGTCACTTTCTTTTCTCTTACTCTCAGTCCCTGGCAATCTGACTTCTAACCTTCTCACATACCTGAAGGCACTTTCTCTAAAGTTACCAACGATCTTTTAATTGTCAAACTTAATGGTCTTTTTTCAGTCCTCATCCTCCTGGCCCATTGCTGCATTGGATGGCTCTCTCCTCCTGGACATCCTTTCTGCTCTGGGCTTTTATAACCCTGCTTGCTGTGGGTTCTCTTCCTCTTTATCTGACTTCTCCAGTCTCCTTTGCACGATCATGGTCCATATCCCAACACCTGACTGTGAGAATACCCCAAGGCTCTGCCCCAGTTCTTTTTCTCTATACTCTCCCTTGGTTATCTCTTCAGATCCCAGGTGTTCTTAGAGATGAATGACGATGATGCCCTGATCTGTATATTCAACCCCACTACCTCCTTTGTACCAGTCCTGCATCATCATCTAGCTATTAGATATTTCCCACTGGACATCCCATAGGTATCTCAAATTCAACATGAGTAACCCAACCTTCTTCCAAACTTCCCTATTTCTGACCAGGGTCACACCATCCTTTCTGTCAGACAGATTTCCAACCTCAGTGTCATCCTTGATTCCTCATTCTTTCTCACCCCTGCCCATATTTAACCCATTGCCAAGTTTTATTGATTCCACCTCCACACCATCTCTCACAGGCATAACCTTGTCTCCACTCACATGGCTACCTCCCTAGTTTAAGCACTCATTTCTTATCTGTACTTTTGCAATAGCTTCCTAATTGATCTCATTGTCTCATCCCTCTCCTCTCCAATCCATCCTCCACACAACTGCCATATTGATTTCCCTAAAGCACAGATCTGGCCAGTTCCCTGTTCAATAAGCTCTAGTGGCTCCCTATTGCTTCTAGGATCCTCTTTTTGGCATTTACAGCCTTCTATACCATAGCTCCTACATACCTTCCTAGACTTTTCACACACTCTATATGGCAGCCAAACTGACCTATTTACTATTTTATACAGCAATCGATCTTGTCCTTCTGTTCCTTTGCCTTGGCTGTGCCCCATCCCTGGAACTAGATCTCCTCATCTTTCTCCCTCTTAGAATTCCTACCTCTTTTCAAAGCTCAGATTGAGTATGACCTCATACCCTAAGGCCTTTCCTGATCTCCCAAGCTCACTGCCCCCCAAATTCCTTTGTATTTCCCTTATGGGAACTTTATGTTGATCTCTACATCCCCAGTAGAATGTAAGCTTCTTGAGAGCAGTAGCTGTTTTATCTTTGTCCTTGTATTAGCAGTATCTAGCACTGCACCTAGCACACAGTAGGTTCTTAATTAATGTTTGTTTATTGCTTTACTTATTACCTGTTTGAACTTAGGCAAATCACTTACCCCCTCTTCGACTCTGTGTCTTCATCTACAAATGGAGGTAATAATAATTCTTGCCTTCTTTCCAACAACCTTTGCAGATCTCAAGGCAATATAGAAAGGTACATGGCTATTATGAGAAGATAATCCCTTCGTACCACCCCAGCCATACCTTCTCTCCAGCCTTCTAATTCATGTCTCAGAGGAAATCTTCACAAACAATTCTTTGAATGCCTGCTGTCCATTAGCTGGCCCAAGGACCAGCACTCTAATCATCATGTTAATGAGCAGAAGTGCACTTATCCAGACTGGATGAAGCTTTACAAGACTTTCATGCTTAATGGCTGAAGCCTGCTGGGGGGTAGAAGGATGGGTAGACTTTGCAGACTCACAAATCAGAGAGCAAGACTAGACTAATACAGAACAAGAAAGGGATAGCATCCCCAGAGGTAAGCAGACAACTCTAGGGTCACCCATGTAAAAAGTGGGGTCTAAAACAATGACTTGGTTGAAAAATGAATATTGTTGATCTGTTCTTTGTTCTAGGTTTTGGCTGGGCTACCCAAATGAGGGGAGGGCAGGAAAGATGGTTGGGGGGATAGTCGGAGAGGAGAAGGAAATGAAAGCTTCAGGCCACAGGGAGGTCTGGCTGAATTCATAGCACTTATTGTCTATAGCTCTCATTTCACAATAAATCATGCCTTGTGACATCTCTTGTATCATTATTTAACTTGTGTATCAACATTTAACATTTCATGTATTTTTGCTCTGTCTCCCAAGAGAGACTGTAAACTCCTAGAGGGAAAGAACCATATCTTGGAACTCTAATTCCCAAACATGCCTAGAAAGGGCTGTGCATATAGTATGCACTTAAAAAAAAATCTGCTGACTGATTCATTACTGTCATCAGAAAGCTTTTATCAAGCACCTGCATAGCGAGATGTCGTAGGAAGAGAGTTATTCAGATACAGCCCTGCCCTCTAAGAGCCTTCATAGGCCTCTGCCTCCACTTCTCCTATACCTCCTCCCTACACACACTTTAATTTGGCTGACTCATCCCTGAGTGTTTCTGTGTGGGTGAACACCCCAGGTGTGACCAACCAAGAAGCTCCTTGTCAGCTCCTGCCCCAGAAGAAAGAAGGTAAATCTGTGAAGCCTGTAGGCTGGCTCTAAAGTTACATCCAAAGATTATCCAAGCACCTAGAGATTCAAGAACTCCCATCTTCCAGCTATTTGGAGGTGTTACAAAGAGACTTAGCAGGGCTGAGGCTTGGAATGTATTTGATGACATTTTCTTTTAGTGACTTGGCTGAACATATAGATGATATCCTCAAATTTGAAGATAGTCCTAAGCTTGGAAGGGTGCCTCATAGGACGGTAGTATCAAGGTCCCAAAAGATCTCAACAGGCTGGGGAAAAGGGGGAGGGAGAAGAGTTACATCTAACAAGGTTAAATTTAATTGGGATAAATGTAAAGTCCTGAACTAAGGTTCAAAAAATCAACTATACAAATAGAAAGTTGAGAAGACCTAGCTTAATAATAAACCATGGAAAATGTCCTAGGGGTTTCAGTGAACCAAGAACTCAATATATGTCAATGATATAACATGTCAGTCAAAAAAAAAAACAAACAGAGAGAGACAGGGTAGCCTTAGGCTTCACTTTAAAGAAACATACTTTCTAGGGCAAAGGAGATAATAGTAGTATGGATCAAACACATCTGGAATATTGTATTCCATTCTAGGCACCTCATTTTTTAAGAGGGATATTGCTAAGCTAAACCATACCCTAGGTAGAATGACCTGAGTGTAACCATGTCCTATGTCGGATGTGTTGTCTTGTCAACAGGAAGAAGAGTGAGGTGAAGGGGGAGGAGAATGGTAATTTCAACTATCTGAGGTCTTTCACATGGAGGAACTCTTTGTGTTTCTAGAGAATAGAGCCAAAGTTGGTGGGTATAAGAAGACAGATTTTTGACATATAAAAGAAGGACTTTGTAATTAGTAGAATGATTGAAAAGTGGCATGGGTTCTTCTAAGTCCCTCATCAATCAATGCACTCAAACTACATCAAGGGTGATGTCAAAGGAATTCCTATATAGAGAAGCCTTGAATGACCACCAAGTCTGCTTTCAACTTCAAACAGGTTATTTTGTTGAGGATTTCTAAAGTCTTTTACCAAAAAAAAATTATAAAGTCTCTAAACTCTATGATCCCATCTCAAAAATAAAACAATTATCAGTTATACGGTCTTATTTAGACATTGTTTCAATATATACTTTTGGATCATTGATGTGTATACATACAGATTTGTTTATTAACATAAATAATTAGTAGCAAGGATTTTGTTTTGTAAATAATAAAAATAACAATAATGGTAAGCAGAAACCCTGAAGAATAAAGTGTTACAAAGTATTGGATTCAAAATCTAGGATAAACAATGCAAAATATGCGATAGTAAAAGACACACATGCAAAAGCCAGTAGCCCAATTCTAATGCTGTTATAAGGAATTTAGTAGAAAGAGTGAGAGGATTTATTGTTTCTACACAGTTCGTTCCCAGGTTGTATATCTAGACCTAGAGTCCTCTCCTGACCTTCCAATCCCACATCACCGGCAACCTGTTGTGTATCTGCACCTGGATGTCCCATAGGCCTCTCAGCACAACATGCCCAAAACAGAATTTGTTATCTCCCCTCCCCCCACTCCCCACTTCAGATTTTCCTATTTCTGTTGAGGGCCCCACCATTAGTCCAGTCACATTGCTTCCCCTCCTCAGAAAAACTCTTCAGCTCAACTCTCCTCTCTTCTCACAAACACTCAGCTGCCAAAATGTATTGTTTCCACCTTCCACATATCCCATGTCTGTACTTCTCCCCACTTATCTGGCCATGTACTTCCTGCTAGGACTGTTACAGTGGCCTCCCAACTGGCCTCCCTATATCTAGTCTCTCTTTCCTACAACCCATCCTCCAGAAAATCAGAAAATTAATATTCCTAAAGCACAGGTCTAAGCACATCACTCATCTGCTTAAGAAACTCCAACTCCTTATTGCCTCTAGCTTAAAATACAACTTCCTTAGCTTGGCAATTAAATCCCTTCGCAATCTGGCTCCAGCTTGCCTTTCGAGGCTTATTACACCCTTTTTTCCTTTCATGTAGTCTATGTTCTAGCCAAATGGCCTATTTGCTTTTCCTGAACTCAGCACTCCATTTCCCACTTTCATGCTTTCGCACAGGCTGCCCTCTCTGTCTGGAATGCACTCCCTCCTCATGACCACCTGTGCAGAATCACCAGCCTTATCTAAGGCTCCACACCTGAGTCACCTGCAGTAGCAAGCCTTTCCTGATGAACACCCTTGGTTGTAAGTGCTTGCTCCTTATAATGGGAATGGGAATTTGAAGAACTTCCCTGCCCCTCAATAAACCTAGGGGAGAGTTTGAAGAACCTTTGAAAGTAAACTCTGCCCCCTAATAGGCTGGATGTAATAACATGGAGCCTGTGGTAGAAGGAGTTTGCTGAAGGGCAGCAGAGCCCACAGGAAGCTGGTTTAGAGCAAGCTAGACAATGGGAGAGAATGGATGCTCAGGCAAGGAGATAGAGAGGTTTGTGAGTAGATATTGATCTTGTATTGGTTTGTGGGAAGACTGAAGGATGCTGTAGCTCTCAGAGTTATCATGGCTTCTGAATATCTTTGGTACTATGATGGAATCAGCTTACTGGTTTTGGAATTCATTTTTCTGGTGTCTGAATAAATGCTTCAGTTCTATCCTCTATCTGGAGAGTTTGGTATATTTGGCAATCAAATGCCGTGTGATATTTACAGTAATGGTCGCTACACTCCCTCATCCTCAAATTATGATATACATATTTAACTTTTCACATGTTGTCCTTTCCCTCTCTCCCCACAAACAGTCAAGACTGTTGACAAGGACTATTTTTCATTTTGTCTTTATATTCCTAGTATCTAACATAGTACCTTGCACATAATGAGCAGATGCTTGTTGGACTGAATTAGACTGGATGAAAGTCAAAAGACCTAGGTTCTAGTCCTGATTCTGCCACTAATTAGCTTGATAATTTACTTCACCTCTCTTTATCAATAAAATCAATACTTATCCTAATAACTACTAATAGGCAGCATTTATATAGCTCCTCAAGGTTTCCCAAAGCACTTTATATATGTCAACTTGTTGCCCCTCACAACAACCTTTGAGGTAGGTGCTACTATTATCCCCACTTTACAGACAAGGAAACCAAGTCACAGAGAAGCTGAGTGATTTGCCTAAGGTCACACAGCTAATAATTATCTGAGGCACTATTAAAACTCAGGTCTTCCTGACCTGTGCTCCACTGCCATACCACATAGCTACCCAAATTTTCTACCAAAGTCCTCTTTTGATGTCTCATTGTGGCATGTAGGTGACCCAGGGCTCTTAAAGGTTATTCCAATGAAGTATAAGTCCTGTAAGGCCCCACCAAGATGGAAAGAGCTTAAGTACGGTACTAATGATGGCCTTTGTATTCTAAAGACCAGCCAAAATAAATTTAGAGATCTTCCTCAGGTTGTCCATGGGGAAATTTATCCTTGGGCCACAGCACCTTCTGAAGAGTGTCTACCAGGTGGAAGAGGTTTCACAATCTGCAACCAATAGAAGAAATGTCCAGACCAATGAAACCAGCAATTTTAGAAATACTGAAATGTTAGCTATTCCAGAATTATAGCGAAGATCAAATGAAATAATGGATTCAAAAACACTTTGGAAAGCTAAAAGTATAAATGAAAAACTAAAGGGGTGTGGAACAAGGTTATTATAGGAACGTAGGATCTTGGTAAGGATATTGAGTCTAGGCTTGAGCATTTGGGCCTGGGAAAGCGAAATACAAAACAACACTCGGTCACATTCAAAGGCATACCAGAAGTCTGGCCTCCCCCACATTTTGGAAAAAGTAAGCAGCCTAAGTGGACCATCTTATGCAATTTTACAGCTAGAGGGACCTTAGGACAAAGGACATCAGGACTGGAAGAAGCCTTAAAGACCATCCAGTCCAGAGTTATCAAATACAAACAGAGTCATTGAACCACAATAAGGATACCAGCAGGTACATATTGACTTAGAAAACCACCCATTAGCATTATCTATGTTCTATTCTATTTTTATTTATTTTAAAAAATATTTCCCAGTTACATTTTATTCTGGTCCAGTATGTACAATGGAATGTTGTCTCCATTATTTGACACCTCTGACCTCATCTAAGCCCTTATTTTATAAATGGGGATGCTGAGACCTGGGGATTTATAAAGGCAGAACAAAAACTTGACCCCAGATCTCCTGACTCAGCTGTTTACCCTCAAGGAAAATGATGCCACTCCAAGGAATAAGCCTTTTGTCCCTCATAAATATTCCCCTTCTATCTCCCCAAACTCCAGAAGTGGTCTTTCATTTAGCACTTGAACATCTTTTTGCAGATCTTCCTCAACCTTCACTTCTGGGAAGCATAGTCAGAGCTACCTGGAGGGCTGGAACCTGCCAAAAAGGTTTTATTGAGCACCTAAGTATGGGATACAAGACACAGTACAAGAAAGGGAAGCAGAGCTTGACTTCCAAACCCTGCTGCCTCCTTTCACATTGCTGACAGGGTACAGAAGAGAGATTAAAAACAGAACCTACCACCTCTGCTTGAGCACCCCTCCTTCCCTGCACTCACCCAAAGGAGGTCTCTGCAGTGGCCATACTGGCTCATTTACTGTTTTCCAGAAAGACCTTGCATTTTCCTGACTCCATACCTTTGCCTGAAGACTTATTTGACATTACCCACCCGCATGCATTCTAAGTCCTAGCCAAACTGGCTCATTGATGCTCTTCATGCATGGCATTCCACCACCCACCTTCAGGCCTACACACTGGTTATCCCCAGGCCTGAATGTCATTCATCCTTGGAATCCCTCGCTTCACTCAAGGTTCACCTCAAGTGCTACCTTCTGTTCAAAGTTCATGACAAGCCTCGTTTTGTTAGCTAACCTTGTACTCCTCCTCCAAATTACTTTGTATACAGTCCACATTCACATGTCTCAGTAGATCTTATTTTTCCCCAGTAGAACATAAGGTCCTTGAGAACAGGGACCACTTCCCTTTCCATCTTTGTGTCCTACTTCTGTGTTTAGTGAACTGAACCACTGAATTAAAACGACCAATCTCCCTTCCTGGAATAATAATAACATCAATAATCAAAATGAAAATAATGAAAAAGTTGTCTGGAGCAATGGAAGGAGACCTAACCTCAGTTAAGGAAGTCTCACCTCTAAGACCTCCTGCCTGTGTGACCCTGGGCAAGTCACTTAAATGTCTCAGAGTCCCAAATAACTTTGTAAGTTTTTTTTTTTTTGTATTTTATTTTTTTCCCAACCCATGTAAAGATAATTTTTAACATTCATTTAAAAAAATTTTTTTAGTTCCAAATTTTCTCCCTCCTAAAATGGTAAGCAATTTGGTATAGCTTATACATGTGCAATCATGTAAAACATATTTCCATATTTGTAAGACTATAAATTGTAGAACAGTCATTTATCTGCACTGGTGAAAAGAGCGTCCTCACCAGGGAGTTCTCCACACCGATGAAATCATGGATGTGGATTTAAAGTCCCAAACCACCCAGCCACCAGAGCCCAGCTTTCATCTTTCTTCTTCACCGTAGAGTCTTCCATGATCAGTTCTGACCACTATTATTTCCCCCTCCTTAAAACAGAATTCTGATTGTCTTTATCCCTAATTTGGCTACCTGCTACTTTACAATATCCCTTACATTTATTATCTTTCAGATCTTGTATTTTTTCCATAGCTCTTTGGATGTATCCTGTCTCTTCCACTAGACTCTAAGCCTCTTGAAGGCAGGGACTGTCATTCCTCTCTGTCATCCCCCACCCCCCCACTCCCCCGTTGCCTACCTACCACAGTGTCCCACAAGGGTCTTCTGTAAGTATTTACTGCCTTGATTTCTTACTTCAGAAGGAACTCTTCCAGCTACTGTTTTTGGTCATTAGAGTTAAGAGCAAATAGATGTTATCCTTAACCTCATGAGGAAAGAGCATAACCCTTTAAAATGTAGGTGGTGTTTGCTTAAGTTAAGATGTCCTGATCCTAATGCCTGGGGGACCCACCACAATACAGGCATACCTTGTTCTATTGCACTTTGCAGACATTGCATTTTTTACAAATTGAAGGTTTGTAACAATCCTTTGTCAAGTAACTTTGTTGGTGCCATTTTTTCAATATCATGTGCTCACATTGTATCTTTGTTTACATTTTGATAATTCTCACGATATTTCAGACTTTTTCATTATTATTATATATATTATGGTGGTCTGTGATCAGTGATCTTTGATACTGCTATCATGATTGTTTCAGGGTGCTACAAACCAGCCCAGATCAGATGGCTGACTTAATCAGTAAATGGTATGTGTGTTCTGACAGCTCCACCAACCAGCCTTTCCCCCTCTCTCCCATTTCTTGGGCCTCCCTATGGCCTGAGACACAACATGTTGAAATTAGGCAAATAGCCCTACAAGTGTTCAAATGAAAGGAAGAGTTAATCAATGTGGCAAACTTCATTATTGTCTTATTTTAAGAAATTGCCAGTCACCCCAACCTTCAGCAGGCACCATCATCGAAGTAAGACCCTTCACCAGCAAAAGGATCACAACTCACTGAAAGCTCAGATAATGGCTAGCACTTTTTTTTTTAGCAACAAAGTACTTTTTAATTAAGTATATACATTGTTTTTTAGATATAATACTATTGCATTAATAGACTATAGCATAATATAAACATGACTTTTTTGTGCACTGGAAGACCAAAAATTTGTGCAACTTTCTTTATTATTATTAAGATGACCAAAGAGCCAGTCTAAACATCACAGTTTCATCAGTCTACAGAAAATCTTCTTCAGGCCCCAACCCTCAGAGCTGATGGATAGAATCAAAGAATATTAGAACTGAAAAGGCCCATAGAGGTCATACACAAGAGTTAATAGTGTGCTAATGACACATGGAAAGAGTGTTCCTTTGTCACTCATTGCCCAAGAGTCTAGAGTTAGCTGGGGCCTGAACACTGGATCCAAAAAAAGTATCTGGCCTCCACAGGATGTGGCCTCACCGCTAACTGAATGAAGGCCCACAGGCTCTCACCCTTTGCAGGAACAGTTTGGGTAGGAGAAGCAGGGGCCAGGGCAGGAAGATGATGCAAAAACCAAAGTTAGGGAAACTCATCATCATGTGAGGAGAGACTGGACAGATTCGGGGAGAAGTAACAAGTACTGGAAAAGGTTTTGAAAGGAAAAATCTAGAAAGGGGAAAGAAATAGAAAACCCACCTGCTTATTGATCTGGCAATATGAAAGGGGTTTTTCTCCTGGCTCCCAAGCCAGAGACATGAATCTATTGGATAAAATCATGCTCTCCTGCTGCCCAGGCTTCAGCCTCTCCAGGCTGCTGTTAATTAGAGCAGCATTAGCAGGAAGGCAGCTGGGCATCGGGGGAGGAGGAGCCGCACTAGGCTCTCTGTAGCTGATAGACACCCGGTCCATTAGGGGCGTGCTGTTCCTGAAAGCTGGTGGCCAGTTTTTCCTAGCAGCTGGAGCCTTGCCCGGGTCTCTCCTCTTTGCTCCCTCCTCTGCACGCACAGGCACGCCGGCTTGCGTGCTCACACGTGCACATGTACACACACACACACACACACACACACACACACACACAGAGCTGTCAAATAAGCTGAAACAACCCTGAAAGGAGGCAAGAAGTGAAAGTGAGCAACCTCTAGTGAAAGGAAGAGACATGCACAGACAGCTCTGATATTTATGTAGTTGCTACAGAACCAGGCATAGCTCTCTCCACCCCCTGCTCTCTCCTCCCATCAGCTCTGCCCAGGGAGCTGGGCATTTCCTCTTTCCCTGGCAGTTTTTGAGCATCCTTAGGAAGGTCAGGATGATCCTGGTTCCCTGGCTTTGGAGACAAAGTTTTGCTTTGGACATTAGCTCTGGGTCTAAGTGGCAGAGGAAGGACCAGGAGCTTTGGCGACCACAGGCTTTCCCAGCTACAGACTGAGGCATCAGGCCTGGTGGGTCCCTAGAGCCGAAGCACTTTACCCAGCTCCAGTCATATATGAAATGCTCCACAAATATCCATTAGTTAAATTAAGCCAAAGGAGCCCCCAACCCTATGTGAAGTTGTGTTTGTAGGTCTGAAATTTCAATTTCCGCCCCCCCCCCCCTCCCTGGCTCCATGCTCTTCAGTTAAGGGCTAACCAGCTAAGTGTGTTCTCACTAACCAACTCCAGATGCCCAGCATAACCCAAGGGTTATCTGAGAAGGAGCGTTTTCTGTCCTGTTATATTAATATTTCTTAAAAGCAGACTCCACCAAAGGAGGTCAACTACATGACAATGGAAACTTTCAAATGCCCTCACCAAATGAACAAGCTCAACATACTAATTACAACTGTTCTTCTAGGGAATATCCCAGTCACCCACCCACCCTGCCTGCCCCCTTCCCCTTACCTTGCAGAAAGGGAAAACGAGGCATGGAGCCTCCTCATGAAGACAGACACTGGAAGCATAAAGTTCTTTCTTTTCTTCTCAGAACTTAGCACAATGCCTAGAACCTAATAAGCCTTTAATAAATGTTTGTTGATTGATTGGAAGCCTGTTGGAATTGGGGATCAAAAGATTTGGGTTTAAATACTGCCTCTGATGTTTAACGGCTGTGTGCCAATGGAAAAGGAATTTCCTTCTCCCTAAATCAGTCTTCGCATCTGTAAAATGGGTCTAAGGATCAGCTAAAATAACATGAAGCTAAATAAACTCTAGCTATCAATGTTAATATTAATATTAAAATTAATATCTTAGAGGATCATTAGGAAGCTCCAATGAGATATTGTATTTAAAGCAGGGGCTCAAACTTTTTTAGGTGTCATAGGCCCCTCTGGCAGTCTAGTGAAGTGAAGCCTATGGCTCTCTTCTCAGGATAATGTTTTTAATTGCATAAAATAATATACATAAGACTACAAAGGAAACCAATTCTATTGAAACATAATTATCAAAATATTCATGGACCTCAGGTTAAGGACCCCTGAAAATGTTTCCAAAACTTTAAACTGTTAACCTCAACTATTATTAGTGGCAACTCTAAATGTTTCACTAGGTAGAACTAAAAGAGTTAGGAATGCATACGATAGTGTCAGCCCTAGGTTTCACATGACAAAACAGCACCCCCACCCCATTTCCCATCCTACTTCTTTTCCTTAAAGAACCAGATTTTCAAGCCACACCCCATCTGCTGTTCCAGTTACTGAATTGTGTGAATTGTTTTTACCCCTGGGGGTTAGAGCAACACAAAATGAAGACAAAAGAGTTTTATAAAGGGGCAATTTCTCAGTCCAAAAGAGCAACTTTGGGAAGGATTTCCAGGGAATAGCTCAGCGAAGATAAAAAGGAGGAAGAAGATGAGAAGAGGGGAAAGAAGGAGAAAGAAAGAGGAAGGAAGACAAGAAAGAGGAAGAGGAGGAGAAGATGATGACGATTTGATTTATAAAATGTTAGTCAAGTGGGACACTAATTGTTTAACAAAAGAAAGGCCCTAACAATGCTAATGTTCACCTCACCTCTGGATTCTCCCTTTCACTAAAGATCTCTGTTCACTTAGCTGATGCAAACTAAATATCGGCAATACCCTAATGTGATTGAAGACAGTGCAAGCATTAATATCCCTATATGGCTTTCAAGCAAAGTCACAGGGAAGGGTAAGCAGCTAGCCCAGCATTTTAGAGTTGGGGGGAATAGCTGAGGGCTCCTAGCTATGAATTCAATGCTTTATCGAATAGGTTACGTTGTCCTTCCTTTCCTTCTTTTTTCCTTCCTTCCTTTCCTTCTTTCTTCCTTCTTTTCCTTCTTTTTTCATTCCTTCCTTCTTTTCCTTCCTTTCCTTCTTTTTTCCTTCCTTGCTTCTTTTCCTTCCTTCCTTCTTTCCTTCTTTCCTTCCTTCCTTCCTTCCTTTCTTCATTTCTTCTTTTCTTCCTCCCTCCCTTCTTTCCTGCATTCCTTCCTTCCTTCCATTGCACATCAGGGGCAGTTCAGGGACTAGAATCTGTGCCTCTTAACTTTCAGGGCAATTCTCTTGTTATCACAATTAATACAAAGATTGAAGGTTCCTCAATTGTCTCTCTGGTCCCTTCCAGCTTTCTATCTGTGATCTTATGAGCCTGTGGCTTCTTTTTCTTCTGGGACCCCCTGCTTCAGCAATATACCTATTTGTTTTAATACTTAATGTTTCCCAGGGTTTCTGTTTTGGTTGCTGCCCACAATTAGAACCATCTTTGGGGCCATATTGGTACCTATAAACAAAACCAAGATAAACACTGGAGCACAGCAGTCACTGTTCTCTGAAACCTCCAAGGTGACCCCCAGACAACAACATTCTGAGCATATCCTAGAAAATGGAGAGGGGTGGGAGTTTTTACAGTCTAAGATGCCCCCTCATTGGCTTTAATTTTCTGGCTCAAATGACCCCTTAGACCCCTGAGCACCAGCAACTGCATTTACCAGGGTTTGCCTTCCTCCCACCCAGAGAAGCTTTCTGCAGAATGCATCCAGGCTCCCTTGGCTTCCCTGGATTCTGCTGCGAATCTGAGGGGCTCATTGAAACTTCCTTCTTATCTGGCTGGAATTTCAGGTTTGAAGCAAAATCTGGAACAGAGTCTATTGGGGGGGGGAGGGGGTTGGAATTTGTTTACCTCCATTACCCGAAAGAAGAAAGAGACAAAGAACAAGCCAGGGCCCTCCTCCCTGCCCCCTACCACTCATTCCTCTCATGAATCAATGGCTAAGGGAATTTCATCTCAGGAAAATCATCCCCTGAAACTGGGACCGCTGTGAGGCTACTCTCCTAGGCCATCAAGCTTCATTTGAACCATTTGATTTCAACAAACATTTATGGAGCAATTTCCATATGCAAACACTATGAGGGATATAAAGATAAATGTGATATAGATGCTGCCCTCAAGAAGCCTGCAGTCTAGCAGGGATGGAAAGTCATGTATAAAACCCCAGGTCTGATGTGAAAGTGCAATGACAGATACAAAGCTCATTGGGAGTACAGATGAGGGATCACTCCCTCCGAGAGAGGTCATATTGGGGATGGGGCGGAGAAGGAAATCCCACCAGGTCTCATAAAGGGAGTGGCATTTGAACTGGGCCTTGAAGGATGGGTTAGGAACTAAGAAGATGGAGCTGGGGAAAGATGCTACATGAAAAAGCAGAGAGGCAGAAACCTTGGGTGGTTGGGGGGTGGAGCTGAGGGAATGCTAGCTATTACACATACCCTTAATTGCCCACTCATCTATATACAACACTGAATAAACCAAATCATACTGAGAGCCTTAAGGTAAACTATAGGATGTCACATCAACAATTCTTAACATCAGGCTCTGTCCCTAAGAAGTATTTCCCATATTTCATATGTCATAAACTGAGATGCTTACACAGAAAAAAAATTATGCCAGTGAACTTGTAGGTCAAGTTCAATGCACATTCAAATCTGGAGCACAAGACCAGTTCCAGCTCCACTTGAGGATGCAGAATCAGGTAGCCTGGCATTCACAGCTCTTAATGGTCACCCCTAGGCTGCCCCTGCAGATCCCCTGACTCCCAACTCATCCCTAGGACTCTGGGAAAGCTCCACTGGACACACGTATTTGAAGCAGCCTTGTTCTTGGAAGGATGGGGGTAATTATATGCACTGAGAGTGCCTGATTCCAACCCTCCCTGACCCCAGGCTTCAGAGCTCTCTTGATCGATCCCGAAGATGCTCTTTCATTTTCCTCAGGCATTTTGCTGACGGATGGAAAAATCAATGCCCCACAGAAGAGAGAGCTGTAGAGGGAGAAGGTGGAGAGACCAGGAGAGGGGGGGATGGGGATGGATGGCAGCATGGAGGATGAGGAGGAGAGAAAAGGAGAGGAGAGGAAAGACTTCGAGAGTGAGGGTGGAGCAGAGGGTGTCTGCTCTTGCAACAGGCTCTCTTTGCATAATGCCAGACTGAGAAGAGAGAGAGCAAAATGTCTGGAGCTAGAGCCCTAAGTCTTTTAGTACACAAGGAGACAAGAGCAGGGGTCAAGCCTCCACACCCCACTATGAGCTGGGACTTGTTTCCAAGTGTGGAGTCATTAAGGCAGAGATTAGTGTAGATGGAAGGGGCTTGAGAAATCACCTAGCGCAGCCATCTCATTTTACAAAAAAGGAAACTGAGGGTGGAGGACTCAGCTGTCAGCTGCAGGATGGATTAGAAAAGTGCCAGACTCTATCCTCCTTTCTCCAGTGTCTGGCCTTACCCCCAGGGGAGCCTCTCATCCTTGGGGCCATCTGTCTCTTGGATCTCTTCTGTCTACCAATAATCCATGGAGTCAAATTTACTCTTCCCCCTCTCTATTCTCAATCTCTCTCTCTCTCTCTCTCTCTCTCTCTCTCTCTCTCTCTCTCTCTCTCTTTCTCTCTCTCTTTCTCTTTCTCTGTGTCTCCTTTTCTTTCTCCATCTCTATTTCTCTGTCTCTGTTTCTCTCTGTGTCTCTTTTTCTCTCTGTCTCTTTTTCTCTTTGTTTCTCTGTCTATATCTGTGTGTGTCCTCTCTGTGTGCCCCCCCAACACCCTGTATCCCTCTCTGTATCTCTCTCTATCTCTTTTTCCTTTCCTTTTCCCTCCTTCCTTCCACATGGTATAGTGAATAGGGCCCTGAATTTGAATCCTGCCTCAGATCTTTACTAGCTGTGTGACCCTAAGCAAGTCATTTCATCTCTCTGGGCCTTAGTTCTCTCATTGGCAAAATGAGAGTTGGACTCAATGACCTCTGTGGTCCCTCCCAATTCTAAAGTCTATGATCCTACGATCCATTCAACAAATATCTCTGGAGCCCTAGACCCCATGATGCAGAGGGCTTTAAAAAGCATAAGGAAAAGCTCCCACCCTCAAGGAGCTTACAAATAATTAAGACAAAACAAGTACATTAAAGACAATATCAGGCAACAAATGATCGTTCACATACCGTGAGAAGAGTCTGCCTCCTCCAGGAGTTCAGATGAGAGCTCAGCCCCGGTCAGAGAAGCAGCTTCAATCCCTAGTCCTCCTACTCATGAGACCCCGACTAGGCCATTGCCTCTTATAGTCTCAATGTCTTCATCAGGTTAGACAAAATGAACTTTAATGCCCCTTTCGAATCTAAAGCCTGTAATCCATGATCTCCAGAAAGGAAGGTCAGAAGCTTCCAGGAGAAGGTGCCATTTGGGTTGGGTGGTAGTGGTTTTTGTTGGTTCATTTTGTTTTTAGACTGAACCTCTGCATCTTGATCAAGTTGAAAGTGAGTAGCTCACACCCCAGCCCAACACTGATTAGTATAGAGGCTTTAAACAGAATTAGTATAGAAGCTAAAAACAGCTGTTCAGTTTTTCCAACCTGGAGCATTTCTCCTTCACCCCTCTTTGGGCAGCCTGGTGGTCCTCCACACTCTGAGTGTTAATTGTATTAGTGCTGTTAGACATCCATTGGCTTTTGCCCTGATACAACTTGGAGCCCCCAGACTGGAGGGAGCAATCAACCTCAGCTTCCCCCAGCAACAGAGATTATAGGCACTCACCGTCAGGCTTTGGGGGTTTGGGGTTTTGTTTTTTAGGGTTTTTTGTTTTGTTTTGTTTTGTTTTTTTGCTTCACCTGGACTGTAGAGGATGCAGAAGATTTGATTCGTCAAGATTTGAGGCAAGACAGATTGAAATTCTCTAATATGGGTGAATGGTGTGAACAAAGGCAGAGAGGTGGGAAAGAATGATGTGTATTGGGGGTTAGGGGGACAGTGAATAGATAGAGTGGTCAGAGCAAAAGTTTGGCACATGGGAGCAATGGAAGATAAGGTTATGGCAGTGAGTGTTACCTCTAAATTGTGGAGGTAACTGAGTGACAGCCACATTCTGAAATGTGCATCAGCTATCACTAAAGACAATAGAACCCACAAACTCTGCAGCTAAGCAACAAAAAGCGCTTTCCTAGTCCCACACCACTATATGACACACCAGAATCCTAATGCATCACCTTCTGCCTGTGGCTCCAGACCCCTGACAGTTTTCATTCCTTCCCAACCCCTTTAGCTGCACCACACCTTTTTCCTGCTTCAAAGTTCTATATCTGACCTTTTTGTCTCTCTCTGTAGTTTTCATAGCTTCTGTGGGGCAGGGTTAATTCTTGAAGGATTAACTGTATATTTGTTTACTTATAAGGATAAATGCTTCATCACCAGGGAGGCTCAGTCTTTTAGGATCAAAGTTGAGATACCAGGGACCAGAGAGGTACAGTAATTGATCCAAGGTCACAAAGCTAGGAAGTAGCATGAAGGGGATTTGAACCCCAGCCCTCTGACTCTATCCAGTCCTCTTTTTGACTCTATCACCCTGCTTCCTTCTCCAGCTTACTTAACATCTCTCAGCATTAAGGTATCTAGGTCAGAAAGCAAAGATTTTACAAGTGCTGAAGGAGGCACTCTTGCTGACCCGTTTCCTTCGGGCGTTTTGTTTTAAAGAAAATAGAATTTGGTCCACTCAGGAGAAAGATCAGGGCGCTCTCTCTCTCTTTCTCTCTCTCTTATTTTCTGTCTCTCTGTCTCTGTCTTCCCTTTCTCTTAGCTTTCTTCTTTCCCTTTCCTCCCTCTCCCTCTCCATTCTTCTCTCCCTCTCCTCTCCTATCTCTTTGCCCTCTTCCTTTGTCCCTTTTCACTTCCTCTTTGTCCCTCTTTCCTCTGCCTTTGCTTCCACTTTCTTTTCCTCTTTCCCTTCCCCTTCTGTCTTTACCTGTCCTCTTATCTTTCCTTCTCCCACTTCTGTCTTTTCTCTATCTCCACCTCTCATTCACCCTAACCTTTTCCCTCTCCCTCTCCTTTACATACTTTCTTTACCCTCACTATTACCTTCTCCGTCACTCTTTCTTTCAGTAGACATGTTCATTCATGGCCAGGTCTGCTGGACTTGAACCAAAAAACATTTGCTTTGGAGGCAAAGTTTAGTCAGGCATGTTTGGGTTTTCCCATCCCCTATTTGCCCAATCCTATTAATAATTAACAGTACAGTAATGAGCATTGCTTTTAATAGAATCTGCTGCCATTGCTATATTATGCTGCCCGCCAAGGATTTCCCCCAAAAGGATTCACATTACACATCACTGCATCTTCTGTGATGGGGACATCTAGTTAGAAGGTTCACTCTCTCTGTCATACAACACCCTTCTCTCCTCCAGGCCCAAGCCCCACTGAGTCTTGCAGACTCACTCTCTTCCCACTGGCCCTTCATGGCCACCCCAGCCTCCTGCTCCTGCTTCCCCAGTCTTGATCCAGTCCTGTTTCCCCCAAGGAGAAGCCTATGATAGCTCCTCTGAGTCTTGCATACATCACCAACAATATAACAGTTTGAATTTGTACAGGACTTTAAGGTTCATAAACCACTTTCCTCATAGTAACCCTATGATCAAGGTAGTGCAAGTATGTTAGGCCAATTCAAAAGGCATTTCTTAGTCATGAGCTAGATTCTGGACTCTGAGGCTGGAAAGATAAAATAAAGAACAGTCCTTGCCTTGAAGGCAACAACAGGCCCAACAGACATTTCTTAAACACCTGCTATGTTCTAGATACTGAGGCTGGAAAGGCAAAATAAAGGACAGCCCTTGCTTTACATTTTATTGATGGGATTTAAGTAAACAAATAAAATTGTCCTGTGACCATTTAGAAGGAAAAGATCCCTAATAATCAGGGGACCCAGAAAGGGCTTTTCGTTAGATGTATGTGAGCTAAGAATAGAAGGAAATGAATGATTTTAAGAGGTCTCAGTGAAGACCAAGTACATTCCAGGCATAGAAGTTAAGTCTATGCAAAAATCCAAAGGAGCATGTTGAAATACTTTAAGTTAAAGGAACAGCAAGGTGATACACTTGGCTGAAATGTAGAAGGCATGAATGAATTAACAATTAAGCATTTTTAAAATTAATTTTTTTATCTAGCAAAAATCTATTTTCTCTATTTTCCCTCCCTCCCACATCTCTCCTCTCATTCCCACCCTCCATCTGAAGAGAAAAAAAATGCCTTGTAGCAAATATGCCAAATCAAACAAAACAAATCCCCACATTGGCCATGCCCCAAAAGTACGTGTTTCATTCTGCATCCTGAGCTCATGACTTTTCAGTCAAGAAGTGGGTAGTAGGCTTCGTCATCAGGTTTCTAGAGTCATGGTTGGTCATCTCATTGATCATAGTCCTTGAGTCTTTCAAAGTTGTTTGTTTTTACAGTATTTCAACAAATATTTATTAAGCATTACAATGGAAGAGGCATTGTGCTAGGCAGTAGGAATAAAGACAAAGTCAAAGTGAAAAAGTCTCTGCCCTCAAAGGTTTATATTCTTTTGGGAAAAACAACATAACTGTAACAAGTATATCCCAACAAAACACAAAATAAACCCAAGATAATTTGGGGAGGGCAGATGTAGTTGGGAGACTCAAGAAAACTTCATGAAGAAGATGCCTCTTGAGTTGAACTTAGAAGAAAATGGGCAATTCTAGAGGCGGTGCTGATGGGGCAGAGCATCCCAGGTAGGGGCACTGATGTTCCACCTCCTACATGGGAGTGGCTGCCAATCTGCTTACATGAACAGTTAAGGCACAAAAAACATACCAGATGCTACCATTCAGATGAGAAGATAAAGCAATTCAGGGAAAGGCTAGCATGTCTAGAATGGATGGTCCCATCTGTTCTTGCCCTCAGTTTCTGTCTGTTAAAGTCTTTCCCTCCTTGTAAGTATCAAGAGGCTGCCTCTTTCAGGAAACCATCCCTGATCTCCCCCATGTGACTGTGACCACCCCCTCCTCATATTTCCCAGTTTACTTTGTACTTTGCCCAGACCTGTACTTTGCACTTAGATCATTCTCCTATATAACAGGACAAGTGTATCCTTGACCTTTGACCCAAGTAGACTGCAAACTCCTAAGAGCAGGACCAGGGTCATCTCTATCTTTGTATCCCTGGTGCCCAAAAGAGTCATTTACACATGATAACCTAACACATGTTTGCTGAGCTGAATTGAGAGGAAGAAGGATTATGGTGGGCTCCAATTAATCAGAGAAGGCTTCATGGAAGAAGTCATAGGTACTGAGTTAGCCTTAAAAGAATGGTAAAGAGCTAGATCAGCAAAAAGTAGAAGGCAGGACATTCTATGGGAGTTCAATAACAGCAAAGAAGGCAGGAATAGAGGCAAGGATAAAGCATGGAGTTCAGCATGGAGGACAGAGAAGATATCAGCCTAGTTGGATAGTGCATTTTGGAAAGCAGTAGGAAATAAGACTGGATAGGTTGAATGGAATGAAATTCATGAAAGCTTTGAAAGTCAAAGTTTAGGGTTCATGCAGTAGTCAATGGGAATCACTGAAGATCTTTGAGCAGGAGAGAAATGACTGAAGCTGTGTTTTAGGAAATAAATCTGGCAGCAAATGCAGAATAGGTTGGAAAAAAGAAGAGGTAGGCAGACTTATTAGGATACTACAGCAGTAGTCTGGGAGAGAGATGGCATTCATAAATTAAGCATACATTTTTCAAATGTATACTATGTACAGTACATTGTGCTAAGTACTGTGGGAAATACAAAGCTAAATAAGACAAACCCTGCCCTTAAAAAGCTTACAATTCAGTAGGGGCCATAAGACATATACCCAATTCAAATTATAATGCTAAGGGCTGAGACAAGAGAGGTGGTAGAGGGGATAGAGAATACCTATCTACCCTCAATGATTTACTGTTGAGGAAGCACACCAGACCTAACAAGAAGGTTATATAGGTCCCAGAGACTGTGGCCTGAGAAGCATCCCTACATCTCTCAGTGGTGGCAGTGATGGTAGAGAGCTGACATCTCAGATGGTCTTCTAGTTTGGGGGCATCTGAGAGTGCCTGACCCTCGTGATCAAAACCTCCCATGGTCCAACTCCATCCTCCCCTTCTGGCTTTATCTCCTATTATTCTCCTTCCCACAGTATGCCTTATAGGCAATGGGCCTACTCTTCGAGGGCCATGTTTGTCCTGCCCCTTCTCATCTTCGTGTCTTGGCTCATGCTGATGCTTGGAATAGCCTCCCTCTGCCCCCGATCCCACCTTCATTTCCATCTATTCAAAATCCTCCCTTTCTTTAGGGCCCAACATAACTATTACCTCCTTGGAACAGTCATAGGATTCAACACAAAGAGTGCTTACTTTGGAGTCAGTATATCTGAGTTGGAATCTTGCTCTGTCACTTACTGTGTGACCCTGGGCAAGTCCCTTAATCTCTCTAAGCTTCCATTTCCTCTATAAAAATGAAGGGGTTAGAGGCGGCTAGGTGGCACAGTGAGTAAGAGTGCCGGCCGGGAATTGGGAGGACCCAGGATTGGTTCCGGCCTCAGATACTTAACACCCACACAAAAATAACTGGCCATGTAACCTTGGGCAAGTTACTTAACCTCAATTGCTTTAAAAAAAAAATGAGGGGGTTGAACTTTGTGGTTTCTCAGGTCCCTTCCAGCTCTAAAAATGTGAGCCAATGGTCTTCTATGAAGCTATCTCTGGTCACTACCACTCTGTCCTCAGATGTTTCATGGCACTTTTCCTGGTTCTTCTTTGTATTATATTTATTTATATTATATATTATATATATATATATTTGTATATATTATATGTTATTTATACAAATATATACAAATTAATTTGTATATATTCTATATAATACATATGTATTATATATATGTGTATATACCTCTACCTGTATTCTTTGTATTATATTTTACCTTGTATCACACTTGTGTCCCTATTTTCTCTCCCCCTTCCTTAGGGGCAGCTAGGTGGCACAGTAGGTAGAACACCAGGCCGGGAGTGAGGAAGACTTGAGTTCAAATCTGACCTCAGACACTTACTAGCTGTGTGATCCTGGACAAGTCACTTAACCCTGTTTGCCTCAATTTCCTTATCTGTAAAATGAGCTGGAGAAGGAGATGGTGAACCACTCCAGTATCTTTGCCAAGAAAAATAAATAGGAGGCACAAAGTGTTGGATATGACTGAAACCACTGAAAAACACCACCTTTATCCTCATTAGATTGTAAGCTTCTTGAGGTCAAGGATGATGTCATTTTTCATTTTGTATCCCTATCATCCAGAGTAGCATTTTACGTATGTAAATATTTGCCCAATCTAATGGAACTGTCACAACACCTTAGACCAGACCTATATCCCAGTAATGCAAATCTGTTGATATGTAACTCCTCATTTTAATAATAACTGGTATTTATATAGTGCTTTAAGGTTTGCAAAGCATTGTTTTTACATTTTAATTTATTTTATTTTTTACATTCTTTTCTTTATAAATTTTGAGTTCCAAATTCTCTTCCTCCTTTCCACACCCACTGAAAAGGCAGGCAATGTGAGATCAATTATACATGTGAAATCATGTAAAACATATTTTCATATTAGCCATGTTTCAAAAAAAACAGAAAAATAGGGGCAGCTAGGTGGTCCAGTGAATAGAGCACCAGCCCTGGAGTCAGGAGGACCTGAGTTCAAATCTGGCCTCAGACACTTGACACACTTACTAGCTGTGTGACTTTGGGTAAATCACTTAATTCCAACTGCCCTCCAAAAAAGCCAAAATAAAAATTTAAAAAAATAATTAAAACAAAGAAAAACAGAAAAATGAAGTGAGAAAAATTCCATCTCAGTTGCACCCAGAGTTCATCAGTCCTCTTGCTGGAGGTGGCTAGCACTTTTTCATCATGAGTCCTTTGGAATTGTCTTGGATCATTGTTAGAATTACTCCCATTTTAGAGGTCAGGAAATTGAGACTTTGGTTAAATGACTTGCCCATGATCACATAGCCATGTAGGTATGAAAGATGGTATTTGAACCCAGTTTTCTCCAGAATGTAAGACCAGAACTTTTCCCACTAACCCATGATATCTCTCCAAATTCTCATCTTGGTCCTTGGAAATGTCACCACCCTGACCTAAGGCATGCTACCCCTCCCTCCACTCCTTGCTTAAGTCTATTACTTTTTCAAAACAATGCCCCCCTTTTTAATAGAACCATATGACTACAAAACACTTCTCAGAATCATGAAACCACAGAATTTATCAATTGGAATGGATCTCAATGGCTACCTAGTCCAACTCATACCTGAAAGGAACCTCCTGTCTAAAATACCTGGCAAGTGGCCTCCAGCCTCTGCTTTAAGGCCTCCAAGGTGGGAGAATCTGCCACCTGAAATTCATATCCATAGAAGAAGTGACTCACCCAAAGTCACAGAGATAAGAAGGAACAGAGATGGAACCTGAGTCAATATTCCTGGTAATTGCCTAGAGAAAATTCAGTGCTGCCTTGTTTGTCAGCGTGAGCCATTTGGCTCTAGGTGAGCACCTTCTCAGAGACAGAGACATTAGTCAGCCATGTGATGAAGTAAAATGAGAGCTGGGTTTGGACTCAAAGAACCTTGGCTTGAATCATGGCTTTGATACTTGACCATCTGCATGGTTGACGGTAAGTCTTTTTCTTTTCTTTTTTTTTTTTTTTGTCTTTATTGATTTGTTTGTTTACTTTTAGTTTATAAGATTCAATTCCATAATTCCTGGAGTTTCACATTTTCTTTCCCTCCCTCTCCTCCGCCCTCCCATGACAGCATACAATCCAGTATAGGATCTGCAAATACTTTCACATTAGACATTAGTCAGGTTACAAAGGCGGATTGTACTAGATGGCATGAAAAAAGGTAAAGAGGAAGCAAAACCAAACAAGAAAAAGAAAACAATCAAGTAGTTTGCTTCAATCAAGATTCAGACTCAGTTCCTTCTAGTCCTTTCTCTGGGTGTAGACTTCTCTCTCCATCATGAGTCTTTTGGGATTGACTTATATCACTGCATTGCTGAGAAGAGTCCAGTCTGTCATAGTTGGTCATCACACATATGTTGTGTCTTGATTGTGTACAGATTTCTCCTGGTTCTACTCTTCTCACTTAGCATCAGTTACTCCAGATAAGTATGAAGTCCATCTGCACCTCGTTTCTTATAGCACAACAGTATTCCATTTCAAGCATATACCACAACTTGTTCAGCCATTCCCTAATCAATGGGCACCCCCTTAATTTCCAATTCTTTGCAACCACGAAAAGAGCTGCTATAAATATTTTTGTACATATGCGTCTTCCCCCCACTTCTATGATCTCTTTGGGATATAACCCTAGAAGTGGTATTGCTGGGTCAAAGGGTATGAAATTATTTATAGCCCTTTGGGCATAATTCCAGATTGCTCTCCAGAATGGTTGGATAAGTTCACAAATCCACAATGCATTAGTGTTCCAATTTGCCCACATCCTCTTCAGCATTTGTCATTTTCTTGTTTTGTCATCTTAGCCAATCTGACTGGAGAGATGTGGTATCTCAGAGTTGTTTTGATTTGCATTTCTCTAATCAATAGTGGTTTAGAGCATTTCTTCATATGCTTATAGATATCTTTAATTTCTTTCTCTGAAAACTACCTGTTCATATCCTTTAACCATTTATCAATTGGGGAATGACTTGTATTCTTATAGATTTGACTCAGTTCTCTGTATATTTTAGAAATGAGATCTTTATCAGAGACATAGGTTGTAAAAATTCTTTCCTAATTTCCCACCTCCCTCTTAATCTTGGTTCCATTGGCTTTGTTTGTACAGAAGTTTTTCAATTTAATGTAATCAAAATTATCCATTTTGTATTTTATAATGTTCTCTAATTATTGTTTGGTCATAAAGTCTTTCCCTCTCCACAAATCTGACAGGTAAACTATTCCTTACTTTCCGAGATTGCTTACAGTATCATCCTTTATGCCTAGATCATGCACCCATTTAGACTTGATTTTGGTATATGGTGTTAGATAATGGGCTATGCCCAGTTTCTGCCATACTATGTTCCAGTTTTCCCAGCAGTTTTTGTCAAATAGTGAGTTTTTATCCCAAAAACTGGGGTCTTTGGGTTTATCAAACAATAGATTACTATACTCATTGATTGCTGAATCTCATGCGCCCAATCTATTCCATTGATCCACTACTCTATTCCTCAGCCAGTACCAAGTAGTTTTGATGACTGCTGCTTTATAATACAGATTAAAATCTGGTATAGCTAGTCCACCTTCCCTAGCATTTTTTAGGATAAGTCTTAATTCACTTGGTCTGGGTTACCTCACTGATAATATTAAGCTATCAGACTAGCCACCAGGATCTGTGGTCACTGCTGCTCATCCTTCATTCTTAAAGAGGACCAATGGCATCAGGAGGGCAATGCCTCGGCTAGCAAATGAATTGGATTTAAGTGAAGCCAAGCTGTGCAAAGTTATCACCCTCACTCCATCCTCCACAGTCATAGGAGTCCAGCAACAAGACATAGGTCACGACGATCGGTGATGGCCCCAGATGCAGTGAGAGACCCTGGTCTTTTTAAGCAAAGGTCTTTTCTAGGTCTCAGTTTTTTCTGAGGCAATGACTATTCAGTAATTAAAGGCTAGGTAAGAATTGAGGCAAAAGATGGCCTAGTTTGCCAGTTGTTACTTGGGCCACATGCACATGCAAAACTCTACAATGCAAATTAAAACATAAAGGGAGATGTTTTTTAAAAAAATACATAAAAGATAATAAAACATAGAGAATGGTAATTTGTGGGTTTCTAAGTCAATATGGTGGCACAGTGGATAGAGCGCCAGGCCTGGAGTTAGGAAGACTTATCTTCCAGAGTTCAAATCTGACCTCAAATACACACTAACTGTGTGATGATGGGCAAGTCACTAAACCCTGTTTGCCTCAGTTTCCTCATGTGTAAAATGAGCTGGAGAAGGAAATGCCAAGCCACTCTAGTATCTTTGTAAGAAAATCCCAAATAGGGTCACAAAGGTTCAGACACAACAGAAAAATGACTAAACAACAACCATTGTTCCACACTTCCTAGATAATTTACAAGTCTGAAGGAAGAAGACTAAAGGAACTTCTGCTAGCTTAATATTAAAAAAAAAAAGTCCTGAGCATAGATCTGGAAAGGACCTCAGAAGTGAGCTAGTACATTTTCATGCTTCAGTTGCCATCTCTCTCTGCCCCTATAGCCCCCTTCTCCCATTGGTGAGTTCTTCCCAGAACCTTCATTTTGAAGAAAGGTCCAGACCAGTCATCCTTCATTCTCCTCATAAAGGAGGAAATAGATTTGTTCTTGGTTGCCCCAAGGGGTGGAACTAGGACTCAATGAACAGATGAACTCTACATGGAGGTATGTTTCTCTCTCTCTGCCTCTGCATCCCCCTTCTTTTATTTTGACTCAACATAAGAAATTCCTCCCCATCAGAACTACCTAGTGATGAGGTGGGCTGCCTCAACATTCAGTGACCTCCCATTCTGGGAAGCCTTAAAGTTGGATGATCACCTTTTTAGATTGTTACAGAGGGACATTCTGAGATGGGAGCCAATGAGGAGTAGGGAAAACAGAGACTAGGTGACTTTTGAGGGACTTTCCAGATGAGATTCTATGACTCTCGGGTCTATCCTCCATGATTACGGAAGAAGGCAAATGTAACTAAGAGAATCCTACAGTGCATGTGCCCTGACTTCTCTGTGCTATAATTAAAATAGCATTGGATGTCAGAGTCAAGTAAGTTACTGGATATCTCTAAGCTTCAATCTCCCTATCTGTAAAATAGGAATAACAGATTTAGAATTGGAAGAGACCTCAATGGTCATGTCCAACCTCATCATTTTTTAGATGAGGAAACTGAGATCCAGAAAGACAATGTAACTTATTCATAATCACATGAGTAGTAAGTAGCAGAGTTAGGAATTGCTATACAGCCCCCCAGCCTCAAACCTAGCCCTCTCTACTATACCAAAACTTGCGCTGCCTAGCCCACAGGATTGCTGGATCAAATAAAACAGTATACCAAAAGCACTTCATAAACTTCAAAGTGCTATAAAAATGCAAGATGTTATTGTTATTGTTGTTGTTGTTAGTGCCTCTACCTCTCCTCAACCTCAACCCATCCTTCCCCTGTAGGAAGTATACTACTAAATTAAGAAGCCTGGAGGGAACTCAAAAGCATTTAGCAAGTCAAACATTTATTGAGGAACTCTGTCCCAGGCACATGCTAAGCTCTGGTGATGCAAATACAAGAAAAGAAGAAATCCAGTACCTACCTTTAAGGAGCTGACATTCTCACGGGGAAAGACAATGCATAAACACATTAAAGGGACCTGCAATGGGGTGAAGAGAACTGTAAGGGAGGAGACTGGAGGATGGCTGGCCTGGGTCCTTCCTCAAAATGGAGATTCCAGAGGAATTCACCAGTGGGAAAAGAAGGCCATAGATGCAGACCAGAAAGCTGTCAAAATAGGGTGTTACAGTGCCTGACACATAGTGGGCACTTAATAGCTAGATTCTAAATTAAAGAATTGCCAGTTCTGAAAATTTGGTTCATCCCCAGATGGAGGGGGAAGCTAGTCCTACTTCAGGTCTTTATTGCCATCTTTCTGATCTACTGGGGCAACATAGAACAAATCTTTTTCCTCTCCCATGTGAGAGCCCTCCAAGCTTGAGGTGACAGTAAGGGCTATACAAGATGATCTCAAACTTTGGTGAGTCGTCCCACCTCCCCTCCTTTCCCACTCTACATTCCAGCCTTGATGCCACCACTAAGCTAATCTTTTTAATAGATCTGATCAAGTCATAACTCAAAAAATCTGCCCTCACTCCCTAGCACCTGAATCAAGTTCAGACTCTTTTGCCTGGTACCCAAGGATCTCCACAAAGCAGTGATGCCCCCACTGTCCCAGCCTTAGCTGGGAAGACTCCTTTCCTTTAACTCTACACTCCAGGCAACATCATCCAAACATTCTCTGTGCTTTCCCATAACAAGGTCTTTGATCCTATTGCTCTCAAAACTTGGAATGTCCTCCCTCCCCACCTTCTGACCTTTAAAATCCAACTCAAAGGCTACCTTCCCTGAAACTCCCTCTTCCAATAGCAACCACCTCCTACTCTATAATGCAGCTTTTAAATGCATTGGCCACCTAACAATCCATAAGAAGTCCCATGACATAGCAGAATATATGTTGAATTTGGAGCCAGAAGACCTGAGAGTCAATTTCCAGTTCTGCCACCTTGGGCAAACCATATAACAAGCCTTAGCTTCCTTATTTCAAATAAGATGGTATGGTGGGAGATGAAAGCTAAGATCTCTTCTCACTTTATACCTATGATCTTATTATACTAAGCATCCCAAAAGTCTCATTGCCATTTCAAAGCTTACATGTAAAGCTTAAATAGTATAAATGTACACAAACATATGTGGGACAGCCAAGTGGTACAATGGATGGAATTCCAGCCCTAGAGTCAGAAGGACCTGAGTTCAAATTCAGACTCAGATACTTGCTAACTGTATGAACCTGTGCAAGTCCCTTAACCCTGTTAGCCTCAGTTTCCTCATCTGTAATGTAAGCTGGAGAAGGAAATAGCAAACTGTTCCAGTATCTTTGCCAAGAAAATCCCAAATGGGTTCATGAAGAGTTGGACACGACCAAAAATGACTGAACAACAACAATGTATACATATGTATTATATAGACATACTTTTTAAAAGACATTTTAGTGGTTTATAAAAAGCCCTGATCTTTGGCAAAAATGCAGATGAAGTTACCCTGAGATTTTTAGGCTCCTCCTTGTTCAAGTCCCTATGCTTTTAATTTGTCTTCCTCCTTGGAATCTAATAGATACTCTGTAAGTGTTTTCTCATTCATTTCTTTGCAGGGTCAACACAGTCCCTAGCTTGTCTGGGTTGCTAGTCCAAGCTCCCAGGATTCAAGTCAAGGAAGATTCAGGTATTTCATATGGCTACTAGTCTCAGTCCCTTTTCTCCCAGTGTTGGACCCCTGACTGTCCCCAACAGTCTTTCTACCTCCCAAAATTTCTCCTCTAAGTTTTGGGTCTCCCTGAAATAATCTTGCCTCCTTTGATTTCCCTGAGAATTTTGATGGCTATAGTCTCTCGGGAACGCTAACTCACCCTTGATCAAAAGATCATATATTCCAATTATTGGTTTCTTATCCTCCTGCTAGACTCTAAGTGCCATGAAGGCAGGGACAGTGCCAATTTCTGCCAGTGCCTTGTACTGTACTTGTACAGTGCTCTGAACATTGTACCATAGATGTTTAATAAGTGTTGAGGGGGCGGCTAGTTGGCACAGTGAATATAGCACTTGTCCTGGAGTCAGGAGGATCTGAGTTTGAATCTGATCTCAAACACTTAACACTTACTAGCTGTGAGACCTTGGGCAAGTCACTTAACCCCAATTGCCCTGCCTTCCCCCCTCCCAAAAGAAGCAAAAATTAAATAAGTATTTGCTGAAATTAAATTGCTTGAATAAAATTAAATTGAATTAGGCACTTTAATTCTTCTAGGTCCACAGAGTTTTTAAAAAATTTTATTTGTGTCATGGACCCTTTTGTCAGTCTGACGAAGCCTATCTCCTTCTTAGATTAATGCTTTTAAATGCATAAAATAAAATATATAGGATTTCTAAGGAAACCAATTTTATTGAAATACAATTATCAAAGTGCATTTTAAAACAAGTTCACAGACCCTGGGTTAAGATCTAGGAACACCTCTGATGTCTTCTGAGAGGCAGCCAAGGTTGTTCTTCCAGGACAAGGGAGCTGATGGATGCCTCATCTACCCAGATCCAGAATTAGACACTGTGAAATCCATAGCCTTGTGTTTAGGAGATCTATCCCCACCAGTCCTGGGGGTCAGTGGCAAAACTGTGATATGGTTCAACTGCCTCCTAAAACAGAACATAGCAGGCACTGAGTACAAGCCTCCAGGGCAGGGGCAGAGTGGAAGAGGGGACTAAGAAAGGGGGAGGGGGAGAGAACAAACAAAGTTGTAGTGTATGCAAGGAGGCTCTGGGGGAAGAGTGCAGACAGAACTGTGAGCTTGGGGCCCCCCAGGGAGCTCCCAGACAGGGCTGGGGAGTGTGTGAGCTGGAGGTTTCCCAAGGGGAAGAAAGCAGGTGGTGCGGGGAAGTTCTCAGAAGGAACCCAAGGGAGGGAGCACAGAATTAGTGCCACAGCATCTATAGCAATAACAAAACAATACCAATAATAATAACCAGCACTTATTGAGTGCTTTAAGGTTTGAAAAGGACTTTACATGGGTTATCTCCTCTGATCCTCACAACAACCCTGAAATATAGGTGCTGTTAATATTCCCGTTTTACAAATGAGGAAACTGAAGCTGAAACAGGTTAAATGATGTACACAGAGTCACACAGCTATTAAGTTACTGAGGCAGGATTTGAAATTGGGTCTTCCTGACTCAAAAGCCAGCACTCTAAATGTGGTAACACCTGAAAGGGTCCCCAGTTTGAGAATCAGAGTCTATACCCCTATAATACAGCACACACAGATATGCTTGCCTTGTTTAAGACACCAGGCAGTTAGTGGCACAAGGGATGGAATGCTGGATCTGGAGTCAAGATCTGAGTTCAAATTCAGCTTCAGTCACTTAGTTGTGTTACCCTGGATAAGCCACTTAACCTCTGCCCCTCAGTTTCCCCAACCATGAAATGGACATAATAATAGCACCTACTTTGCAGGAATATTATGAGGATCAAATGAAATAATATTTGTAAAGCACTTTGCATGGTACCTGTCACATAGTAGGTGCCATATAAATGCTTATTCTCTTCCCTCATTCCCCTTCCCATCCATCCTGGAAAAATATGTGTAGGCTTTTAGTCTCCAAATCTGCAAGTGTATTACATTCTCCTAGCTGGTAAACGCCCAGTGGCCTGGGCCTAAGTTGCTGGTATGAGGAAGGGGGGGTGAATGTAACTGTGCTTTACTAGTCAGCATGCAGATGGTCAGCATCAGAGAACTTGTCCAGAATGGAGATGAACATCAGTCTGTTCTCCCTTCATATAGAGCCGTCACATCTGGAAACCTCTACTTACCCATGTTGGCAGGTGACTCCAAATGATAATCTGAAGTCTCAGGAGCTTAATATCTCATAATTACTCAAAAAACCCATGATTTCAGCAGTGTGGGTACTGGCCTAACAGAGATCACAACCCCTCTAGTGCCTTTTCTGAGATGCCAAGATTCAAAAAAATTTATTCCTTAGTGGCTATCCCTAAGGTAACGAGCTTCTCTGCACTTTTGATAGGCTCTTAAAAGACAGATGAAGCATAGGACCTGCCAGAGCTTATACTGAATCAGCACAGCTTCCAAAAACCCAGGGTCAAATCTGGGACCTGGAGAGGAGATGAGGAAATGCAGCTCCTGACTTGGTGCAGAAGTAATGCCTGTCAGTGTGCAGCGTTGCAGGGGCTGCCAGACTGGGCAGTGTGTTCGTTGATTTTCCTTAACTGTTTTTTTCTTTATTACAAAGGAACTCTCACTGGAGGTCAAGGGAGAGGACAGCCAGAAATAGCAAAAGACACAACAGAAGGAAGGGAAGGAAGAAGAAGAGGTGGAGGATGAAGAAGATGGGAAGGAGGAGATAGAGGAAGGTGAGGAGGAAGAAGAGAAAGAAGAAAGAGGGGGAGGAGGAAAAGGAGGAAGAAGGGGAGGAGGAAAAGAAGAGACCAGATAATCAGGGCTATTAGAAAAGCACATGAAAGGAGAAAGAACCTCCATGCTGTATCTAAGTGGCTTCCTCTATCTTTCTTTTCTCCCTTTCTCGAATGCATTCTCTCCTTGCCTTGGCCTCATGGACTTTTTCACTTCCTTCAAGTCTCAGCTCAAACACCACCTTCTAAGTGATGCCTTTCATGGTTCCATTTGCCCCCCACCAATAGCTGGTGGCTTTCCATCCTTAAATACCTAGTCTTTATTTTATATGTATTCTGAATATATTTATTCCACATATATGTATACATATTAGCATGTACACCTTATCTCTGCCAATAAAGCATAGGCTCCTTGAGATCCAGGACTGTTTTCGTTTTGGCTTTCTACACCCATTGCCTAGCACAATGACTGGCATATAGTAAACACTTAGTAAATGTCTGATTGATTGATTGATTCCTGGTTCCAATCTCACAGTGAAGCACAGCAGATGGAAACTGAGGTGTAAGCTGAGGCCAAGTTTCTACTTTGACAACAATTTTGGCTTCATTAAGTACCTTTTTGCCTCTTTTTCTCCTTTCTGATTTGCATACATATAGATAGACAAACACATAATCAACACACAAATATTATAGAGCATCTACCATGGTACAAAGCACTAGCAGCAGCAGGAAAATAAATAGTCCTCCCTTTAGAGAATGGAACTCTCCACCTATCTCCATTCCAGTGGAATATCTCTCTAGCCAGAGCTGCTGAATTTAACAATCTTTTGTGGGGAGGGTGCTTGGATCAGCTTACCTCCTTCAAGCCTGGAACTCTCATTCTGTCCAGGAGGTGTGTGAAGTGCACCCCTGTCCCTTCTAGCCCTCTTTTCTTTCATCATCCAACAGTTGTTGGTCTATTCTAGGCAAATCTAAGAACCATTTGGGGCTTGGAATCCTAGAATTATTGGATGCAGAAAATACTCAGAATTCTAGATCTACTGGAAGACTTCTGGAAGCATTTTATGTACACTGCTAAAGTCCCTCTATATCAAAAGTTGCCAAAGCTCCATAAAGGTCACACTCAAGTCAATTAATAAGCATTTATTAAGTACCTAGTGTGTGCTGGGTTGATGAGTATACAAAGACAAGAAAAAGGTAGACAGTCCTAGCCCTATAGGAACTTACATTCTATTGGAAGAAGGGAACCTCTCATGTGTCTAAATAAATACAAAGGCATTTCTCAGTTCAACCTAGTTTTACCTTCAGTCTTTCTGAATCCGGGAAGTAGCCAGAGAAATTTCTACAACCCTGTGTTTGTGTTTTCCGTCTGAGTGTCTGTGGGTGGATATGCCCCGTCAATGTGTGCGTGCGTGCGTGTGTGTGTGTGTGTGTGTGTGTGTGTGTGTGTGTGTGAAAGAGACAGAGAGGGAGAGAGAGAGAGACAGAGAGGGACAAAGACAGAGACAGAGACAGAGGGGCCTGGTGTGGGAGGCATGGCTGTGTGGGACAAGGTGCATCCAGGTTTGTAAGAGTATAAGCATTAGTGTATTCTTAGGGATATGTGTGGGAGTGTGTGTGTTTGGGTGTTGGCGTTCGGGTGTTGGAGTGAATGAAGGCTTGTGTAGGTGGATGTTTGGGTGGTATTGTATGAGTGTATATGAGTGAATGTATGTGTTTGGGGGGGTTGCTTTTTTTCTAGAAGGGAGGTTTGGTGTGTGTGTGTGTGTGTGTGTGTGTGTGTGTGTGTGTGTGTGTGTGTGTGTGTGTGTGTGTGTGTGTGTGTGTTTAAAACATCCTCTAAGGCTACAGAGACAGAGGCAGGAGATGGGAGTGGGCGGGGGCGCAGATGCAGCTGTCTCTGAGCCCAGTAATGCCTCCGCCAGTCCAGCACGACTGGAGCCAGTGGAGATGTTGAAATCACTTTGAAGCCCAGGCAGACACAGATAGACCGACGGCCCAGGCTCCCTCACATCCAAGTGGGTTTATGAGGGAGATTTTAGCAGCACCAGGAACAGACCCTGGATTAGAGCTGCAGGCTTCAAAAGGAGCGGGCGCACAGGCGAGCCGAGGGCTGGAGTCGCTCTGGCTTAAAGGGGACGCTGTGTATTATAAATAGCCTCCTTCCTGGCCGCACATCTGTTCGAGGCACAGACTTTCAGAGGCTCAGTTGGGTTCTTGCCCTTCTATTTCGGTGGCCTGTTGGGGGCTTAGGGAGGGAAAGGAGGTGAGGACGAAGAGGGAGAAAGCCAGGCTGATTTTAAATTAAATGTTAGCATGATTAGAAAGAAGGGATATTTTTTCTACATGGCAACATTGTAAATTTACCCCTCTGGGTTTCAAGTTGGGGGAAGATTTCCTCCTTAGCACAAAAAAACACAAAAATTATTTGGGAGCTGAGAAGGTGTTGGCTGAGCAATGTCCTATTGTTAGCACTCATGTACACACACACACACACACACACACACACACACAGAAGCAAGGAAGTGGCCTTAAAATAGGGCACTAACGACTGGATGGGGCACTGGGTTCTAGAGGTTCTGGCTACTGCTTTCAGCTCTGCTTCCTGCTGTTATATTGTAACTGAGCACGGAGCACCTCCCACATGGGGAGGGAAGAGAAGTGACAGGAAAGAAGGCGATGAGAACCCAGTTCTCTTGGTGTCACTCAATGAATATGACTCAAACACTGTGCATGGGATGTGTGGAGCTAATCCCGGCCAGAGAGAAAAACCAAAGCACACCAAACAAGGAGGGCGAGGAGGAGAGCTGCTAAAGATCTCCTGGGTCCCTCCAGTTTCCACAGATTCCTAGCAGAGAACTCTTTCCTCCCACACTCAGGCCCCACCGGGGCCTCCACGTGCCTCTGGAATTTCATCCCACCCCCGCAGTGGAACTTTGGGTGTCCAGAGCCATGTGTGGGAAAAGGGAGAGGGCTCAGGGCTCATGCAGAAGAGGGGGAAGGAGGGGGGTCAGTGACTGGAGTGGGGGGAGGATGGGAAGAGAAAAAGCAGGAGAGAGCAAGACAGAAGTTAGGGCAATAGCCCTGGAGTAGAGAGACCGGATCTCCAGCCCGTTCACTCCTCGACTCGGCCCAGTGACGGCTCATTAATCACCCGGCACAGGGAGAGGGATTCAGGGCCCTCGGCATCTCCTCCAATCGCCAGCCTGTTACCACAGAAACAACCTTTACCCTTCAGAGGCTTCAAAGGGTTTTTCTTCCCTCTCTCCCCTCCACCTCCAGTTTTTTTTTTCCCCTCTCATTTCTTTCCTTTTTTTTTTCCCAGGGAATGGCTGGCAGTGGAGCTTAGATCATGTGAAAAGAGAAGGGGAGATAGAGAACCCAGGGAGGGGAGAGAGGAGAAAGAAAGGGGAAGAGGGAGACAGGCAGAGTGAAAGAAAACGAGGGGAAAGAGGGGGAGGGGGAAAGAGGAGAAAGAAAAAGAGAGAGAGGGAGGGAGGAAAAAAAGAGAGGGGGAGGAGGGAGGAGGAGAGAGAGAAAGCATTGAGAGACAGCATTGAAGGAGAGGAGAGAAGAGAGAGGGAGAGAGACAGTAAGAGACAGGGAGAGAGAGAGAGAGAGAGAGAGAGAGAGAGAGAGAGAGAGAGAGAGAGAGAGTGCAGCTACACAGTCAGAAAGCCAAGTGGAATCCCCATGCTCCCCACCTCTGACGGGCTTCTAAAAAGGAAAACAGCAAAAGGGAGGGAAAAATAAATGTGGTGGGGGAGAACTGGGAGGAGGGAGAGAAACTTGTGAAAATAAATATTTATATATTGAGAGTTTTTAAATCCTTTTTGCATTTCTGTAATAAATTATTCATCTGTGTATCTCGCTGTCTCCCTCCTATCTGCTTAGGGAGCTACAAAGGGGATTTTTTCCCCCTTTTTCTTCCTCCTCCTCTTTTTCATCCTAACAACATATTGCCAGGGATGGGGAGAGAGAGGAGGCGGTTCTGCTGCTGCCCCTAAGGTTAAAATAGCTTAGGGTTGCTTTGGGTTTGGATTTTTCCCCCTTTAAATAGGAATAATAAAATAAGTGAGTGAGAAAAGGATAAAAAAAACAACAACAACAACACACGTCCTTGGAAGTCTGGCACCACCAACCGGGACAGAGTAAATCTTCCTCTAGAGGAATCTGGGAAACTCTGGGGTTAGAGAGAAGATTCTGAAGACACGGAGGCCCCTGAGGCAGCTCCAAACATAGCCAAGAGAGTACACAGTACGGGAGCATGCATCCCACAGGTGCTCATTCTAACATCTGATCATAGCAATGCTGTGGGCGGGCTGCTAGGAGGAAGGAGGTTTGCGTCTGGGAAGCTCTGTGCCCTCAAGCTGCTTATCTAATGGCCAGTCTTCTTTTGGCTGGGCCCTGCTAATTGATCAGGGCCATATACCAGATCTGATGAGAGGCAACATGGATAGTAGGTAGAGAGTTGGCCTTGAAGTCAAGAAGCTCTGGGTTCAGATCTCACCTCTGACACATTCTGGCTACTTGACCCTGGGCAGGACTTTACATTACATTTACAACTGTGTGACTCTGACCAAGTCACTTAATTTAGTCCCCCTGGGTAACACCTGAAGACTGAGTTGCAGAGAAAGTGCTGAGCTGGAGTTTACTTATCTGGGAGTCCTCTATACCAAGGAAACCACGGGTCAGGTCCCTATGCCTAGACAGCTCACAAAGTTGGGAGGAACAGAGAGCATACATACTATACAGAAGAATGAGTAAGGATCCAAAGAGATCTAGATAAACTGGAAGGGCACACTGAAACACACCAGATTAAACTGCATTGGGAAAAATGTAAAGTCCTGCATTTAGGTTCAAAAAATCAACTGTACCAGAAGAAGATAGGGAGACTTGGCTTGACATCCATTCTCATAGAGAAAAATGTAATAGAGTTAGTGGGCCACAATCTCAATATTAGTGTAGTGTGATATGGCACCAAAAAGAAAAAAGAAAGTTAATGAAATCTAAGGTTGCATTAATAGAAATATAATGTTCAAACTGAGGGAGGCAAAAATCCTCCCATGGTCTAGTCTGGTCGGACCATATCTGAAGTCTAATCAGTTCTAGCAGACTTATAAGAAAATTACCAAGCTATAACATGTCCAGGTAGGTGGTGGAGTAGATAGAGCACTGACAGGGCCTGGAATCAGGAAGATCTGAGCTCAAAGTTGGCCTCAGATACTTCCTAGCTGTGGGACCCTGAGCAAGTCACTTAACCCTGTTTGCTTCAGTTTCCTCATCTGTAAAATGAACTAGAGAAGGAAATGGTGAACCACTCCAGTATCTTTCCCAAGAAAACCCCCAAAAGAGTCACGAAGAGATCATGATACAACAGAAATGAAACAACAACAACAACAATGTATCTGGTGAAAGATGAGGATGGTGAAGAATCTGACCCATGGGTGTTAATCTGGACCAGAATTAGGATAAAGGGGTGAACTATATAAGAGGAAAATCTAAGAAAGAACTTTCTAACAGGTAGAATTAGTGATGTCATTGGTTCTTTCCTTAGATAGCAACAATAATAATGATAGTTAGCATATACATATATGTGTGTGTGTGTGTGTGTGTCAGTCATTGTGCTAAGCATTTTTCAATTGTTATCTCATTTGACCCTCACAACAACCCTTGGAAGTAGGAACTATTATCCTCATTTTTAGGTTGAGGAAACTAAGGTGGGCAAAGGTTGCCCTGGCACATACAACTAGAAAGTGTCTCAGGATAGATTTGAACTCGGGTCTTCAGGTCCAGTGCTCTATCTCCTGTACCACTAAGCAAGGTCCCTATCATTGGAAATTTTTAATTTTTATTATTTTTTCTATTATTTTAAATTTTATTTTAATTTTTTATTATTGTTAAATTTTTATTGGGTGACCATTTGCCACAGGTGCTATAGAAAAGATTCTTGAAAAGGACTTTAATGAAGCAACCTCTAAATTCCCTTCCACCTTTAAGATTCTATAACTCCTCACTGATTCTGAGTTGAGGAGAAGTTTCATGCCCAATGTAAGTACATGTGAGGACATTAAGTATTATAGTCAATTCAGGAAATAGACCCTTTTGGACTCCAATAGATTAGGAAGGGCTCTATAAGGAATCCCACAAGACATAGTATGTGATGGATAATTGTTGACATGATATCTGACATTAAAAATAGAAGGGAAACAGCTAATTGGGGGAAAAGTCTTTGCAGCAAATTTCCTGAAGAGGGTCTGATAACAAAGATATATTTTTAAAAAACTAGTTCTTTGACCCAGCAATACTACTTCTAGGGTTATATCCCAAAGAGATAATAGAAGTGGGAGGAAGACCCATACGTACAAAAATATTTATAGCAGTTCTTTTTGTGGTGGCAAAGAATTAGAAATTAAGGGAGTGCCCATCGATTGGGGAATGGCTGATCAAGTTGTGGTATATGCATATAATGGAATACTATTGTGCTATAAGAAATGAGGAGCAGATAGACTTCATATTTACCTGGAGACACTTATACAAACTTATGCTGAGTGAGAAAAGCAGAACCAGGAGAAATTTGTACACAATTACAGACACAATGTATGTGTAATGACCAACTTTGATAGACTGGACTCTTCTCAGCAATGCAGGGTTATAAGTCAACCCCAAAGGACTCATGATGGAGAGAGATGTCTACATCCAGAGAAAGAACTAGAAAGAACTGTGCTTGAATCCTGATGGAAGAAATCTAATTGATCTTTTTCTTTTTGTTGTTTGGTTTTATTTCCTCTTTACCTTTTTTCATGCCATCAAATATAATCCTTCTTTATAACCTGACTAATGTCTAATGTGAAAGTATTTGCAGATCCTATACTTGATTGTATGCCACCATGGGGGGAGGGGTGATGAGGAAGGAGGGGGAGAAAATTTGAAACTTAAGGAATTGTGGAACTGAATCTTATAAACTAAAAGTAAGCAAACAAATTAATAAAGACCAAAATTTAAAAAAATAGTTCTAGTTATACCAAAATAGGAGTCATTGTCCAATAGAAAATGGTCAAAGGCTGTGAATAGTTCTCAGAAAAATAATTTTGAGCCATCAACACGTCATTTAAAAATGCCCCAAATCCCTAATAAGAGAAATGAAAATTAAAACAACTCTGAGGTTCCACCTCACACCCATCAAATGGCAAATGACAAAAAAAGAAAAATAACAATTGTTGGAGGGGCAATGGAAGGACAGGCACACTAATACATGCTGAAGAAGCCGTGGATTGGTCTAGTCATTCTGAAAAGCAGTTTGGAAATGTATCCAAAAAGTCCCTAAATTGTACCTACCCTTTGAACCAACAGTACCACTCATAGACATATCACAAAGATATCAAAGAAAAGTGGGAAGGACCCGTATGCATGAAAATATTTATAGCAGTACTTTTGTTGTGGCAAAGAATTAAAAACTTAGGGGGTTCCCACTGACTAAAGAATAGCTAAAGAAATTATAGTATCCAAATGTAATAGAATATTATTGTGCCATAAGAAATGATAAAGGGGACGGATTCAGAAAAACCTGGAAAGACATATTTGAAATTATTTGAATTATTGTAAAGAGAAGTGTGCAGAACAAGGAGATAATTTATACAATAACTACAACCTTGTAAAAAAAAAACTACTTTGAAAGACTTAAGAACTCTGCTCAGTTGAATGACCACCACTATACCTGAGGACTGAATATGAAACATATTGCCCACCATTTTAAAGAGAAGTGGGAAATCTGAGCGGGGCAAATTGAGATAATGAATTTTCACTTGCAGACAATGTGTAGATTTGCTTTGTTTGATTATATTTATCAATTACAGGTTTTGGGGGGGTTGATTTTTTTTTATTTGGAGGATGGAATTTGAAAGGGATAGGTAGATTCACAATAGAGATTCCAAAATAAAAAGGAAAGGAGAAAAGAAGGAAGGAAAGAAGGAAGGAAGGAAGGGAGAGAGGGAGGGAGGGAGGGAAGGAAGAAGGGAGGGAAGGAAGGAGGGAGGGAGAGAGAAGGGAGGGAGGGAGGAAGAAGGGAAGGAAGGAAAGGAAAGAGAGAAAGAAAGATGGAAGGAAGGAAGGAAGGAAGGAGGGAGGGAGAAAAAGAGGGAAGGAGGAAAGGAAGGAAGGAATGGATGAAAGAAGGGAAGGAAAGAGGGAGGGAGAGAAGGAAGAAAGAAAATGGGAAGGAAGGAGGAAAAGAAGGAAGGAAAGAGTGAGGGGGAAATGAGGAAGAGAAGGGAGAACGGAAGGAAGGAAAGAGGGAAGGAGGAGGGAAGGGAAGAAGGGGGAAAGGAAGAAAAATATGACATCTATTCTTGAGCTAGTGTGTGAAAAGAGGAGACACCTAGCAACAGAAATATACCTTGGACAAGAGGTAAAATGGAGTGAATAGGAGAGGATGTTCCAGTCTCATCTCAGCATCCCCCCAAAATCAGAACACTCTTTGTTTTCTCTATCTTTGCTTTTCCCAGTCTGTATGAGGAAGAGGTGAAGGAGCAATGATGGGGAGAGGGAAGTAGTGAGGAGAACTGCTGTAAAATGGAAGAATCTCCCTTAGGGCAGTGACCCTTTTATGTCTGTCTATCCCCATCACCTAACCCAGTGTCTGGCACATGGAGGGAGGGGGGCGGCACTTAATAGGCTTGCTGAATTGAATTCTTTCTGCTCCTTTCCTTGTCAGTTCTGATGTTATTGTGTCTGACCATGGCCTGGTCTGCTGAGTTTACAATGTGTGCATGCTTCGCACACCCGTCTGTGTGTCCATCTGTCTATCTCTGAAAGAGTCTAAGGCTCCAAAGTCCTGCATTTCTAGAAGCCTAACAGGTCGCTCCCGGAGGAAGATGCCCAATGCTAGACAAATAAATGTAGGATTTGGTTTGTTGAGTCTCCCTTGAAAAATAGGAAACCCAATCAGATGTGTACCAAGAATGGAATTAGAACAATTCCTAGTCATGTGCATCCCTGGAAAACCTTCCACCTGTGTCTAGGTTCCTAGATACCAGTCACTCTCCTGATTGAAGCATGGAGTTCAGATAAGGCTGCTGCTACATGTTAAGCTTCGGTTTCTAGAACCTGCTCATTTTGCCAGAGAAAAAGCTGGCCAGAAAAATAGCCATCTGCCATTCACAGTTAACTATGCTATGCACTCAACTTCCTTTTCTTCACCTGTGTGTTAAATCTGCATCTCACATAGAGGTGCATTCTAACCACTGGACTCTGTGTGTGTGTGTGTGTTTATGGCATATTTTGTTTCAAAAATCTCTAACTAGAAATATATACAGTCCCTGGAAAGAAAGTTTCAAGTCCTCCAACCATAACTGTAGCTTACTGTCGCTTTTGCTTGCAGTCACAGGGAAGAAGAGTAGATAAAGGAAAAGGAAGAAGATGAAGAGGACACAGTTGGTCAATAAGATATGTATTAACCACCTACTACGTGCTAAGCATTCAAGGAGCTTACAACCTAACTCGGCAGACAACAAGTCAACAAAAATGTATAAACAGGGTCTATATGAGCTATAAATGTGAAATATTTAAGAGAGGAAGGGTGCTAGAATTAAGAGGAGGTTAGGAAAGGTCTTCTGCAGCATATAAGATTTTAGTTGGGACTTAAAGGAAGCCAGAGGCAGAGAGGAGGAGTGAGAGCATTCCAGGCATGGGGGACAGCCAGAGAGAAGGCCCAGAACTGAGAGATGGAGTGTCTGCAGTGAAGGGCTCAAATAGAGTGTGTGAGAATAAGATGTGAGAGGGCCGGGAAGGTAGCAAAGGGTTAGGCTATGAAGGGATTTGAATGCCAAACAGGATTTTGTATTTGATCTTGAAGGTGCAAGGGAGCAATTGAAATTTATTGAGTGTCAGAGTGACATGGTTGGACCAGCGCTTTAGGAAATTTACTTTGGTGACTGAATGGAGGATGGAGTGGGGTGGGGGAGAGACTTGAGAAAGATGAAGACAAGGAAAAAGAGGAAAATAAAATAGATATGTTCATGCCTGGGCAAGTTCTAGGACTTTCCTACCATTACTTTAGAGTTAATTGAAATGAGGTAGCCTGGCACAGTGGAAAGAGAAATGTTTCTGAAGTCAGAGGACCTGGGTTCAAAATTCATGTCTGATGCCACCCTTATTCTCACTTCTGTCTTTCTCCTTCATGTTTGTATCTCCAGCAATTAGCAAAGTGCCTTGCACATAGTGGATACTTAATAAATGGTTGTTTGTTTATTTTTTTTGACTGACTGACTGACTGATTGAGATACCCAAGTGACCTTGGACAAGACACCTGGATTCCCTAGGCCCTGTTTTCTTCATGTGTAAAAGGCGGGTGTTGGATTTGAGGGCCTCCCCTCTGGCACTAGGCCTTCTAACCTAGGAATGTTGGGCTTAGAGTAAATACTGGCTGTGGGACACTAAGTGAATCATTTAACAAGTCTGAGCTTCAATTTCCTCATCCGCAAAGTGGAAATAATTCTCTGAGTACTACCTATCCCAGAGTTGTTGGGAGAAAAGTGCTTTGCAAGCTTTAGATTGCTACAAAATCTGAGCTATTATTATCACTGCCCCTCAATACCCTGGCATCATCCGTGCCCTGCACATCTTCTTCCCATCTCATCCATCCTAGCCTGTTTGGAAGCCCTGTATTGGAGTGTCCTGGTTCTGCCACCAGCTAGCTGGATAACTGGGCCAAGGAATTTAACCTCTGTGGACCTGTCAAGTGAGGAGGTTGGATCAGGTGGCTCCTATGAGCCTTCCATGGACAAGCAAGGTCTCAAAGGCCCCTTCCAGCTCCAACGTCCTATGATTATAGCATTCTAATTAGCACTTAGCAAAGAGGAGTCTGGGATTTATCTATTGGGTCTCCCTTGGAGAAATGGGAGAACTAATCAGCAGGTCAGAATCACCTGGAAGTTGACCTGGGGCCATAAGGATGAGGTCAGAGAGAAGCTTCATCATTCCCATCATCGATCATTACTAACAATGACAACAAATGCACACTTTTCATATTGCCTGCCCTAAGATTCACAAAGTCTTTTCCTCATAATAATCCTCTAAGATACACAGTGCAAACATTATTGTCCTCATCTGACAGATGAAGAAAGAGGAAGGGAAAATGAATAAGCATTTATATAGTGCCTAATATATACAAGGGGACAGCTAGGTGGTGTAGCAGATAAAGTGCTGGCCCTAGAGTCAAGAGGACCTGAGTTCAAATCTGTTCTCAGATATTTCCTAGCCATGTGACTCTGGGTGAATCATTGAACCCCATTTGCCCTGGTCTTGGCTCCTCATCTATAAAATGAGCTGTTCATGAAAATGGAAAATCACTTAAATATCTTTGCCAAGAAAACCCCAAATGGTATCACAAAGCGTCAGATGCAATGGAAAAATGGTTGACCAACAACTATATGCAGGCATTGTGCTAAGTGCTTTAGAAATATTATCTCATTTGATAATGAGATGATAATGGGAAATGAGTTTTAAAGAAGTGAAATGTCTTCCTGAAGGTCCCATGGATAACAAACATCGGAGCTAAGATCTGAATCCAGAGCTCCTAATTTCAGGTCAAGCACCCTTTTCATTTCCTCAGTACCTTTGATAGATGAGATATTCACTGTTTGCTCGGCAGGGTCACACACTGGGATGGGTGATGCACATGAGTTCATTAAATCTCTGTCCCAACAAACTTGAGATAGGTCAGTGGATGCAGAAGCATGCCCACCAGAGTGTGGAATTCTGACCTAACATAACACAACACATCAACACTTTACACAAGCTCAGATGGGAGAAGCAATCATCTCAGAATTTGAGTTCTTATAGCAGTGAGACAAAGCCTCGTCATATGGACTCCAGGGAGGATTTCAGCTATTCATCTGTGTATTGGAGGAATAATAATCATTCTGTGGAGGCGACCCCGACTTCTTAAAAGCTAAGCCAGCAGAGCACAAGCTCTGACAGGTTCTACCAGCTGGAAAGACTTAGAGCATAGTCCTGGAAACTGACAAGGTGTCTGCTATCCAGGGCCCAGGCTATGTATGAAGAGGCTTGTCTCCAGAGGGTAGGCTACCAAATGATGAATCTTTTGGACTTAGCAACACAAAAAAACCATCTAAGGGGTGGATGGGTAGTGGACTTCAGCAGTTGTATGCAAGTTCCTTGAGGGTAGGAGCCATTCTTCATTTTGTCTTTGAATACACAACACCTTTTCCAATATCTTTTTTTTTTAATTAAAAAGCACTTATTTTCCTTTCTTTTCTCACTTCCTCCACTTTTAAACAAAAACAATTTTTTAAAAAGAGAAGGCACTCATAACAAACATTTATAATTAAACATAATACATTCTCACTTTTTGGTTCAGTGTTATCCAACTCTTTATGCCCTCATTTGGGTTTTTTTGGCAAAGATACTGGAGTACATTGGCCATGTCCAAAAATGTATGTCTCAATCTACATTTTAAGTGTAGGCAGGAGGTGGGTAGTTCGGGTTTTATCTTCAGTCCTCTGAAATAGTGGTTTATGATTGTGTTGGTCTGGGTCCTTAAGTCTTTCTAAATTGTTTTTCTTTATAATGTTGCAGTCCTTATAGAGATGGTTCTCCTAGTTACCAGAGTGCCTTGCACATAATACTGTAAATGCTTAATAAATGCTTGCTGGGTTGCATTGCAATACACTATTGATAGGAGTACCTACACTGATAAAACCACAAGTCTTTGAAAGCATTGAAATAAGGCTATTTTAATACTGCTACAGCACTATTTTGTTTTTCTTCTTGCACAACTTTTATAAGAAATAAAGTGGTGGACCAGTAGGATAGGTTAGGTATGCAAGACACAATAGTCAATGACTATAATAATCTACTGTTTGATAAATCCAAAGACTACAGCTTCTGGGATAAGAACTCACTATTTAACAAAAACTGCTGGGAAAACTGGAAAATAGTATGGCAGAAACTAGGCATAGGCCAATACCATGTTATGATAAAGTAAAAATAGGTACATGATTTAGATATAAAGTCTGGCTGACACTATAAGTAAACTAGGAAAGCAAGGAATAGCTTACCTGTCAGATCTATGGAAAAGGGAAGAATTTATGACAAGAAATAAAAAAACATTATAAAATGCAAAATGGATGCTTTTGATTGCATTTAGTTGAAAAGTTTTTGTACAAAGTCAATGCAATCAAGATTAGAAGGGAAACAGAAATCTGGGAAGCAATTTTTACAGCCAGTATCTCTGATAAATGCCTTATTTCTAAAATATAGAGAGAACTGAGTCAAATGTATAAGAATACAAGTCATTCCCTAGTTGATAAATGGTCAAAGGCAGTTTTCAGATGAAGAAATTAAAAATATCTATAGCCATATGAAAAATGCCCTAAATCACTATTGGTTTGAAAAATGCAAATCAAAATAAATCTGAAATACCATATCACACCCATCAGATTGGCTAACATGAAAAAACAGAAAAATGATAAATGTTGGAGATTATGTGGGAAAATTGGAAAACTAATGTATTGTTAGTGGAGTTGTGAACTGATCCAACCATTCAGAAGAGCAATATGGAACTATGCCCAAAGGGCTAAAAACTGTGTTGACCCTTTGACCCAACAATACCATTTCTAGGTCTGTATCCCAAAGGGATCACAAAAAAGGAAAAAGGACTCACATGTACAAAAATATTTATAACAGTTCTTTTTTGTGGTGGCCAAGAATTGGAAATTGAGGGGATGCCCATCAAATGAGGAATGACTGAACAAGCTGTGGTATATGAATGTAATGGAATACTATTGTTCCATAAGAAATGATGAGCAGGCTCAGACAAACCTGGAAAGACTTATTTGAACTGATGCAGAGTAAAGTGAGAAAAACCAAGAGAACTTTGTACACAGTAACAGCCACGTTGTGTGCTGACTAACTTTCATAGATTTGGCTCTTCTCAGCAATGCAAGGGTCTAAAACAATTTGAAAAGACTCATGATAGAAAATGCTACTCACATCCACAGAAACAACTATGGAGTCTGAATGCAGATTGAAGCTGACTATTTGCTCTCTTTTGTTTTTGTTGTTGTTGTTTTGTTTCTTCTTTCCCATGGCTCCTTACATTGGTTCTAATTCTTCTTTACAACATGACTAATGTGAAAATATGTTTAATATGAATGTATATGTAGAGCCTGTATCAGATTGCACATCCACTTGGGGAGAGGAAAGGGAAAGAGGGGAAAGAGAGGGGAAGGAAGGAGGGGGAGAGAATTTAAAACTCAAGAGCTTATGGAAGTGAATGTTAAAAACTAAAAATAAACAATTTTTAAGGAGAGAAAAAATCTTTTAAAATTAAATTTTATTTTTTTATTCAAAAAAAAAAATCCACCTTCTCTTCTTCCCAATCTTCCCCTCAATCCCTATTGAGAAAGCAAGAATTGGTCTTATAAAAAAATAATGCTAAGTCTCAATCTACAATCTTGAGTACATCACCTCTCTGTCAGGACTTAGGCAGCCTGTTTCCTCTGGAATGAATCCTCTGGAATCATTGTGGGTCATTTTGTTGATTCATATTCCTAAGTCTTTCAAAGTTGTTTGCCTTTATGATATTGTTACTGTATAAATTGTCCTCCTGGTTCTGCTCATTTCACTCTGGATCAGCTCATACAAGTCTTCCCAGGTTTATCTGAAACCATCTCCTTCATCATTTCTTACAATACAATAGTATTCCATCACATTCATATACCATAATTTGTTCAGCCATTCCCCAATTGATGGGCACCCCCTTAGTTTATAGTTCTTTGCTACCACAAAAGAGTTGCTGTATTTTTTTTTTTTACAAATAGGCACTTTATTTCCTCCTTTGAGCTTTCTTGTGATATACATGTAGTAGTGACATCATTGGCTCAAAGGGTAGATACAGTTTTTAATAACTTTGGGGGTATAGCTCCAAATTGCTTTCCAGAATGGTAGGAGCAGTACATAGCTCCACCAACATTGCATTAATGTGCCTATTTCCCCATAGTTCCTCCAGTATTTGTCATTTTCATTTTTTTAGTCGACTTTGCCAATCTGCTGAGTGTGAGATGGAACCTCAGAGTTATTTAGATAACTCTGAGAAATTAGAGCATTTTTTTCATATGAGTATTGATAGCCTGTATTTATTCCTCTGGAAGTAACTTGTTCCTATCACTTTGATCACTTGGGAAATGGTTCTTATCCTTATAAATTTGAATTAGCTCCATATATAGCTTAGAAATTAGACCTTTGTCAGAAAATTTTATTGTAAGGATTTTTTCCTTTTACTTACTTCTCTTATAATTTTAGCTGTATTTGGTTTCATTTGTGCCTTTGCAGTAAAGATAATTAGTTGTATACTCTATCCTGTTTTGTTATACTTTTCCTTCTCTTTGTTTCCTCATTCTTCTTTATATAGAAGAGGGTGGAAAGAGAGGAATATGCTCAAGGTTTGGCGTCATTTGCTTCTGTTCCCCTGCTTCTATTCTCTTTTTCTCATATCTTCTTAAACTATCTCTATTTTCTTTTAAACCCTTCTTCATATCCACCCTCTTTAGTTAGATTATGCTCTGCTTAGGACTAATTCCTCCCTTAATCTACCTTCCCTTTTATTCTTCCTTTTCCCTTCCCCCCCTTCCCTTCTGTTTCCCTGCTTAGTAAAATGTATTTCTGTGCCCAACTACATGTGTATTCTTCTCTCCTTTGAATAGTTCAGATGAGTAAAGTTCAAGTGTCACCCACTCTCCTCCCTTCTTCCTTATTTGTATAGTCTTCCCTCTCCTCCTCCTCCTCCTCCTCTTCCCATCCTCCCTCTCCCCTTCCCCACCTCCCAGTGTATTCCTCTTGCCCTCCCTTTCCATTTTTCTTTTAATATCATCAAAAAATAACAAAACCACTTCCAGGCCCTCTGTCTTATTAAGTTCCCTCTGACTCCTGATGATAGGATTCTAAAGGGATACATGTATCATTTCCCCCACATTTGAATGTGAACTGTTTATTTTTGTTTAGTCCCTTGTGGTTTCTTGACTCTTACTGATCTTTTTCTATTTCTTTTTGCTCCTATGTTTGTATTTCAAAGTGTCTGTGAAGCTTTGGTCTTTTAATCAGGAATGCTTGTCCTCTATTTGTTTAGAAGCACTTTTCCCCCTATAGGATTCTATTCAGTTTTGCTGGTAAGTTATTCTTGGTTATTCTTGCCTTCTGGAATATAATGTTCCAAGATTCCTACTCCTTTTTGGCAGCAGCTGCTAAATCATGCATGATCCTGACTATGGCTTTTCAGTACTTATAATCTTTTTTTTTTCTTTCTGGGTGCTGTAATATTTTTTCTTTGATTTAGAAATTCCAGATTTTGAATCTAGTATTACTAGGAATTTTCATTTAGGGGTTTCTTCTAGGAGGTGGGTTGCAAATAGGAGTAATTTTATGATTTCTTGAAATATTGTTACTTTTTTTGGTGATGGTTTCAGGAACCCAGTGATCTTTAAATTATCTCTTCTTGATTTGTTTTTCAGGTCAGTTGTTTTTGCTATGAAATACTTTACATTTAAATTTTATACTTTACATTTACATTTTCTATTTTTTTATCTTCACTTTGTTCTAAAATATTCTTAGTTGTCTCATGAAGTTATTATCTTCTCATTGGTCCATTCTAATTTTCAGGGGGTTCTCTTTCCAGTATTTTCTTCCTTGGCTCTAATTTATTTTCCAAATTTTTCCTTTAGTGCTTTCATTTCATTTATAAAAACATTTTAAGCTTCTTTTAAATTCTTGCTTCATCTCCTCCAGGAATTTTGGTAGGAATTGTGCCCAAGCTGTGTTTTTCTTTGAGGCTTTGCTTGTAGATGTTTTGAAGTCACTCTTTTCTTCTTGGGTTGTGTCTTGTCACCAAAATAGATTTTTATGGTGAGATTGTGTTTGTTTGTTTGTTTGCTCATTCTTCCACCCTACTTCCTGACTCCAGACTTTGTCTTAGAGCAAGACTCTGTGTTCTTCTGGAGAGAATATCTGGGCTAAGTTTGTGTCCTCTTCAGCCCAGTTACTGTTTTCTTGAAATATTGAATATTGGGTTATTCCAGGATCTCAGGGACAGCTTGGACTAAGGACCTACAAGCTTTCAGTGTTCCCAAAGTTGTCTAATCCAGGCAGGGCAAACTTTGATTGCTGCCCTTTTGGTCTGAGCTCTGCACATTCCTGACCTGGATTTCAGTGTGAGCAATACATCTGTAGGCTTACCTCATTTGGAATTCCAAGAGGCTGCTGCTGGACTTAGCTACTAGCTTTCCTGATTCAGTGATAGAACTGTAGGCTTCCCTTTGGTGTGGAATTCCTGCCCTGCTTATTCTATTCCACTGCAAGCTTCAATCTAGGCTGGGGGCTAGAACTGAGACTACTCCTGAGGTCAGAGACACACAGATATTTCTCTCTTTTTAGCTTGTTCCTTGCTTAGTATAAAGTCCAGGGCCCACAACCACCAAGCACCTTGGAATGGCACCCCTAGACATAGTATTCTTCCTCTGTCCACCCTATACCTACGACCTGAACCTAGATAGTGAATAACAGATTTCAGCTGGTACCTATTCCTGCATCTGCACCTCAGCTTCTTCTGTGTGGATCTGTGTCTCCTTCTTGCCCTAGTGAGATACCAGATGACTGAGGGTCTTCTTTAGTTCTTACACTGGAATGTTTTACATGGCTATTCCTAGCTAGATCTAGTATGTCTACAGACTTTGTTATCTATCTCTCCATGCCAACCTGAGCTGGAAAAATTATGCACTGTGACTTTTTCTTATATTTCCTAATCAAGACTCAGTCTGGTACATTTTCTAGATTTCTGTGGAGTAATTGTGAGGGAGAGCTCAAACTGTACTTCTTCCCACTACCCTGCCATTTTGTCCCACCTCCTCATTATTTGTTTGAAATAATGTTACTTAAGAATCAAAGATTATTTTAAATATTATTATTAAATTATTTAAATGGTATTTATTGTTAAATTGTTTAGCTAGTATTGTTAAATTAATACTTAAATGTTATTTTTATTAAATTGCCATTTAAAAATTATTATTTTAAAATCTCAAATGATTCTTGTTACCCTCTGATTAATCCTGAACATGCACCCATGTACAATTAAGAAAATAGAGCAGGTCAAGATGGTGGAGTAGAAACAGCATCTCCACTAAGCTTTGGCTCCCACCACTTCCAATTTATATAAAAGGGGACTCTGAACAAACTCTGGAGCTACAGAACCCACAAAATGACACAGAGAAGCTAACCTCCCACTGAGGACAGCCCAGCAGCCTTGCAGGGAGCAGCCAGCTCAGCACTCTGGGAGCCAAGCCCAGGCCCCCATGAGTCAGAGGTTTTAGCCCCAGGGTGGCTGGACCAGCAACCAGCTGGAGGGACTCCAGAACACCATCAGCTGTAGCATTTCCAGAATTATCAACACACACATGCCAAGGACAAAGTGAGAGATCAGTGCAGTATAGACGTTGGGACTAGTTGGGAGAGCCCATCAGCCTCTTTCCCTGGGGGTGAGAAGCCACTGAATAGCCGCTGTGCAGGGAGCGCCATGTTGTAGCTTCACCTCCTGGCCTGTAGGGGGCCCAGCAACAAGTCTGGGGGGTAATCACTCTTGCTATAACCTTCTTGGATCTGGATTGCGGTCTGGGGTAGAGGTCTTGAGGTGTGTGACCAGCTTGCCAGAGCATATGGAGGCTTCAGAGAGGGTACCCAACTAATACCTCCAGCAACTGAGAAAACCCCAGTGTTTGGGATGGAAGCTCCCCTGGCTGGTGGCAGAGTCCTAATGTGGCAACAAGCCCAAAAGTCAAGTAATTGAGTAGCAACATGCCTAGGCAAAGGAATCAAAATAAACAGAAAAATTCAACATTAGACTCCTATTTTGGGTGTAAAGAGGATCGAAGCATGGAATAGAAGGAGGACTGGGAGGTCAGAAATCCTGCTCCAAAAGCCTCAAATGAAAATATGAGCAGGTTACAGGCCATAGAGGACCTTAAGAAGCAGATAAGAGAAGTGGGGGAAATTTTTGGAAGAGAAATGAGAAAGATGCAAGAAAAGTATGAAATGAGAGTCAACAGCCTGACTGAGGAAAATAACACCTTAAAAAATAGACTAACTTAAATGGCAAAAGAGGCTCAAAAAGCCAATGAGGAGAAGAATGCCTTAAAAAGCCAACTTTACCAGATGGAAAAAGAATCTCAAAAGCTCACTGAGTAGAATCATTCCTTCAGAATTAGACTAGAGCAAATGGAAGCTAGTGACTTTATGAGAAATCAAGATGCTGTTAAACAGATCCAAACAAATGAAAGAATAGAAGGCAATGTGAAATATCTCATGGGAAAAACCACCAACCTGAAAAATAGATCCAGGAGAGATAATCTAAAAATTATTGGACTACCTGAAAACCATGATCAAAGAAAGAATCTAGAAATCATCCTTCAAGAAATTCTCCAGGAAAATTGCCCTAATGTTTTAGAACCAGAGGGCAAAATAGAGGTTGAAAGAATCCACCGATCACCTCCTGAAAAAGATCCCAAAAAGAAAACTCCTAGGAATATTACAGCCAGGTTCCAGAATTCCCAGGTCAAGGAGAAAATATTACAAGCAGCCAGGAAGAAACAATTTAAACATTGTGGAAACACAAGCAGGATAACACAGGATCTGGCAGCTTCTACACTGAGGGATCAAAGGGCATGGAATATGATATTCCAGAGGCCAAAGGAGCTGGGATTAAAACCAAGAATCACCTACCCAGCAAAACTGACATGTTTCAAGGGGAAATATGGTCATTTAGTGGAATAGAAGACTTTCAAGCATTCTTGAAGAAAGAACCAGAGTTGAATAGAAAATTTGACATTCAGACACAAGAAGCAAGAGATGCTTGAGAAGGTAAACAAGGAAAAGAAATCATAAGGAACTTATCAAAGTTGAATTATTTACATTCCTACATGGAAAAACAATAACTGTAACTGATGAAACCTTTCTCAGTATGAAAATAATTGAAGAAGGGTATATAGGCATATGAATACACATGTGAATGTGTGTATATATGTTTACAGGTATACATAGATAGAGGGCACAGGTTGAATTTAATAGGAAGGGATGATACTTAAAAGGTGAAATTAAGAGGTGAGCGAGGAACATAACAAGAGGAGATGGGGAGAGGCAGAATGGGGTAAACTATCTCATATAGAAGAGGCAAGGGAAAATGGTCACAAGGGAGGGGAATAATGGGAAGGCTAAAAGGCAAAACCTTATTCTCATTGAATTTGGCTCAGGGAGAGAATGACATACATACTAAATAGGATATCTCACCTTACAATAGAGTAGGAGGCAAGGGGATGAGAGGGGGGATGATGGAAGGGAGGGCAGGCTGGAGGGGGAAGGAAATTGGAAGCACCCACTTTTGAAAAGGGACAGGATCAAAGTAGGGAATAGATCAAGTGGGAGGTGGAATAGGAGGGAGGGAAATATAGTCAGTCTTTTACAATATATCTACCACGGTAATGTTTTGCATAGCACATGTACTGAATTGCTTATCTTCCCAGCAAGAGTAGGTAACAAGGGAGGAAGGGAATGAATCTGAAATTCAAAGTTTTAAAATCAAATGTTTTAAAAATATATAAATACTATTATTAACACTATTTTACATATAATTGGGAAATAAGATATATAGGCATTGGGGCACAGAGATTCACCTTGCCCTACTGGAAAAGTTGAAGGGGGTATGAGAGAAGATATGGGAGAGAGCAGATTAGATGGGGGATATCTTGTGGGACTGCTATTCTGGGGTGGTGGGTAGGGGGAAAACAGGGGAAAAATTGTAACTCAAAATCTGGTGGAAATGAATGATGTAAACCAGAAGTTAAGAAAGAAAGCATTTGAAAGAAAAAAAAATAGAGCAGTGGAGAATAAATGATTTAACCACCTGATTTTTTTATTTTAAACTTTAATCATCAATCAACAGGCATTTATTAAACGTCTCTATGTGCCAGTTTCTATACTAGGTATAGGAGATCACAAAATTAAAATCATCCTGCCCTTAAGCAGCTTGTAATCTATTATAACATGCTATTGCAATAATTGGTTCATTTTGGGGTGGAGCCAAGGCATAGAAGCAGGAAAACTCCCTGCACTCCCCCCATAACCAACTTAAATACCTATAAAAAGTGACTAAACAAACTTTAGGGCTACAGAACCCACACAGTGACAGAGAGAAACAAACCTCCGGCTGAAGACAGCCCAGCAGTTTGGCAGGAAGGATCCATTGCAGCATGCTGGAAGCCGAGCCCAGGCCCACCTGATTCCAGGGTTTTAGCCCCAGGGCACACAACCATCCACAGCTGGAGGGACTTCAGGAGAGTGGATCACCAGCAACTATGGTGGTTTCCAGAATTATCAACCCATAAGTGCCAAAGACAAAGTGAGAGTTCAATGTGGACTTTGTGGGAACAGGAGGTCCAGGAATGCTGTCTAGCCTCTGCCCCCAGAGGGAGAAGTGGTTGAGTCACAGTGGCCACTGCCACATGGCTGCTTCAGAGATCCTGGCCTGCAGATTGTAGGGGGATCAAGTGACCAGTCTGAGGAGTAATCACTCTTGCTTTAACCTGTTTGAATCTGGATCGCTGTCTATGGTGGAGGTCTTGGGGTATGTGACCAGTGTGCCAGAGAGAGTGGAGACTTCTGAGAGGGCACCCAACTAATAGCTCCAACAGCTGCAAAAACCCCAGCCATTTGGGACAAAGCTCTCCTCTTTGGAAGCAGAGTTCTACTGTGACAAAAAGCTCAAAAGTCAAATAATTGAGTGGCAACATGAACAAGCAAAGGAAGCAAAGCAAGCACAGCAATCTGACTTTGGATTCTTTTTGAGGGACAAAAAGGATCAAAGCATGGAATGGGAGGAAGACAACAAAGTCAGAACTCCTGCACCAAAAGCTTCCAAGAAAAATACAAACTGGCTACAGGCCATAGATAATCTTAAGAAGGATTTTGAAAACCAAGTAAGAGAAGTGAAGGAAAAATTGGGAAGAGAAATGAGAATGATGCAAGAAAATCATGGAAAGAGAGTCAACAACCTGACTGAAAAAAATAAAACCTTAAAAAATAAACTAAGTCAAATGGCAAAAGAGGCTCAAAAAGCCAATGAGGAGAAGAATGCCTTAAAAAGCTGCATTTTCCAGATGGAAAAAAATCTCAAAAGCTCACTGAGTAGAATCATTCCTTCAGAATTAGATTGGAGCAAATGGAAGCTAGTGACTTTATGAGAAATCAAGGCACTATTAAACAGATCCAAACAAATAAAAAAAATAGAAGGCAATGTGAAATATCTCATTGGAAAAACCACTGATCTGGAAAATAGATCCAGGAGAGATCATTTTTAAATTATTGGACTATCTACCTGAGAACCATGATAAAAAAAAGAACCTAGAAATCATCCTTCAAGAAATTCTCAAGGGAAATTGCACTGATGTTTTAGAACCAGAGGGAAAAACAGAGATTGAAAGAATCCACCAAACGCCTCCTGAAAAAGATCCCAAAAAGAAAACTCCTAGGAATATTACAGCCAGGTTCCAGAGTCCCCAGATCAAGGAGAAAATATTGCAAGCAGCCAAGAAGAAACAATTTGAATATTGTGGAAACACAATCAGGATAACACAGAATCTGGCAGCTTCTACACTGAGGGACTGAAGGGCTTGGAATATGATATTCCAGAGGTCAAAGGAGCTGGGATTAAAACCAAGAATTACCTACCTAGCAAAACTGAGTATCATGTTTCAGGGGAAAATATGGTCATTCAAAGAAATAGAGAACTCTCAAGCCTTCTTGATGGAAAAACCAGAGTTGAATAGAAAATTTGACATTCAGATACAAGAAGCAAGAGAAGCATGAGAAGGTAAACAGGGAAAAGAAATCATAAGGAACTTATCAAAGTTGAACTATTTATATCCCTACATGGAAAAATGACAATTGTAACTTATGAAACTTTCCTCAGTATGAGAATAGTAGAAAAGAATGTAAATGTGTGTGTATATATGTGTGTGTGTGTGTACATACATACATACATATATATATGTCTATATAGCAGGGTATATGGGTGTATAAGTACATATGTGAGTGTGTATATATGTGTATAGGTATACACAGAGAGAGGACACAAGACCAATTGAATAGGAAGGAATGATACTTAAAACGTGAAATTGAGAGGCAAGAGAGGAATATAATGAAAGGAGATGGGAGAGACACAATGGGGTAAATTATCTCATATAAAAGAGGCAAGGAAAAACTGTTACAATGGAGGGGAAGAACAGGAAGGCAAAAGTTAATGAGTCAACCTTATTCTCATTGAATTTGCCTTAGGGAGGGAATGACATACACACTAAATAGGGTATCTCACCCTACAGGAGAATAGGGGAGAAGGGGATAAGAGGGGAGATGATGGGAGGGCAGGTTGAGGAGGAAGGAAGTTGGAAGCACACACTTTTGAAAAGGTCAAAGTAGAGAATAGAACAAGTAGGGGCCAGGATAGGATGGAGGGAAATATTGTCAGTCTTTCACAATATATCCACTATGGAAATGTTTTGCATAGCTACACATGTACAACTATATTGAATTGCTTATCTTCCCAGTAAGGGTGGGTGATGAGGGAAGAAGGGAAAGAATCTGGAATTCAAAGTTTTAAAATCAAATGTTTAAAAATATATATTGTTATTATTGTTATTTTACATGCAACTGGGAAACAGCATGGGGGTATAGAGATCCATCTTGTCCTACTGGAAAGTCAGAGAGGAATGGGGGAGGATATAGAAGAGAGCAGATTGGGGGAAGAGCTATACAGTGGGATCACTGTTTTGGGGTAGTGGGTAGGGGAAAGATGAGAAGAAAATATGTAGCTCAAAATCTTGTGGAAATGAATGATGTAAACCTAAAATAAACACAATTTTTTTAAAAAATAAAAGGGAGATAATAACAGCAATAAATAAATGAATAAAAATAATTAGCTCATTTTAAGCTTGGAGGTAATATAATGGTCCCTCACACCCAGATAGTTCCTTTCTCTCCTAATTTAGGAAGTTTATGTTAAACAAAAAAATTAAGAACAATCACAATTGCTCTAAGCTCCCAATTAGGAAAATCCCTAATTTTAGGGCAAAGTTTGATTCTCTATCTTAATTTACATTTATTATTTCTAGATAACCCCTTTTTGTGGTTGAAGCAACATCCAAGTTATTAGAAACATTTGGGCAAAGAATTATCCAAGTATATTACAGTGTCTATTTACTAGACAAATACTGGGAAGGGAAGTCAGGGAAAGAGCAGGCCTTTTCTTTCTCCATCCTCAAGGAGCTGGGTACAATTGGTGGCATCAGCCTGAGTCTGCTCTAAGATTCTTGTAGTGTCAATGGCCCTCCTCACTTTCTTCCTTCTCTTCCACAACTCCTTTCTTTCTCTTTTTACTGGCTGGTTCTTTTCGGTTCAATTATTAATGCCCCTATTACTTCTTCTTTGTTGCCAGACCTTCAAATCTCTCTAGTTCTTCTTTAGCTCATCATTTTATAAACCTGAGACTGAAATTTTAATGGTTCTTCCTATGTCCATAGAAACTACCAGGAGAGTTCCAAAAGAGCTAAGACCAAATAAAACTTAAGTGAAGAATATTAGAAATCCAGTAAGAGGAAATAATAGTAAACTGGTCTCTATTTCCTATTAACTACTACAGGAAAATATCATAGAACTCCAGAAGCCATGTAGTCTAATACCTTCCAGAAACATGAGTTCCTCCAAAATATAGCTACATCCATAGATCTAGAGCTGAAAAGGATTTCAGAGGTCATCTAGTACAGCCCCATTAGATGAGGAAACTGAGGCAATATGACTTGACCAAAGTCATAAGGGTATTATTCTTCAGAGGTGGGACTGGGTCCATGTCTCTTGAATGATATGAGAGCTCATTGATGTGAGTATATTCCATTCAATGGTGCAGATCAGAACCCATTCAGACACTCTCATATTGTGCAAAACTCTTGTCCATGATGAACTGGTAAAAAAAAAAAAGTCAACCTAACATACAGAGACCTTGTCAGAAGAACTCTTAAAACTACATAGTCATCAATGGGAAAGAGAGACAGAGACAGAGACTGAGAGACAGAGAGAGACAAAGACACAGAGAGACAGAGACAGAGAGAGAGTCTTTTTTAAGTGTACATATTATTCAAGGAGCTATACTACTCACTGGAAAGAGAACAGTAGCTACAACAAAGAAGTTGTACTCAAGGAGTTAACAATTGGAGAGGGTGGAAGGGCACATCTACAAATAATAGTGATAATAATAACAAAGAGTGAGATAAGGGCTAAGGAGTCTTCCTGGTAATATGCCAAGAGAAATTTCAGGAAATAAAGATTACTTTCACTTGAGGAAGAGGGAAAGGGATTCAGGGAAGATTTCATGGAGAATGTGGTATCTGAATTGGACCTTGAAGAAAGGAAGGATTTCAACAGACCAAAATGGGACATGAGTTTATTTTAAGCATAGAGGGCAGCATGAACAAGAAGGCAAGATAAGAATGTGACAATGGGGACATGAATTTAGGGTTCCAACATAGGTGGAATGTAGAATATGTGATGGGGAATAATGTGAGATAAGGATGGAAAAGGAGGCAATATCCCTAGGTCATCCGTCTCTGCTTGATCATAGGATATAGTAATGGACTGACCTAGTCTCTGGCATGGGAACTTTAGAAAAACATTTTATTGCTGTTTTTTGTTTTCTTCACCCTGGTTACTTCCCAATAACTGCTCTCCCTACACTGAATCCTCCCTTCCAGCAAAGAAAAAGAGTTAAGCAGAAGTAACTGATAGAGCAAACAAAACAAGAAGTAAACACGGTATCTCCCATCTGTAGTCTCCCACCTCTCAACCAAAAAGAAGGGAGGATATTTTATCATCAGTTCTCTGGAACTTGTGGAATTTAATCTGATTTCGATGCCTTTTAGTGTTCTCTTTATTTGTATTCTGATAGTCATTATGTCTATTCTTCTGCTAGTTTTGATTTCTTTGCTCTGTGCATCAGTTCGTAAAAGCCTACCCATTTCTTTGAGTTCTTCCTATTTGTCATTTTTATAGCATAGTACTATTCCATTATATTCACATACCACAATTCAGTCATAGATTCCCTGATCCATGAGCACTCACTTTATTCCCAGTCTTTTGCTACTATAGAAAATGTTATGAACATTTTGGTAGATATGGGGTCTTTCCTTCTATTTTGATCTTCTTGTGATACATGCCTTGTGGTAGGATCACTGGGTCAAAGATATTAAAATTTTAATAATTTTCTTGGAATTATTCCAAATAGATTTTTTAAATGATTGGATTAGGGCAAGGTGGGAGAGAAGGAAAATAGATTTTTGTTTATTGAAAAAATTGAATTACATCTTAAAATTAAAAGAAAAGGCTAGACTAATTCCCAGCCCCACCAATAGTGAATTTGTGTACCTCCAGGTGGTCCTATTGGTGAATGACATTGTACTGATTTTATCATGCCCTGGATCACTGCAGAGCCACCTAATAAGATCCATAATCATTCTATAGAATTCAGTGTAACTATTTTCATAGGAAAAAACAAACAGATGAAAAATACCTATTGTCCAGACAATAATATGGAGTTGGACAAACCTCCGTCTTACACCCTATATTTCCCTTGAAATCCACTATTTCAGTGGATTTGTTTCTCTTATTGATATTGGTGCTCCTTTCACAGATGCCCTATGTAGACCATTGAGTTAGCCCAGCAGAACAAAAACATTGAAACTACATATAATAAAGTATTTGAACTGAAGAGAATGTCTTAGATTGCATTTGAAAAATTGTGTAATGGCTTGACTGATCTCAAGCCTCTCCTTGATACAAAAGTCCATCTTATTCACACCAATATTCTTTTGGCAATGTTGTATGGTTGAGAATAATGGAATATATGGGAAAGTTGAAGCTGAGGATCACTCAAAGGGCAAAGGAAATGGAAGGTGTGAGGAAGCTGCTTATTACAAATAAGGAACTATGTAAGGGAATCTGTATGAAGGATATTACCCGAGAAATATATCATCAGAAAGGAAGAGGAAATATTCACATGGTGAGAGAGAGTGATTGTACCTCCACAATCCACTAGTATCCTTGTAATATGAAAGAGCACAAAGAAGGTCCACAGAACTTGGGATGGAGTCCTCAGGGCAAACTGATGGGAGGAAATGGACAAGATGTGCCCCAAATGGGCAGGGATCTCTATCTGTGTATGATGGGCTACAATATGTATCTTTCAAGGAAGTACTCAGAGAGATGTGATCACCAATTCATTAGAGTTTGGGAGTGGTGTATGGCAAAAGACGCTGGGCTAAAACTATTTTTTGTTCTAGTATTTGCAGCATTTTTTAAAATTTTGCACAAGAAATTTTTCTATCCCCCACTTACCATACCTACAATAGTTCACGTTCCTGGGTTTATCAGACACTATCAAACACTAGACTAGGTTTTGCTTTTGCAGTCTGATTTGCTTTAGTATTTTTTAATCTGTTTCCAATGGCTTTGCTGATTACTACTTTATAATAGAGTTTGAGATCTCATAATGTTAGGCCCCTTCATTTTTTCCTTTTTTTCCTCATTATTTCCCTTGAAATTATTTACCTTTTGTTCTTCAATTGGCTCTAAATTAGCCTAATTTGTCTACAAAGTAGCTCTTTAGTAGTTTGATTTGTATAGGGCCAAATCTGTAAATTAATTTAGACACTATTGTCATTTTTTGTTAAGTTCGTGTGGCCCAGCCTTTAACAATGACTCTCTAATTATTTGTCTTCTTTTATTGAGGCAGGAACCTTTTTTAGTGGGCATGATCCAGACATGTTATTTTGTCTGTGAAGAGAATTCTCTACATAGAAACTCTCTTCACAATGTCACTCACCTATAACTTAGAGTTTTAGGAAGTTGACCAGGGACATTGAGAGGTTAAGTTGTCTGCCCATGGTCACACAACAAACATGAGAGACAAGACTTGAATCCAGGAATCTTCCTTGCCCCAAAGTCAGCCCTTTATCCACTATTCTCTGTGGTCTTTATTTTTTTAAGTGGTCTCGAGGAGTAGAAAATGTTTAATTTTTGAAAATGTATTTACAGTCACCTGACCTTTTCAGTGGCAGTGATATCCTCAGTTCTTGACATAAGTCTTTTCTATTGTTGAAGGTGATACTCACTGGACTGAAGGAGGGATTTGGGCCAAAGAGAATATATAGCTTCCTCAAATCCATCCAAATCAATATAAAAATTAAATTTCCCCTGACAGGCAAAACATAACAGGAACAGAAATAAACTAGCAGGGCTTCCTAGGGTGTTACCCTGAGGTAGAAATGAAGACAGGATCCCAATCTGATCCCTTAGGATTGGAAAGAGGAAGGGGGCCTCCAAGGAAGAGAAGCTAGAACCCTCTGGGACATGTATGAATGGAGCCTGGGATAGAATTTCTGTTTTAAGAAAAGTAAAAATGATTACCACCTTACTCAGCCTGAACTAAATCTTCATAGAACATGTATTCTTAGCTGTTTTTGTATCATGGACCTCTTTAGCAGCCTGGTGAAGCCTATGAACCCTTTTTCCAAATATCTTTTAAAAATTCATTATTGAACTAAAGACAAAATTTCAGTTAGAGGTTAGTGAAAATCAAGACATGATTTTTCCCCATCCAAGTTCATGGGTCCTCTGAAATATACCTGCAGACCCACAGGGGAAGATTTAGAACTGGAAGGGATATTAGAGTTCATCTAGTTCAAGTCTCTTCCTTTATAGATGAAGATACTGAGCCCCAGAGAGGTTTAATGAATTGCTCAAGGTTACTTTGGTAGTAGGTGATAGAGTTGGGCCTCAAACACCAAATCCAAAGCAATCTGTTGTGCCACATTAATGCAGCAGAACCAGCAATGAGACAGAGAGCAACACTAGGATGACAGCAGAACACTGAAGGAGTTAATACTGCCAAACAGGCCAATGGAAAAATGGCTTTTTACAAGTGTGCTGGGAAAAGATTGGGGGGTGGGAAGGAAGGGAGTCTGTTTGTTAATGACTGAAGAAAGCCCAGGAAATTAATGATGATTCCCAGATCTATTGAACTGCTTTTAAAATTCTGCCTTTAATAAGAAAGGTAAATAGGGGGCAATTAGAAGCAAAACTCAACAATAACAAAATTCACTCCCTTGAAAAGAGGAAGAAAGGGAAGGAAGGAAACACAAAAGTAAAGTCAGCCTATCGAAGGGTAGTAGAGAGCAGCAAGTTTGAATGGGGATTCTATAAAAAGGGAACAACTTTGAATTTCTGGTGGCTGGTAATTTATTTTTAAAACTTTCTAAAGAGATGAGCATGGACTTGGACTTGAGTAGATAGAAGGGGAAAATAGAAAAATTTATGGGAATTAATAGAAACGTTAAGCTTCAGAGTTGAACTGTGGTAGAGGTGCATAGGAGGTCAATTCTGGAAACAGGAAGTCCTTGGTTAAGGTTCTTCTTCTTGAACACACTAGTTGTGTGACCTTGAGCAAGTCACAAGCTCCCAGAACTCCCCAGGAACCCTTAGAGATTCTAAGGGGTGGATGAAGTGGTGCTGATCCACACTGTTGGATGGAGTTTCCACCCCTAATGAAAGCATAGTTCCAGAAATTCTCCCCACCACTAAAAAAAATGGTCTAGGGCAAGATGGCCTAATACCTGGCAGGAGTCCTAGTGGTTTACGAGCCTAGATCCCCTTGGAACCTGGTCTGAGTACATGCTTATTAACTACAAATAGAAAAACTGCTTCCTGGATGACATTGTTTTTGTTGTTGAGTAGTTTTTTTAGCCATGTCCAACTATTCATGACCCTATTTGAGATTTTCTTGGCAAAGATACTGGAGTGGTTTCCCATTTCTTTCTGTGGATGATTACAGATGAGGAAGCTGAAGCAAACAGGATTAAGTGACTTGCCCAAGGTCACACAGCTAGTAAGTGTCTATAAGGCTAGAATTTAACTCAGGAAGATGTCTTTCTGACTCTAAACCCTGCACTCTATCCACTGAACCACCTACCTGTCCATCCTAGGTGAATTATGGACACTCAATGCTTGTATGAATAAATCACTTCCCCTCCCCAGGCCTCAGTTTCTTCCTCTGTAAAGTGAGAAAATTGGACACGAGGAGCTCTAGAGTTCTTTCCAACTCTAAGATTGAATAATGCTGACCTTCATAGGGGAAAATGCCAAAGAGAGAGCCAGTCATTAATCATCTGATCTTTTAATTTAAATTTTTCCTTAAAAAAGAACTAAAGAGGGCCAATCATGAACAACCTAAGAGAAATAAAGCTAGGAATATGGAGTGCAACTAAAAGGGTCTGTCTGTAAAGGATAAGTAAGTCAGGCCAAATGAGAAGAAATGGGGACAACTAAGTAACAGAAGATGAAAACTCTGACAACACAGAGTGACACACCCCCCTTCCCAGTGTAGCTGATCCAACATCTCAAGTGGTTGGGGTTTTTCCCTCTTCCAGAGAGAGCAAATGAGAATCGTCGTGACATTGTGAAACTTGTCTAGAGTTTTTTCCTGACAATGCTAGCCTTCCTAAGAAAGGTCAGTCATCTATCAAGTGTTTATTAAGCACCTTTGTGCCAGACACTGTGCTGGTCCTCAGGAATACAAAAACAAAGAATGAAACAATTCCTCCTACCAAGGAGCTTCTGTTTTAATGGGGGAGACAACAAGGATATAGACAAAATGCAGAGTAGAAAAAAGTAACTCAGAGATCCCCCGTTTTGATGGAGAGAACTGGAAGAGGAAAGAGCTGTCATCTCTGGGATTAACCCTTACTCAGAAAATTGGGGCTTTAATGTTGCAACCAAACAGTTTGTCAATTAAGTCTCCAGTAAAAGTTGATCTGGGAATTTCCAGCTGCACTGGACAGTGTGGCCCAAGCACAAAGCCAGTGATTTAAATCTAGGTCTGTGGAAGACAGTGCTGAGCTCCTAAAAATAAATAGAGGTCTAGAAAGTCACCAGACCAACTGTCAAGTTCTTGGGTTTTAATTCCATTAGGAAGGTAAAAAGAGAGTAATAGCATTGGGGTAGTCGGGGAGAGGGGTTCAATGAATCAATTAATCAGCATTTATTAATCATGTGTCAGGCATTGTGCTAGGCATTGAGGATACATGGGTAGAAATGAAACAGTTCCTGCCCTCAATGACTTCACATTCTATTAGAAGAGACAGCATCTTCATATATAATTACAAAAAATAAAGGAAAGGTAATTTTAAAGGAAAAGGCGTTAGCATCAAAGGGGATCAGGAAAGGCCTTCTGCAGAAAGGGATGCTTGAACTGCGTTTTGAAGGCCCCTAGGGATTCTAAAAGGACCTCAGAGAGAAGGAAGGAGTACATTCCAGGCATGAGGGACAGCCAGTCACAGAAGTGGGAGATGGAGCATTGTATAGAAGGAAAAGAAATAAGAGTTGGGCTGGACTGCAGTGTGTGTGAATGAATAAGGCTTCAGGTTAGAAAGGAGGCTGAAGCCATTTTGGGAAGTTGGTGCACAGTATAACTTCTTTCTGTCCTATCTCAAGGTTCAAATTCTTACTTTTCTCATGCACAGCAGGCAATATAGCATGGTGGGAAAAGTTCATTGGGCTGTGGAGTTAGGGATGGGGAACTTGTATTTGAATCCCAGCATTATTATTTACTGTATGGTCTTAGGAAAAGATCACTTCCCCTTAGAAGCCTTAGTTTACTCATCTGTAAAAACAAGAGGAATGTCTGTCATTGGTGTCTGATGTTCTGTGTTCCCTTCTTACTCTGATTCTGTAGTCCTAAATTCAGTTTGGTCATTCATATCAAGTGTCTCAGAATAGACATTAGCCTTAAAATAAAGAAAGATTGAGAAGAAGAATCTGGCCAGAATTTGTAAATAGTAATAGCATTTTTCATTCATTCAGTGCCTTTGTCCCAAGAATCTTAAGGATTCCCTATCTATCCTTCCAACATGTCTGTGAAATTGGAAGGTGATTCGACAAATATTGATAAAGTTCCTACTATGTGCCTAAAGTTGTACCAGGTTCTGGGAATACAAATTCTAAAGTGAGACAGTCCTACCCAAAAGTGTTTACATTCCATTTCAGATATATAACATGTACAAAAATAAGTCAATACAAATAATATGCAAAGAAAATTCAAAGTAATTTCAGAAGAGTGGTAGTGCCAACAGCTAGGAATATCAGGGAAAGTACCTGTAGGAGGTGATTTCTGGGCTGTGCTTTGGAGAAAGCCAAAGAATCTAAGGGGTAAGAATAAGAAAAGATTACAGTTTTGGGCATGGAGACAAAGGCTTGAAGATAGGAGATGGGATGTCACATATGGTCAACAGTTTGTGGACCAGTTTGATTGTAGAGTGCATAGCCTAGAGACTAGATCTGTGATTTCATTAGCATAGGGAATTCCTATATGAGGAAACCTCTCTTACCAATGTAAGGCAGTGACTTCTCTGCAATTTATCACCTTAGAGTTCTGCTTGTAGCACTGAGAGCTAGACTGATTTGTTCATAGTCATAGAGTTAATGTGTTAGTGGTTAGACTTGAACCCAGGTCTTTGGTTTAAGGCCAGCTCTTAATTCACATTGCTACATCATCTCTCTAAGTACATGAAGAGAAGTAATATGAAATAAGATAGAAAAGGTGGGGTGGGGGCTAGATTGTAGAGAACTTTTAATAATAAGTTAAAGGTTTGGTATTTTATCCCAGAAACAATAGGGAGTCATTGAGTATTTTTGAGTAAGGGAGCGATGTGGTTGGATCTGTGTTTTAGGAATACCGAGTTGGTAGTTGTGTGAAGAATGGAAAGGGAGAGAATGGAAGCCAGGAGATTACTGAGGATGTTGTAATTATCCAGACAGGAGATGATGATAGCTTGAACTAAGACAGACATGCTCAGTTTGAGCGAAAAGAAAGGAATATAAGCAGGAGATATTGTAGAAGTAGAAAAGACAAGGCTTGGTAACTAGATGGTTATGGAAGCTGAGGAAGAAGAAAGAGTTAAGGATAATTCTGAGGTTATGAACTTGAGTGGCTGAAAGAATGAAAGTGCTGGGTTTGGAGGGAAATGTAATGAGTTCTGTTTGGGACACCTTGAGTTTGAGATGTTTTTTGTATATCCAGGTGGAACTGTCCAACAGGTAAGTAACATTGCAAGACTGGAATTCAAGAGACAAGTTAGAACTGCATATGTAGATTTAGGTGACATCTGCATTAAAGATGAGCCCATGAAGCCTGGTGAAACCTATGAGTGAGAGAGAGAGAGAGAGAGAGAGAGAGAGAGAGAGAGAGAGAGAGAGAGACAGAGAGAGACAGAGAGAGAGAGAGAGAGAGAGAGAGAAGGAGCAGAAGAAGGAAGAGGAAGAGGAGAAAAAGGATGGTTTTATATTTTATAGACATTACAGACAACATGAGGCTCTGAGAAAACAACTTGTCTAGAATCTAGACCATTCAGAAGAGGAGAAACTTTCCCTCTAATGCATACCCTGTCTTCATGTCCACACATCACATGAGATCTTTTCTATTTTTGGTGGCATGCATTATAAATAACAGTTTTCAGCATAACTGTTGCTTTAGGGACTTTCTGTATATAAATGTCTCATGGTAGAGGGAGGGTGGGCTAGAATACTTAATGCTAATTCCCAAGTGTTTTATCTAGGGGTATACCCTACTTTCTGAAATAATAATAATACATACATACTGAAAATGGACGTCCATCTTTAGCCACAGGTAACTATGGGCCAGTTAGCTGACTCAGTGATGAAATCAATGAGAGTATTCATGGTGAATAGGTAGAAGAATGAACAAATAGAGTGTCAACAACATGTAGATCTGAAAAAACTAGAAGTCAACAGACCTGGGTTCTAATCCAATGTCTGCCATTAGGTAGGTATGTGATCTTTAGGCAAATACCTTTCCCTCTCTGAGCCTCATTTTCCAACCCTGTTAAATGAGGGTATTAGCTTAGGACCTATATTGTCACTTTCAGCTCTGAAAATGTATGATGTTAATGATACTGAACCAGTATCTGCTGCCAATAGAGAACAAATGAGTAAAATACAGAAGAGATCAGAAATTAAGAACATCAGAGACTTGATAATAATCACAGTATCAAGAGAGAAAGAAAGAGGAAGACATATTCAAGAGGAAAATAGGCCTCCCAAGAGCAGAAATCACCAGGAAGACATGAAAGAGAGAAAATTTGCTGGGTGAGAGAACAACGGGATGAGTCAAAATGGGGCTCAGATCTGGCCTTGCACAATGGGGGATTTCTGAATGTCACTGATGAAGCTGTTTTCAGACCCAACCTTTGGCAAAGTAAGGATGGCTGAAGCATAAGAAACAGTTCCAGAAGCTCCCATAGCCAGAATGAATAAGCAGCTGGAGGGACTTGCTTATGAGCAAAGATAAGAAGAACCAAATCTGTGGAACTTGGCTAATAGGTGACTAAAATAGCAATGAGGGTGAAGGGTAGAAATGATGATAATAATAACTGACATATGTAGTGCGCTTTGAAGTTTGCAAAAAAAAATTCTAAGCATCCATAAGCTGTAAAGAATGGAGGAGAGAGAAAAATAAATTATGCCATCTAGAAGGGGCCTCAGTTGAACCAAATTAAAATATACAAGACAGAACAAAAGAAGACAGCCAAGTATAAGGTTCCAGGAAATTCTGAGGAAACCTGAGAACCCTAAGAAAAATGTATGAGATCAAATCCAACTCAGGAGAGAAAACGGTCTAGACTGTGCATTTAGCATCATCACCCCTACCCCATAGAAGGCCACCGGGCAGCTCCAGTATTTCCTAGCCTAATGCTTAGTATACACTATTAATTCTTTCATTACACAAACACTTACTGAATGTCTACTACTTGTTCAGAACTATGCTAGATGTCACAGGGAATTATAGAAGAAATATAAGCCTTGTCCTTAAGTAGCTGATGGTATAACTGGGGAGACAAGACTAAAAATACATGCAATAAGACCAACCAACCAAGGGAGTATGGCTCTGGCTGGCTGGATATTTTGGAGTTTTGAGTAATTTTCACCAGAGAGCAAGGGTTGTTTTGTTTTGGTCTTTGCATTCCCAAAACTCAACACAGTGACTTGCACATAGTAGGCACTTTAAAATGCTTGTTAAATTGAATAGGAGGAAGTGGGGGAAAGAGACAGGATGGGGGGAGGGAAGGCAGAGGGTAAAAGATGGAGAAAGACAGGGAGTCAGGGTGGGGGAAGAGTGATCAAAAAAAGCTTTCTTGGAGTTTCTTTATTACTTCGAGAGTTGTGGTCTTAGCAGATCACGATCTATACCGTCTCATATCTTGTAATTCTTGCCCATGATCTCCAATAGATCTCCCACAGATAAATCATCCAATCAATCAGTCAATAAGCATTTATTAAATACTTAAAACTGCTAGACACTATGCTAAGTACTGGGAATACAAAGAAAGCCAAAACACTGTCTTCTAGCTCACATTCTAAAGGGAGAAACAACTATGCAACTGTACACATATGATATTTGCAATACAAATTGAAGGTAATTTCAGAGGGAAATTGAGAGGGGAGGAAACTAGGAAAGGTCTCATGCAGAAGGTGAGATTTGAGCTGAGTCTTGAAAGAAACCAAAAAGCCAGGAGGCAGAGGTGAGGAGATAGAGCATTCCAGGCATGGGGGAAAGCCAACAAAAGATACAAAGTTGGGAAATAGAATGTTATGTGTGAGAAGCAGCAAGGTCAGTGTCACTACAAACGAGTAGGAGAAAGGAGTAAAATATAAGAAGAATGAGAAGGTAGGAAGGGGCCAATATTGTAAAGGGCTTTAAATATCAAACAGCATCTGATATTTGATCCTGAAAGTAATAGGGAGCCACTGGAGTTTATTAAGCAAGAACAAGGAGTGATAACATGGATAGACCTATACTCTAGGAAACTCATTTTGACAGCTTTAATGTTGGGTAGATTGGAGTAAGGAAGAGATGAGACAGAGAGAACAATTTAAAGGCTATTGCTATAGTCCAGGCATGAGGGGAAGAAAGCCTGACACAGAGTAGTGCCTGTGTAAGTGGAAAAGAAATGTTGTGAGGTAGAAAAGACAGGATTTGAAAGCAGATTAAATTTATTGACTGAGTCAAGATCAGAGTAACAGTATTGACTATATCCAACAAAATGATCATCATAATTGGTTCCCCATTACAATCAACTTATTGAGAAGTGAGGCATTGAGGATGACACTAAGATTGTGAGCCTAGATGATTGGAAAGGTGGCAGTGCCCTTTAAAATAATGGGAAAGTTTGAAAGATGGAAAGGTTTTGAGAAAAAATAATGAGTTCCAAGCCATAATCTCCCTAAGGAAAAAAAAAAACTCAGGACTGGATAGATTGATAAGAGAATCCTACCACAGATTTAAAGAACAATTAATTCCAATACTATATAAACTGTTTGGGAAAATACTATATAAACTGTTTGGAAGAAATCCTACCTATGAAACATATATGGTTTTGATGTCTAAACTAAGGAAAGAGAGAGAGAGAGAGAGAGAGAGAGAGAGAGAGAGAGAGAGAGAGAACTATAGACCAATTTCCTAATGAATATTGATGCAAAAAAACCTAAATAAAATACTAGCAAAGAAACTATAGCAACATATTACAAAGATCTTACACTACGACCAGAGACTTATACCAGGAATGCAGGACTGATTCAATATTAGGGAAATGATAAGCATAATTATCCATATAAATAACAAAAACAACAAAAATCATATGATTTTATCAATAGATGCAGAAAAAGCTTTCTACAAAATACAACACCCACTATTAAATCTATTAAAGTTACTATTTTAATACCCACTATTACAATCTATTAAAAACACTAGAAAGAAATGGAATAAATTAAGTAAAATAATAAATAATAATAAATTTAAGACATAGGAATAATTGGAATCTTTCTTAAATTAATAAGTAGTATCTATCTAAAACCAAGATCAAGCATTATCTATTATGGTGATAAGTTAGAAGCCTTTCCAATAAAAACAGGGGTGAAGTAAGGATGTCCATTATCACTATTATAATTAAATATTGTCATAGAAATATTGGCTATAGTAATAAGAAAAGAAAAAGAAATTTAAAGAATAAGCACAGGCTTCGAAGAAACAAAACTATCACTTCTTATAGATGATATGATGATATATAGAGAGATCCCTAGAGAGTCAACTAAAAAACTAATCAAAATAATTAACTATTTTAGCAAAGTTGTAGGATATAAAATAAACTCACAAAAATCATCAACATTTCTAGATATTACCAACAAAAACCAGGAAAAGATAGAAAGAGAAATTCCATTTAAAATAATTGCAGCCAATATAAAATACTTGGGAGTCTATCTCCTGAAAAATCCACAGGAACTACATGAACATAATTACAAAACACTCTTCACACAAATAAGTGTAGACCTAAACAATCAGAGAAATAATTATTGTTCATGTGTAGGTCAAACCAATATAATTAAAATGTTGATACTACCTAAATTAATTTGTTTATTCAGTGCCATACCAATCAAACTACCAGCTAAAATGTAAGAACAAAATAAGAATAAAAAGCAAGAATAAAATTCATCTGGAGGAGCAAGAAAATCAAGAGAATCAATGAAAAAAAAGTAAAGGAAGGTAGCCTAGCTGTACCAGATCTCAAACTATTCTACAAAGTGGTGATCATTAAAACAATCTGGGGGGCGGAGCCAAGATGGCGGAGTAGAAACAGCTCATCCAAGCCACTCTGCCCCCAGATTCCCCCCAAACTATGTAAAAGGGGACTCTGAACAACTTCTAGTGCCCCAGCACCCACAGAATGACACAGAGAAGTTAACCTCCCGCTGAGGACAGCCCAGCAGCCCTGCAGGAAGGACCAGCACAGCAGTCTGGGAGCCGGCAGCACGCAACGCACAGAGCGCAGGAAGAGGAGCCGAGAGGAACCCAGGTCCGCGTGAGCCGAGGTTTTAGCCCCAGGGCGACAGGGCCAGCAGCCAGCTGGAGGAACCCCAGAACACCAGCAGCCATGGCGACTCCAGAATTATCGACATAGACATGCCTAGGACAAAGTAAGAGGTTAGTGTCCTATGGACTTTGGGACCTGTATTTGGGGAAATGCGTCGGCTCCCTCCCCTGGGGGATAGAAGCCATTGAGGAGACATGCCATTTTGTAGTTTTCAGAGGCAGCTCCGGCTCCCAGCCTGCAATTAATTGTAGGGAGATCTAGCAATCAGTCTTGGGGGTGTAATCGCTCTTGCTTTAACCTCCCTGGATCTGGATTGTGATCTAGGGTGGAAGTCGTGGGTGGGTTTACATCTTGCCAGAAACGGAAGTTGCCCCCCACACGTTCGGGACGAAAATTCCTCTATCTGGCCTTAAAGCCATAGTGTGGCAACAAGCCCAAAAGTCAAGCAATTAAGTGGCAACATGCCAAGGCAAAGGAAACAGAAAATGCAACCCTAGACTCCTATTTTGGGGGCATAGAGCGGGAAAAGGACTGTGAGGTCAGAAGTCCTGCTCCAAAAGCCCCAAAGGAAAACATGAGCGGGTTGCAGGCCATAGAGGACCTTAAGAAGGACTTTAAAAATCAAATAAGAGAAGTGGAGGAAAAATTGGAAAGAGAAATGAGAAGGATGCAGGAAAGTATGAAATGAGGGTCAACAGCCTGACTGAGGAAAACAACACCTTAAAAAATAGACTGACTCAAATGGTAAAGGAGGCCCAAAAGGGCAATGAGGAGAAGAATGCCTTAAAAAGTCGAATTTGCCAGATGGAAAAAGAATCTCAAAAGTTCACTGAGGAGATTCATTCCTTCAGAGTTAGACTGAGCAAATGGAAGCTAATGACTTTATGAGAAATCAAGATGCTGTTAAGCAGATCCAAACAAATGAAAGATTGGAAGGCAATGTGAAATATCTCATGGGAAAAACCACTGACCTGGAAAATAGATCCAGGAGAGATAATTTAAAATTATTGGACTACCTGAAAGCCATGATCAAAGAAAGAACCTAGAAATCATCCTTAAAGAAATTCTCAAGGAAAATTGCCCTGATGTTTTAGACCCAGAGGGCAAAATAGAGGTTGAAAGACTCCACAGATCACCTCCTGAAAAAGATCCCAAAAAGAAAACTCCCAGGAATATTATAGCCACGTTCCAGAATCCCCAGATCAAGGAGAAAATACTACAAGCAGCCAGGAAGAAACAATTTCAATATTGTGGAAACACAATCAGAATAGCCCAGGACCTGGCAGCTTCTACACTGAGGGATCGAAGGGCATGGAACATGATATTCCAGAGGGCAAAAGAACTGGGAATGAACCCAAGGGTCACCTACCCAGCAAACTGAGTATTTTGTTTCAGGGGAAAATATGGTCATTCAGTGGAATAGAGGACTTTCAAGCATTCTTGAGGAAAAAACCAGAATTGAATAGAAAATTTGATATCCAGACACAAGAAGCAAGAGATGCCTGAGAAGGTAATCAGGGAAAAGAAATCAAAAGGAACTTATCAAAGTTGAACTATTTACACTCCTATATGGAAAAACAATAACTGTGAGTGATGATATCTTTCTCACTATGAAAATAATGGAAGAAGGGTGTGTGGTCATATGAATACATATGTGAATGTGTATGTATATGGATGGAGGGCATAAGTTGAATTTGTTGGGAAGGGAGAATACTCAAGGGATGAAATTATGAGGTGAGAGAGGAAAGTGGCAAGAGGAGATGGGGAAAGACAGGGTAGGGTAAACTATCTCATGTAGAAGAAGCAAGGGGAAGTGGTTGCAAGGGAGGGGGAGAATAGGAAGGGGAAAAAAAGGGCAAATCCACATTCTCATTGAATTTGGTTCAGGGAGAGAATGACATACATACTAAATGGGATATCTCAACCTGCAGCAGAACAGGGGGAAGGGGGATAAGAGGAGGGATGATTGATGGGGGGGGGGGCATCCTTGGGGGGAGGGGAGGTTAGAAGTACCCACTATAGAAGAGGGACAGGATCATGTAGGGAATGGACCAGGTGGGGGGTGGGATGAGTGGGAGGGAATTATAAGCAGCCTTGTACAATAGATCTACTATGATAATGTTTTGCATAGCTAGACATGTACAACATATACTGAATTACTTATCTTCCCAGAGGGAATGGGTGACAAGAGAGGAAGGAAATGGATCTGAAATTTGAGGTTCTAAGATTAAATGTTTCAAATATATATAAATACTATTATTAATACTCTTTTGCTTGTAATAGGGAGATAAGATGTGCAGGCATTGGGACACAAAGATTCACCTTCCTCTAATGGAAAAGTCAAAAGGGGTATGGGAGAAGGTATGGGAGAGAGCAGATTGGAGGAAGCGATATCTTGTGGGACTGCTATTCTGGGAGGTTGGGTAGGGGAATAACGGGGGGAAAATGATTGTAACTCAAAATCTGGCGGAAATGAATGATGTAAAACAGAAGTTAATAAAGCATTTGTTTAAAAAAATTAATAAAAATTAAAAAAAAAACAATCTGGCACTGGATAAGAAATGGAATATTTCAGGCCAGATAGAGGAATTTTCGTCCCAAACGTGTGGGGGGCAACTTCCGTTTCTGGTAAGCTGTAAACCCACCCACAACTTCCACCCTAGATCACAATCCAGATCAGGGAGGTTAAAGCAAGAGCGATTATCCCCCAAGACTGATCGCTGGATCTCCCCACGATTTGTAGGCTGGGAGCCGGAAATGCCTATGAAAACTACAAAATGGCGTGTCTCCTCAGCGGCTTCTAGCTCCCAGGGGAGGGAGCTGACGCATTCCCCAAATACAGGTCCCAAAGTCTATAGGACACTAACCTCTTACTTTGTCCTAGGCATGTCTATGTTGATAATTCTGGAGTCGACACAGCTCCTGGTGTTCTGGGGTTCCTCCAGCTGGCTGCTGGCCCTGCCGCCCAGGGGCTAAAACCTCGGCTCATGCGGACCTGGGCTCGGCTGGGCTCCTGCGCTCTGCGCGTTGCCGGCTCCCAGACCACTGCGCTGGTCCTTCCTGCAGGGCTGCTGGGCTGTCCTCAGTGGGAGGTTAGCTTCTCTGTGTCGTTCTGTGGGTGCTGGGGCTCCAGAAGTTGTTCAGAGTCCTTTTTTACATAGTTTGTGGGGAATCTGGGGGCAGAGAGGCTTGGACGAGCTGTTTCTACTCCGCCATCTTGGCTCCGCCCCGGAAATGGAATATTTCAAATGGAATAGATTAGGCATACAATATACAGAAGTGAATGACCATATTAACCTAGTTCTTGATAAACCCCAAGATCCAAGTGACTGGGGAAAGAATTCACTCTTTTTATATTGTTTTTTTTCCAATTACATGTAAAGATAAATTTTAACAATCTTTTTCTTTTAATTTTGAGCTCCAAATTTTCTCCCTCTCTCCTTCACATTCCCCCTCCCTAAGGCAGTAAGCAATTTGATATAGGTTATAAATGTGTGATCATGTAAAATGTATTTTCATAATACTCATTTTGTGAGAGAAGAAACAGACCAAAAGAAAAAACACACACAAAATAAAGAAAATGAAAATAGTATGCTTTGATCTGCATTCAGACTCCATTAATTCTTTCTCTGGGTGTGAATAACATTTCTACCATGAGTCCTTTGGAACTCCCTTGGATCATGGTACTGCTGATGAATATATCATTCATAGTTGATCATCATACAATGTTGCAGTTACTTTATAAAATGTTTTCCTGGTTCTGCTCACTTTATCTTGTGTCAGTTCTTGAAAATCTTTCCAGGTTTTTCCTGAAGTCAGCCTGCTTACTATCTCTTACAGCACAATAGTATTCCATTACAATCATATACCACAACTTCTTCATCCCAATTAATGGGCATCCCCTCAATTTCCATTTCTTTGCCACCACAAAAAGAGCTGCTATAAATATTTTTGTATAAAAGGTCCTTCCCCTCCCTACCTTTTTAAAAATCTCTTTGGGATGCAGACCTAATAATGGTATTGCTGGATCAAAGGGTATGTATGCACAATTTGATTGCCCTTTGGGCATAGAACTCATTTTTTGACAAAAACCACTGGAAAGCAGTTTGGCAGAAAGTAGGCACTGACCAATATCTTACACTATATACGTACACTATATACACTATATATTTTAAGTTAAATTCAAAATGGGTATATAATTTAGACATAAATGGTGATATCATAAGCAAATTAGAGAAGCATGGAAAAAATTTACTTGTGAGGTCTATAGATAAGGGAAAAGTTTGTGATCAAATAAGATATAGAGTCACAGGAGATAAAATGGATCATTTTGATTACATTACATTTAAAAGGTTTTGCACAAACAAAACCAATGTAGCTAAAATTAGAAGCAGGAAAGTTGGGGTAAGGAGTCTTTATAGCAACTTTCTCTGATAAAGGTCTCATTTCTCAAACATATAGGGAACTAAGCCAAATTTATAAAAGTAAAAGTCATTCCCCAATTGATAAATGGTCAAAGGATAGGAGTGGGCATTTTTTCAGAAGAAATCAAAGCCATTAACAATAATATAAAATGCTCTAAATCACTAATAATTGGAGAAATGCACATTAAAACAACTGTGAGGTATCATCACCTCACACCCATCAACATGGATAACATGGATAACAGAAAAGGAAAATAACAAATGCTGGAAGGGATGTGGAAAAATAGATACACTAATGCACTGTTGGTAGAGCTGTGTCCTAGTCACACCATTTTGGACAGCTATAAAATGGCGTATTATCTCTGACCCAATAATACCACTACTGGGTCTGTACACCAAAGAAATCAAAGAAAAAGGAAAATTACCCATATATACAAAAATACTTATAGCAGTTCTTTTTATGGTGGCAAAGAATTGGAAATTGAGGAAATGTTCATCAGTTGGGGAATGGTTGAATAAGTCATAGTATATGACTGTGATTGAATACTATTTTATTGTAAGAAATGATAAAGTAGGTGGTTTCATACATACCTGGGAAAACTTATATAAACTGATGCAAAGTAAAGAGAGCAGAGTTAGAACATTGTACAAAGTAATAGTAATATTATAATGATGATCAATGATTATTTCCACTGATTGAATGAAAGTTCTTTGAGAACCAGGACTATTTCAATTTTATCTTTATATTACCCAAGCACTAATTACCCAAGTTAGTTGAATTGGGGAGAAAAACATATACTAGCCTAGGATATAGGAGTCCTGTGAAGTACTTAGTTACTCTAGTCAATAAAATGATCCATTACAATTCCAAAGAACTCATGATGAAAAATGCTATTCAACTCCAGAGAGAGAGCTGATGAATTCCAAGTACAGATTGAAGCATATTTTCTTTTACTTTTTTTTTTGTTTTTTTCCTTTACAACACACATCATGTAGAAACATGTTTCATATGACTTCATCTGTATAATGGGTATCATGGTTCTTGCCTTCTCAATAGATTGGGGAGGAGAGGAAGGGAAAGAGAATTCAGAACTGAAAATTTAAATAAAATTTTAAAAGATAATGTGTTCTGTTTTTACATAAGTTGATTTTAAGATCACCATGATACATCCAGTTTGAGATGTCCAAAAAGCAATCAGTGACAGAAGATTGAAGCTATAGTTTAGAGTTGGCTATGCTAATCTGGGAATCATTTGTGTAGAAGGGATAACTGAAGTCATGGGAGCTGATGAGGTCATTAAGTGATAGGGTACAGAGGGAGAAAAGAAACGGGTCCATAACAGACCCTTGTGGGATAACCAATGTACTGAGGGCTTTCCTGTAGGACTTTCTTTTTTTAAGCTTTCTAATTTATAGAATAAAACAAGCATCACTCACATGAAACTGCAACTCTATTATGTACAACTTGCTATTCTTTTTTTTCTTTTTGCTTTTTTTTGGAGGGCAATTAGGATTAAGTGACTTGCCCAAGGTCACACGACTAATTTTTTGTTGTTGTTGTTAAGTGACTGAGGCCACATTTGAACTCAGGTCTTCCTGACTCCAGGGCCAGTGCTCTATTCACTGTACCACCTAGCCACCCCACAACTTGCTGTTCTTTTTTAAGGATATGATAAAGTTATTAATGTAAATTTCTTTCTTTTCTTTTCCTTTTTTTTCTTCCCTCCTCCCCCACCTTGCCCTAGAGATGGCTACCATTAGACACAAATAGGTGTAAATATGTAAAATTATTCTATATATATTTCTATTTATAAGTTCTTTCTCTGGATGCAGATAGTGTCTTTTTTCGTATGTCCTTTATAGCGAATTTGGGTATTTATAATGGTTAAAATTATTTATTTACTCAAAGTCATTCTTAATATTGTTGTTACTGTATACAATGTTATGCTCATTTCACTCTTTATTATTTTGTGCTGTCTTTCTATGTTTTTCTAGATCATTGTGTTCATCATTTCTTATAGCACAGTACATTCATTACACACAATTACAATCATATACCACAACTTGTTCAGCCATTCCCCAATAGATTGGCATCCCTGTAGGTCTTTCTACACTTTGCAAGTACCAATATAGTACTGGGCTTTACATCTCTTCTACTAAACTTTGCCACAAAACTGTTCATATGTATATTTCTTTTTTTTCTTGAACATAAGTAATCATTGAGAATATGCTGTATTCTATTTGTATCCAGCAGAGATTTGAAAAAGAAGGCTCGTCTAGGTAAGAAAAACAAAGACAGTTCTTACCATGTCATTCCCCAACTCAGTAAACTCCTTTGGCTCCCTATTATCTCTAGGATTAATTACAAATAATACTTTTGGGCATTTAAAGCCCTTTACAACCTAATTCTAGATTATCTTCCTGACCTAATTATATATTATTCCCCTTCATATACTCAAGAGTCTACCCAGACTGGCCATCTTGCCAGCCTTTATACATTATATTCTATCTCCCATAGCCATGTCTTTGCACAGGTTCTCCATCATGCCTGGAATGCACTTCCTCCCCACCTAAACTTCTTAGAATCCTTAGGATCCTTCAGAGATCAGCTCAAATGCTACCTCCTCCAGGAGATCTTTCCTATTCCACCCACCCACCTACTTGCTAGTGCTTCACCCTGGAAGTTGCCTTTTTGTCAACTTTCTGTGTGTGTATATGTATGTGTGTGTGTGTATATATGTATGTATGTATGTATGTATATGGTTTCTACTTATTTATTTTGTCTTAAAGCAATTGGGGTTAAGTAACTTGCTCAAGGTTTACATGGCCAGTCATTATTTATGTATGGGTGCTCATTTTCTGAGGCTGGAACCAGTTCCGGGTCATCCCGACTCCAGGGCTGGTGCTCTTACTCACTGTGCCACCTAGCCGCCCCTATAGTTTCTATTTGATATGTGAACATTGAATGCAAGTTCCTTGAGAACCAAGACTATTTCAATTTTGTCTTTGTTTTCCCCAAGCACCTAGCATGTAGACTTCACTTAATAAATGTTAGTTGAATTGAGATTGGGGGAAGGGGAGAGTAGTATACTAGACTAGGAAATAGGAGATCTGTGTTCAAATTTTGACTCTGATTGCTTGTTCCTTATGTAGGATCAGGGACAGATCCGTTCACTTCCCTGAAGTAGATTTCCTTATCTGTAAGATGGGGATGATGATATTGATTCTACTTACCTCATGGGACTGTACTGGAAGAGTGAACATAAAGAACATCATAGAACATAAAGTACTATATAAATATGAGTTATTACAATATTATTATTACAGCTGGACATATCAAGCATCAAAAAAATCACACACAAAAATGAAACTGATTATATTTTAATGGACAAAAAGCAACTTGCTACTAATAAAGAAGTCATTCATGGATCAACCATGCTTATGCCATCAGACTTGTTAAAGAAAAGAGCAAAATTAGCACAAAGCTAATAGCAAGAAATAAAAAAAGATATGATATGCAATTAAAAGAACTCTAACCTGATCTAGTTCAACAAATTGCTACTCAAAAACACAAATGTATCTGTGATCTCACTGAGTTGGACGTTCTTTCCAACAATGCAGATTATGATCCATCCATGTCTGCCCATTTTGTTCATCTCTTGTCCATATTTTCCCATCAGTTCACCACAAGGTATTCAACAAGCTAGAGTCCATCCTTGCTTTCTCCTGACACTGTGAGGGTTCTGGTAGAGCATCCATCTATCATCCCTTGCCATTGCCATATACCCAATCTATCCTCTTTCGTTATCATATGTGTTCTTGATGACATCTTTTATCCCTGTTCTTCAATGAAGTTGCTTATTGGTTAAATGTTGCAGCCTTCTCACATCCACCCTGTGCCTCTTCATTTCCCTCTGTGTGATACTCATTTTTAATTCTTCAGAGATGATTGTATTTCATGTCTTGCTGCTATCATACAACACCAGTAGAATTTTGGTATTAAAAAAGATGAGCCTTTGTTTCCATGAGAAGTTTGGGGTCATTAAAAGGCTATGTAATTTCCTGCAAGCAATCCATCCTGCTCTTCTCCTCCTGTTTAACTCTGAGCCCAGCCCATCATCCATCTGCACTGCCGTTCCCAGATGTATATACTGATGGACAAGTTCTGTAGGTTGTCCTTCCAAATACATGTTGTAATCTGGTAAATAAACATTTTTCATGTATTTCAGGGGCTCTTAACCTGGGCTCCATGGATACATTTCAGGGGTTCCATAAATTTGGATGGGGGGAAATTACATCTCTCTTTTTAATAATCTCTTACTGAAATTTAACATTTCATAAATTATTTTTAAAAATTATTCTGAGAAAGGGTCCATACTAGACTGCCTAAAGAATCTATGACACATTCAAAAAATGGTTAAAAATCACTGGTCTTTCCTGTGTAGATTATTGAGCCAAACTCCTTTAAGTAGTTACAGATATTTTCCAGAAGGTTCTGCAATGTCAGTTAATAAGCATTTATTAACTATCTACTATGTACCAGGTAATGTGCTAATCTCTGAGAATACAAAAAAGCCAAAAGATAGTCCCTGCCCTTGAGAAGCTCACAATTTAATGCAATGTTATAAGGCTTGATGCAACCAACACAATGCCATCTATAAACAAGAGCATGTGGAAGGCCTCCCCAACCAGTGAGATCCCCTCTTCAACTTCCACTCTACCTATATTCTTCTCCATGACAGTGGTATGGAAAGCACATATTCCTGTTTTGGGTCTCTCTTGATTTTATGGTCAGAGGGTCATTGAGGCAGTTTATCTCTTTTATCCAAAGAATTTTTAATAATTTTAATGTATGAATAGAAGACACCTTAATAGATAAGAACCCTTAAAGTGCTATTTTGCTTCAATGAATAAAATGCTTTTTCATATTTGACAAACAGTAAGCCCAGCAGAACCATATACCGTCTACATTTTTCATTCAGTTACTAAATATCTTACTGGTTTTATGCTCCACAGTTTTTCTCTGCTTTATGAGTTAATCTTGCTTTTAATTCTCCATCATCCTTATTTGTGAGATTTTTACATAAGAAATGAGTTTGCATAAGAAACTACCTTGCTTTTGGTTGCTATCTCTCTCCTCTTGGCAAATAAGTCAAATATTTGCTGGTTAAGAAACTTTTGGGAGTCTTTTGGTCTTCTTCTGATAAACCTGCAACAATTAAACTACATAAAATTATTATAACTCTATGTCATGTCTTTTGTTCACTTCCCATTTTCCTTTTTTTTTTTTTTTGAGGGGGAAGATAGGGCAATTGGGGTTAAGTGACTTGCCCAATGTCACACGGCAAGTTTTTGTGTGTGTGTGTATGTGTGTGTGTGTGTGTGTGTGTGTGTGTGTGTGTGTGTGTGTTAAGTGTCCGAGGCCAGATTTGAACTCAGGTCCTCCTGACTCCAGGGCCAGTGCTCTATTCATTACATCACCTAGCCACTCCCTACTTCCCATTTTTCATTGCCAATTATTTCTTTTAAATAGTTCAGGATTGGATTATCTCAATTGGATTCCATATCATTTTATCCTTATTATTATTGCTTCTTATTAACTCAGGTCTTTGCTTTGACAAGGCAGTAGCCTTTTGTATATAAATAATTGATTAATGGGTAAATCCCACATGAATTAATAAATTTCTTTCAGGCTATTAAAATATAGCCTGTTTCAATTCTGTGATGTTATTTGGTACTTGCCACCTGACAACTATTTTCCTCAAAGAAAGTGGTTACCTTAAAAAGGTGTGAGTATTCTATGTGATATACAATACTTTTGGCCTCTATTATTCCTTCTTCCTAAATGGTACTTTTTCATGTTTCTCAAAATCCTCATCTTTTCCCACCTTTGTTTTCACTGAAGTCACCAAGTATCATGTGTTTATTTGTAAGGTTATATTCAGATCTTCACAGAATTTCTCCATCTTTTCATCCTCAGCAACTGATACCGCTATGATTATTTTCATGGGATTATTTTTGCAAATACTTATCATGAATACTACAATATAAGATGACAAAATATCTCACATCCATGTACAAAGGCAGTAAAGTAGAGTGGAAGGAACATCAGAAGACCCCGCTTAAAAGCCTGACTCTGATGATTGCTATCTATGTGACCTTAGAAAAGTCACTTATATCCTCTAGGTCTCCATTTCCTCAACTATAAAATGTGAAGGTTAAACTCGATGATCTTTTAGGTCCCTTCCAGCTCTAGATTTATGATCTTCATGAAATAACATTTCTTATTCCCACTGAACGCAGGATAAAACCAACTCTGCCCAACTATTTTCTTTACCACTCCAAGGAATATCTGTGAACCATCATTCACTTAGTTGCACTTTCCTTCTTTCTTCTTTTTTCATATGTTACAATTTCAGTTTTATTTATGTGCTTTGTTTTAACATTATATTTACAGATTATTCCTGCTTTATGAAAGGCGTCTTGTAATAAAGCAAAAGAGCTAAGTAAAACTAGTAATACAGTGACCTCATCTGAAAGCCCATGCAACATTTCACATCTGTGGCATCTCTCTATCTTAAAAAAAATGAACAGAAATCTATTCTCTTTCCCTCTTATTCCCCTCTCCATTAGAAGAGAAAAGGAAAAAACCAAATTTCTTGTAATAAATAGGTATAGTCAGAGCAAAGAAATCACTCAATAATTGAACACAAATAAGTATTTACACACATGTGTGTATACATGTGTACATGTGTGTATATGCATGTATGTGTACATATACATATGCATACACATATATCTCACCCCATATCCTATATCCATCACTTCTCTGCAATGGATGTTTCATCATCAGTCCTCTAGAATCACAAATAGTCACTGTATCAAACATAACTCTTACAACTTTTGAAGTTGTTTATTTTTAGTGTTGCTTATCACATAAATTGTCCTCCTAGTTCTGCTTGTCATTCTTCATTAGTTTATAAAAGTCCTCAAAATAGTCTTTTTATAATATTGTTGTTACAGCACAAATTGTTCTGTTTCTGGTCACTTCTTTCTGTATCAGTTTATACAAGTCTTTCCATGTCTTTTTAATAACTAACTGCTTAGTATGTGCCAGTCAACTGTGCTAAACGTTTTACAATTTTAATCTCATTGGATCATCATAACAACCCTGGGAGGTAGATACTATTATTATCCTCATTTTACAGATGAGAAAATGGAGATTAAATTACTTACCCAGGGTTATACAGCTAGTAAGTATCTGAAGCTGGATTTGAATGGAGGGCTTTGTGATTCCAAGCCCATAGCTCTGCCCACTGCAGGCCTCTTTGCCTTTTTGAAATAATCTGTTTTCTCATTTTTTACAGCGAAATAGTATTCCATCACATTCACATGTGACAACTTATTCAGCCATTCCTCAATTATTGAACATCCTCTTAATTTACATTTTTGCCATCACAAAAAAAGAGCTACTACAAATATTTTTATACATAAGAGACCTTTTCCTCTTTTTTGATCTCTTTTGAGTATAGGCTTCTCAGTGTTATAGTTGAGTCAAAGGGCATGCACTGTTTAATAACTTTTTGTGTGCAATTCCAAATTACCTTCCAGAATAGTTATATCCATTCACCAACAGTACATCAATGTACCTGTTTTCCCACAGCCCCTCCAACATTTATCATTTTTATTTCTTGTCATCTTTTATGATTTCCTTTACAGTGAGGATGACAAGATTTATGTATACAGATACCTAAGCATAGAGTGACCCATCACTAGTAGATTGGTCACTCGATGAATTTTTTGGCCATGGCAATCCATGAAATAAAAAGAATTACAAAATGGCTGCTGGTCTTTCTAGTTTTTCAGTGATAGAATTAAAGTGGCAGGAGAAAAAACAAGGGGAGCTAAGAACCATAGTTTTTAGACCATCTACAACTTTTAATTTGATGGTGCATAGTCTAGATGTAAGATAACTGTCCAATGACCTATAAGTGGGCATACTGCTAGAGGAACTAAATCATAGCAATCAAATATTGACAACAAAAATGGAATATGGATGGATGGAAAAAAGGATAAATTCACTAATAATAATAGTCATGAAGATATTTAATACATACAAATCAATTGCTATAATGAGAGAACAAAAAGAACTTTAAAATACCTTAGTTCATGAATACTTACTAAGCAAATGGAGAGATGGTAGTCAAGGGCAACACCTTTGCATTTACAAAAGAGCATTTGTCAAATGTTATGGAGAAGGATGGTGAAAGATTGTGAGCAGTAGAGATCAAAACTAGATTTTTTAAAAACTTAGCAAAAAATACAATTAAACAAAGTCATGCTGAGAGAATTTAAGAGAAACTGAAAAGAGGAAAACAAATCAGATAAAGGTGAAAAAGACATGCAACCACTTTTTAAGATTGTAAAGTCTTTTCATCACCAAGGAATATGGAGCCACCATCCTTGGATTTTCACATCATAGACCCACATGTATGTGTAAATGAAATGGAAAGGATACTAAAGAGAATGAAGATGAAAAAAACAACTAGATTAGACCAAGCATACACAGACAAGATCTTTTATGGAGATGACATAGCTATGAGAGCACTGAAGGATTGATTCATAAGGTATCTGAAGGAGGAAAAGATGTCAAAGTTGTGGAGGGAAATCTTTACCTATTAATATCAAAATAGAACGATGAGGAAAACATCAATAACTATTGATCCGTGTGCCTAATTTCCAATACAAAGTAAAAGTTTAATGAGAATAATTTAAAAACATATCAAGGAGATCCTTGATAAGAATATCATTGGGAAATAGGCAATGTGATAGAGTGGACCACAGCTTTGCCATCACATAATTAAGTGGAAATTGTTGTTGACTACTAACAATGAGCTTTTGATTTGGTAGAACAAAATACTGCTACTGAGGTAGTCTTCCAACAAGCTATTTCAAATGTATACATCAAAATTATGCAAGACTCACTGAAAGACATAGTAACAGAAATAATTTTGTTTGATTATCATAATCATTAATATTAGGTGATATATAAAACAGGGTTGTGCGTGTTCACCAAAGGTTTTCATCACTCATGGGAGAAGTTCAGGACAAAAGCCAAGGTGAAGAGGGATTACCTATAGATGGTGAGGTCCTCCAGATGACCCTGTTTTCAGATGACACTGTGCTGCTGAGAACAAGAAACTGATAACCCACATGTTACATTGCTATCCTTACAATGTCAAGAGAAAGCAAGGAAAGGTCATAGCACATCAAGATTGTTGCCTGTATTGAACTTATGGTAGAACATGATGAAAAGATCCACAGGATGAGCAGGTATGAATGGATTGAAATCTGTACCTTTAGAAGGAACATACATATTGGTTAGATTACAGATCCATTTGAGTCAGGGTATTTTGAATAAATTATATTTATATGGTCTTGGCACTGGAAGATGCCTACTCTTTAGGACACACCAAGATTAGAACAAAGAGGCTTATTACAAGTAGGTTGCCAACTAGGTAATTAATTCAGTTTTAGCTTTACATTTAGCTTAACTTTTGTTTTTGCATCACTTTGTTTTCCTTAGATATTCTTCCTTCTCTTCTATTAAATGAGCCATTCTTTATAACAGAGAATAAAAAAGAAAAAGTGGAACAAAATTAGTTCAATAAAGCCAACCAACATATCAACCATGTATGATGATATTCCATGTATTCCACATTCACAAACCTCCCCCCTACACACACATCCACACACACACACACACACACATCTCTGCAAAGAAGGGAAGGATATGAATTTTCATAACTCTTATCTGAGGCCAAGCTTAGTCATTTTAACTATATAGCATTCAGTTTCCATTTTTTGTTCTATTTTCTATTTTTACATTGTTGTAGTCATTTTATATGTTGTTTTTCCTGGCTCTGCTTATTTCACTCTGCATCAATTAATATAAGCTTCCCCATGCTTCTCTGAATTCTTTATCTTTGCCATTTCTTATAGAAAATAATATTCCATTATATCTATGTGCCATAATTTGTTTAGCCATTTCCTAATTGATAGACATCCACTCAGTTTCCTTTTCTTTGCTACCATGAAAATTGTTGCTATAAATATTTATGCTATGAGACCTTTCTGTCATTGACCTCTGCAGGGTATGTGCCTAGTCATGGGATCTCTGGTTCAAAAGATATGGCCATTTAATTCATTTTTGGCATAATCTGAAGAATGGTTGGACCAGAATATATTATCATACCTATCTTTCTTACAGACCCTCTAAGAGATTAATTCTTTAGCCATGAAACTAACAAAAAATTTAAACTGACCTTCAGTTCTATGTAGTCCCCTTCCATTTCCACAAGGTCAAATTCAAGTAGCAGGGGGGTGAAAAAGAGAAGATGCTAAAGATCACACAGTTTTTAGGTCAACTATAAACATTAATGTAGATTTTTATACTATGATAAAAGAGTTGATAAATTGCTGGAGGGACTAAACCCGCCATAATTAACATTTTCCCAATAAAAGATAGCAGAAGACAAAAGGAAGTTGTGACTTACTATAAGAATGACTCATGGGTTCTCCTTGGAGAGACAAATTGAAGGGACAGTAGAACTGGTTTCATCATATTCCCAAACACAACAAGAAATATTATATCATGTGGTACTTGGTCATCTTACCTTGCTCATGAGAATAATAATTTTTTAAAAGACCACCATGAAGACAATTATGACTTATGCCCTAATATTTGTTGCAAAGGATGAGGAATTTTTAAAAGTCTACAAAGAACTAGGCAAAAATCCTCCAATCCAGGGCAGCTAGGTGTCGGAGTGAATAGAGCACCGGCCCTGGAGTCAGGAGAATCTGAGTTCAAATCCAACTTCAGACACTTGACACTTACTAGCTGTGAGACCTTGGGCAAGTCACTTAACCCCAATTGCCTTGCCTTCCTCCCTCCCCCCAAAAAATCCTCCAATTCAAGTAGATGTATGCCTGTGTAATAAATAACTTCAATGTAAAGATGAACAGGGGAGGAAAAAAGTTTTTTAAAAAAAAAAAGGAAATATGCTAGACACTATGTAATTAAAATAAACAAGCTTTACTTGAAAGAGATGAAAAAAGTACACTTCTCTCCTTCCTTGTGGAAGTAGAAGACAAAAGAGATAGCTAGATACCAAACAAATATGAATGTGGAACATTGTATATAGTGGTTGATATGTTAGTTATGTTGAATTCCTTTTTGCTGTTGTTCTTTGCTGTTGTAAGGGATGGTTCCCTGGATAGAGGAGGAAAGAAAGGATATATTTGGAAATAAAGGTTATATAAGAAACAAATGTTATCAATAACAACTAAAATTTTCAAAAAGAAAAGTATATTGGAAAACATGATATGGGATGAAGAAATTAAAGCTACTAAAGACTAGTAGATTACACAGAAGTCTTATGCTTGTGTGTCATAATAATTTTCCTCAAGGAAAAAGTAGGAATGCACTAAAAATGAAAGTACTGTCCATCATACACATGACAAATTGACTATATCTTAACAGGTAGGAAATGACTTACTACTGACCTAAAAGCCATTTTGAAGCCCACTATCTGTGGGCAGTTAGATTCATTCTAGTTAATTGTCTGGCTAGACAACTCAACCAAAGGTTGAAATCAGTGCCAAATTAGAGGGGGAAAGATGAAAAGAAAACATTATGGGCAATGAAGGTAGCTTCAGCTTGATGTTTTCAAATAGCCTACTGATGCCAAAAAATAAGAAATAGATATAAGTAAAGACATTACCTCCGACTACAGTAAATATTTGATTTTCTTTCTTGTGAAGTTGAGAAACTAAGCTGCCAGGTAGAAGACCCGTTTAGAGTACAAAATCATTTATGAAACTTTAGCAAGGTGGATGAGTTAGTTGCATTGTACAAAACAACAAAAAGCAATGGATGGGAAACTAAGTCAAATCATCCCAAGAGAGTTTATAGATGAAACTGAAAAGGAAATAAACATGAAAAAAGGAACAGTTTTGCCAGAGATTCTACAGCAATCAGTTCTTATCCTCAGTGACAAGGGAACTACCATATTTGTTAATTCTAACATCTCAGCACCCAGTATGCTCTATGAGGAAGTGGAAATGGCCAGGGAATAGGGAAGGGAAGCTGTCCCAGACTAAGTACACATAGAAAAAAATATCCACGCTGAAGATTATACCATTTTGAAGGAGCTGAGGGATTAATTTACAAGATTGTACTCCCCCCCACTCCCTGCCGCCATGTAAAATATCATAGCTTTTTAAAAAGTGACTAAGAAGCTCTTAGGTCTATACTCTCTTTTCAATGTAAGGATGGTCCATATACATATTAAAGGCATCCTCAAATACTCAGATTGATCTGTGATCTCATTGATGTCCCTCTTACATTCTCTCTAATGAGGAAGCAACCCATCCATGTCTACCCACTGCATATGATTCTTGTCCATGACTCTCAAAAGTTCACCATACTGGTCTTGGGACCTCCTTCATTTTCTTTTGAATGAATGAATAAAACATGTATTAAGCATTTACTATGTGCTACATGCTGTGCCACATGTTAGGGATACAAATAGAAAAACAAGACAGTCCCTTCTCTAGAGGAGCTCACCTTCTAATGGGGGAGACAACACACAAGGGAGGTTTTCAACTGCAAGTCAGATGGAAAGGTCCCATGGTCCTTAGAGTACAGAAGCAAAGTTGATGATACTGCCTCTTCTTTAGTCTTGATTTCCAGTGATAAAAATCTCCTCAGTTTCTGATGTTGAATTATTTGACAGTGCTGAGCACTTTGATGGCAAGAACTCTTTTCTGGGTCTTCAGGAGCTGTAGCTGTAGCAACTGCAGAAGCAGTTGCCAGGTTGCAATTCCACAGGGATTACTTCCCAGAATGAGAGCTGAGGGCAGTAGGCTGGAAGCATTGCTATTCCAAAGATTATTGGTTTGGAGTCCTGGGCTGTTCCCATCAGGGTATGAGGGAAGATGCTGGTCAAGATGATGGTGGTGACTTGACTTGCCTGGCATATATCAGTTCCTATCTCTGCTTTAGAGTACCTTGTTGCTTTGGTTAGGCTGGCATGCCTGTCCTGTGAGTGGCAGTTGGTTAGCAGTTAGTGGGTATGGTGGCCACTTCTCCACAGGAGCTACCTCCATAGATAATGATTGTGAGGGCTACACTGGAAACAGAACCTGTAGTCTGGGAGATGATAGTATTTATATTCAGGGCTCTTTGGCCTATCTGTTAGTGGCAGTTGATCAAAAGTTGCTGTTGATAATTTTGAAGAAAATGGTCCCCTTCTCCACAACAATTTCTTCCCTCAAGCATAACTGCAGAGCCTGGGCTAGAAGTATGTCTGGTGGTTTGAGGTGTACTGCAATTCACAGAACTATTGGGCTCAGGCTCCTGGGATGTCCTTATCAGCATCTGAGAGCAGGTAGTGGTAAAGATGGTGATTTGACATGCCTTGGCCCACGATGCTTCCATATCCCCCTCAGGGTACCCTGTTGCTACAGTTAGGCTAGTTTCCTTACCCCATTAGTAGCACTTGGTTGGCAGTTGGCGATGGTGGCCAATCCTTGCTCCACAGGAATTGCCTCTCCAGACAATGGCTGGGCCCTGTGAGGGCTGAGCCAGAAACAGAAGCTGTGGTCCAGGGCTCCTGCACTTATCTGCTTATTGACATCAGAAAGATACCAATGGAGTATATGGACTTTTCTTTGGTTATCACTTATGTGATAACCAATCCATGTGACCAATCCATCTTCTACATTTATTCAATGTCAACCTTTATACCACTTCTTTCTAATTTCTTCTTTGTAATGTGCTGCAGCCTGCTTGTATGCTTCTCCATTGCCCTTCAGATGACCTTCAATTTTAATTGTTATTCTTATTATCTCATAAATCTGAGCCATATAACCACACTAGAGGAATATTGGTATTAAAAAGATAGGCCTTTGTTTCAGGGAGAATCATGCGGGGGGAAAGGAGGGAAAGAAAAAAGGAAGGAAGGGAAAGAGAGTCTATTTACCAAGGAGAATCCATCCTACACTCTTCCTTCTGTTCAATTCTGAGGGTCTCTAACAAGATTGAGGGTATCCTTGATGAAAATAAGAGAAAGGAGCAAGCAGGTTTTTCCAAATAATTTTCTATAATTACACAATTGACTGAAATATGTAAAGAATAAAAAATCCCACTGTGTCTACTGTTTATTGATTACAAAGAAGCATTTTACATAGTACAGCAAAATCCAGCCTTGAAAGCTCTCCTTCAATAAAGAGTTTTCCATGCCTATGACAAGATTGGATAAGATTCCTTAGTAGAAGTAACCAAAGACCTTTGTTTAATGATCCTCTGATTGCCAATATTAAACAAAGCATAAAACAGAGAAATGTAAACTCACCAGAGGTAAGTATTTATTCCTGGTATGAAGGCTGTCCTACACAGAGTTCAGATGAAAAAAGAAGATGGCAAGGCTATCCAGATGTCCTGTTTGCAAACAATATTGTGTTCATTGCATTAAACCTTAGACTACTACAAGCCTTTCTCAATGACATATAAGATCACACAAAAGAAATCAGCCTGGTAATCCACATAGTAAAAGTCAAATGGATAAAGACTGCCTATTGTCCAGACTAAGATATGCAATTGGAAGGGCAGTGCATTGCCTCAGTCTTAGAATACAACTATCTTAGGCAAGCAGTACACAAGAACAATGAACTGGGTCCAGAACTTAACAGGAGGAAAAGTCCAGATTAGATTCCATTTGAGAAACTATACAATGCTTTCAACAATTTGAAGCTGCTCCCTAGAACCAAAAAACAGCTTTTTAAAAAAATCAATATTCTCCCAGTGATGCTATATGGCTATGAATCATAGAAAATCATTATTTCAAAACAACAACAACAAAATTGTGGGTGACACAAAGGAATACAGTGAGGGGAGGAAGATGGAGGGTTGGGAGTGGACTGCAGCATGATATCACTACCAGTTTGTGCATCAAAAAATAAAGTGTTATCGCCCTGGAAACGAATTATCAGAAAAGGAGGTGAGTCAGTTGTATATCAGAAAGTGATAGACTGACCAAATGCTGCAGTGATATTCACAGAATGTTCAGAGACTTCGAGAAAGACCTCTAGCATGTTAGGTGGGTCGTCTATGAAGAATTTATAGAACAACATAGACAAGAATTGCACAAGATGAGAATATGTGAGTAGGTTCCAATCTGTACTACTAGAATGACTATCCACAGTTATGAGATCATAGATTGCCCAAAGTCCATTGGGCAGTGCAAAGAGCACTGGATATAGAGTTAGAGGTCCTGGGTTCAGATGTCAACTCTACTATATGTTACTCCTACATGACCTTGGGAAAATCATTTAATGTCTGATGATCCCAACTTCTTCACCTGTAAAATGAAGTGGTCAGAGTAAATGGCCTCTAAATCTATGGATATATGAATTAGTATCTATATTCTTTTTCTGACTTGCAGGTAGAGATTGTTCCATCCCTGAATGTGGCTATAGCCTAAATGCATTCTCACTAATGCAATTATTTTTTGCCACAGAGAAATCCTGCTTTTAAACCTAACAAGAAAATATGAATTGGCACCCTGTTCCCTATGACCCTAAGAAAAATAGGAAGAATTTTATGAACTAATTCTTCACTTTACAAAAAAGAAAGGTTCAATGGAGTATCCAAATTATTCAAATTACAAAAAAACCCTAATTTATTCATTTTTTAAAAATACTCACTCTATGTAATAGGGGGAAGCATTCCACAGAAGGGGCTGGAGGGAAGGATTGCAACATAAAAGGGGAAAAGGGAGTGCATTGCCACAACTTGGAAATACACAATGAAGGCAAAATTCTAGGAGAAACGTTGATATAAGTTTTCTTTCCATGACTAATATAGAATTGTTTGACTTTTAATTCCCCTCAAAATCAGCAACAACTTCCAGAACTCAGGCAGAGAGAGGTGAATTTGGTTTAGGCTTTCTGATATGCAATGAAAAATAATTTGTTTGAGGCTTTTAATTCTATCTGAAAAGGTGCCCCAAGGCTCCTGATCCCACAAATGATCCTTCATGCCTGCAGTTTGTCAGTTACCAATTTAAAACTAAAAACTGCCTGAAACATTAAATGCTAGGTACCCTGTTTTCCTGAAGTCCTGGAGAATATGGTTCCCCCATGGTCCCCAAAAAGTTGATTGGAGGGGAAAAATATTTAACTGTCTCTAGTACACCTGCTCCTAAATTTTTAAGCTAAAATCTTGAGGATCCTCCTAAACATCCTTCCAGAAAAACTAATGGAAGAAGACTAATATTAGGAAGACCCTGAATGAGTCAGACAACCAGTATCTATGGAAATGGACAATTTTGCCAAGTGCCCAGTTTTTGTTCATGCAAATGTAGGACCTTTCATGTGCCACTGGGTGCAAACTCCCTAGAAGGGAAAATAACCTAATTCAGGAGCATCCTTTCAGAATACTGCTCCATTTGGAAAAGAGGGAGAGATGAGGAGGAGGGAAGAGGAGAAAAGGTGGGTTGAGGGGGGAGCCCTTGGGCAGACAAACACCTACAGACCAGGTGCTCCTATCTGCTGAAAAGAGCCAGTATTTTCCTTTTTCTCTGAGGCTGAAGCGCACATTTCAGATAGGACACGCATCCGCTTATCAGGAGAACAGGCGAATATTTCCGCAACATAAGATTATTGTGGCGGCTACGATTTTCCTAACCTCCAGCTACATCCTCGCAACCAATCTCTCAAAGTGGAACAGCATACAAAATTTGCTCTCAGGTCTCCCCCCCCATACACACACACACACATAAACAATTTTGCATATATTTAAATCTCCTTTGCTGGTTTCCTTCTCCGAGTCCCCCGACCCCCCCCCCCAAAAAAGAAATTACAAAAATCCGTCATTTATCTCTTTTCCTTGCACCTCCATCTATCAGTGTTTCAAAGCCAGTCTCCTCGAATGTACAGCAGAGCCGGAGATGGGAAGCTTAATGGGAGTCTGCTCCTGACTGTGCAAACCCACACAGAGAGAGGACAGGAGCGCCTGCATTTGCATACATATTAAACGAGAGCAGTAAAAAATGCAGACATGCAAACCATTTGGACAAGGCTTGCCTCGGCAATGCGGCCTGCCAGGGAATCAATCTTCTGGTCTCTTAAAGGAAACCTGCTTTGGAAAAGGAGGCAAAGTCAGGAGGGGCTCTAGCTTGGAGAGGGAATTAAGGTCTGAGGGGAGAGGCATGTTCAATCTTCCAGGGGGGAGTTGGGCCTCCTGGTTCTCGTGACACTTTAATTCCAAGGCCAAGGGAGCAAGACAAGGAGAGGCAACTTAGTCTGCTCGAAAGAGCAGTGGACTCTGGGAATCAGGAGAGCAGCCTTCTAGCCCTAGCTCTACTATTAACTCACTTTGCAACCTTGAGCATGTACTTAACCTCCAGGAGCCATAACAGCTTCATTTGTAAAGATAGGGGGTGGGAGAGCTTGACCAAGGTGACCGTGAAGGTACCTTCCAGGTCTAACATTTTATATTTTATTTTGAAGGCAAAGTCGAGGCATTTGGATTCCCCTATCTTCCCTAACTCCTCATTCAATTCAACGAACACATATTAGGCACTTAGTATGCACAGGACTCTGTTCTAGGCTCTGGGGACACACAAAAAAAAAAAAAGAAAGAAAAAGAAAAAGGAGCTGGTTCCTGGACTCACTCCTTCATTCCACTTTTGGACAGCTCTAAATGTTAGCAATTTCTTTTCCCTGATATCAATTCTAAATTTTCCTCTTTGCAACTTCCACCCACTGCTTCTAGTTCTCCCTCTGGGGGCCAAAAGAACAAGTCTAATCCCGTTTCCATATGATATCCTTTTAAGTCCTTGAATACACCTATCACATCCCCCAGTCTTATCTTACCCAGGCTAAATATCCTCAGTTCCTTTTCCCATTCTTCATGTGGCATAGACATAGGTCCCTCCATTGTTCTGGTTGCTCTCCACCTGGACATTCTAGCTTACACGTGTCCTTCCTAAAATGTGATGCCCAAAATGGAGCACGATACTCCAGATGTGGTTCTGGCCAAGGCAGTGCATAGAAAAATGATCATTTCCTGATTCCTGGTAGCTGCACTTCTTCATGTAGCCTAAGATAATATTCATTTTTTTGGCTACCATATCCCACTGGTGACTCATACTGAATTTGCAGTCCATTAAAATCCTCAGATCTTTTTCCAGACAAACTGTTATCAAACTATACCTTGTCCATCTTGTATTTGTGAAGCTGAATTCTTGAACCCAAGTGTAAGACTACATTATTTATCCCCATTAAAGATTAGATTATTAGATTCAGCCCTACATTCTAGCCTGTCAAGACCTTAATGGATCCTGATCATCATCAAGGGTGTTAGCTATCCCTCCAAGTTATGTGTCATCAAATTTGATGAGCATGCCATCTATGTCTTTAAGTCATTGATGAATATGTTAAACATCATAGGGTCAAGCACATTTATTTAACATCCTGGGGACACCTTTTTTTCTGGTCTTTCAACCAGTTCTAGACTATATTCTTGTCTGTTGCACATCTCTCCATCTTTAATATAAGAATAGCATGAGATATTTTAGGAAATGTTTTGTTAAAAATCTAGATCAACTATATCTCTAGTGTTTCTTGTCAGCTAGCCAACTTCACTGAGCTACTAAAAAAAAAAAAAGGAAATAAGGTTAGTCTGATATGACCTGTCCATGGTGATGCTATACTGGTGCTTTATAATCATTGCTTCCTTTTTGATTCAGTCAATAAGCATTTATTAAATATTTACTATATGCCAGGTGCTGTGCTAAGTACTAAAGATACAAAAAGAGGCAAAAAAAAAAAAAACCAGTCCCTACCCTCAAAGAGCTCACAATTCAATGGGGGAGACAAGTGAACAGATATGTACAAATAAGCTACACACACACACACACACACACACACACACACACACATACACTATACATATGTGCATGTGATAAATAGGAAATAATTAAGAGAGGGAAGGCATTAGAATTAAGAGGGATTGAGAAAGACTTCTGCAGAAAGTAACATTTTGGCAAGAACTTGAAGCAAGCCAGAGGCACAGATGAGGAGAGTGTCCTACGAATGGGAGACAACCAGAAAACAAAATGCCTAGAGTCAAGAGATGGAGTATCCTTAACAGCAAGGATGCATTGTCACTGGATCCATTAATAATCGATTCTAGGATTTTCCTAGATTTTGAAATTATGCTCACTGGCATATAGTTTGTAGCTTCCATTTTCTTTCCATTTTTGAATACTTAGAAAATATTTGCCCTTCTCCAGTCCTACTATATTTCTCCTGTTTGCTACTATCTTTCAAATATTATTGACAATGGCTCAGTTCTTTCAGTACCCAAATGGATGGAGTCCATCTGGTCCAGGTCTCTTGAATTTATCAAGGGCAGCTAAGTTCCCTCTTATGATTTCTTTACTTTTAAATAACTCTTCATTATCCATTTTCGTTTTGTCCTTTCCAGTCCATAGGTCATCCTCCTTGGCAGAGAAAACAAAAGCAAATGTGAATTGAACAGCTCTGTCTTCTCTATATTGTCAGTTACTATCATTTCATCCACCTCAAGCAGTGGTCCTCTCCTTTCTTTGATCTTCCTTTTTTTCTCACAAGAGAGCTTTTAAAAAAATTTATCATTGTCACCAGCATCAGCTCATTCTAAACTCTAGCACTCCTAACACTATTGTTAAAGTATTGCATTTGTTTTCATCCTCAGTTACTGGCCCTTGCTTCCATCTTCTGTACAAATCTAAAATCTGAGTAGATTGGTGAGCCCTCCCACCCCATACATCCAAATTGGTCCCTTCAACCTACTCCCATTTTCCCTCCCCTTATTTTCTTCTCACTTCAAGGTTTCATTCTCGAAAGTTTCCCTTCCTTTCTGGGATCACTTTGCCCTGAAGAAGTTTAGTCCTCAGGATCCCACCTGTGCTTGCCCTGAATCTTTCAAAACCTAAAGCTTAAGTCAGAGTATGCTCAACAGTCGACTCTTTTTTCACACACTCTAGGGGAAAATGGCCACTTCCTCCACAACCTTTCTATTATTTCTACCCCAACAAATGGGGTAATTGGTGAGAATCACATCCACAACAGATGTCTCATTTCTTGTTGATTCCTCCATTCAATGGTGAAGAAGTTATTAGCTGCATTGCTTTGATGACAGAGAGAGAGAGAGAGACAGAGAGAGCATTCTAGTATAAATCTGAATAATTGAAGTCCCTTCTCACTATTCTATGATGTCTCTGCTAAGTGCCATCTCTAATTCAGCACATTCCAACAGAAGTAACAGCTGAGGAAAGACACTTATCTAGGAGGGTTACATGGAACTCATGATTCACCTAAGCTCTAAGTAGATCTACAATGATCCAACCCTGATGGAAAATAGGCAGACCCATTATTGACTTTTCTGGGGAAGAAGGCATCATCTCCAAGAAACTAACAAGGGGACTGCACATAGTAAGACTGCTTTCCTGCTCAGTACAGTGTTCTACATATAGTAGGCCCTTAGCAAATGTCTTTTGAATGAATATGTTGACTAATTGGTCTTATGTTTCAGATTCTGAGAGAAAGTTCTTTTTGTCATAGAATCACAGACTCTCAGAGTTGGAAAGAACTTCAGAGATCATTTGGTCCAACTTACTCCTGAGCCTGAATTGCTACCATATCATTGTCAAATAATTGTCATCCAGCTTGAAGACCTCCAGTGGGAGGGAACCCACAACCACCAGCCACAGCCTATTTCATTTTTGGGAGACTTATAATCAATAGAAAAAAGTTGTACTCAACATGAAGCCAAAATCAGCTTCTCTGAAATTTCTGTCAATTGCTTCCAGGATCATGCCCTGGGGTAACGAACAAATCTTATCTCTCTTGCATGTACCAGTCTTTCAAATACTAGAAGACCATTATTATATTTCCTCTGAATATTCTCTTCCATAGACTAAAGAGACCCAAGTCCTCCAATATTCCTAACATAGCATGTTCTCTTACCCTCCTCTAGATGCATGCTAACATGTCAATGTTCTTCCTGAAATGTGACTCCAAGAACTGGTCCTATCAGAGTAGAGGACATAGAAGCTATCACCTTCTTAGATTCTGGATTTTCTTTTTTATCATGAACTTAATTATCAGCATACACAAACATTTCAACATACAAAGACAAAAAAATGGAATCATATATCAAACTGTGAACTTGTTATGAACACAGCCCATTTTTTAAAAAGGCATATTAAACTGAGCAAGGTAGTAACAAAACTGCTGTTTGTGTCCCCTTCTGAACTTTTTTTTCTGTATAATTTTTAGTGTTTAATGGTACCTTTATTTCTTTTTTTAATGTCTTTCTTAATGAAGTCCAAGATCACATTAGCTTTTTTGTCTGCCATTTCACACCATTGACTCATAGTGACCTTTCAGTCCACTAAACTAAAACTCCCAGGGACTGTGTGAGGCTCTGGGAATGCCACAAAAATGAAACATGCCCTCCAATAAAGGTGCTTACAGTCTATTGAGGGAAACATGCGCATATATAAGTCCTTCCCTCAGGAAACTTCTAAGGAAATCTTGTATCAGTCCTGGATTCCAGCCACCTGCCTGAGGCCTCTTTGCCCCAGGGTCTTCTCCAGTGCTCCAGAGGCCTTTCTTGGATAAGACCCACTCAAAATTGCCAGTTCCTGACTCTTGTCCAGACTTCCCCAGCTTGTTTCCTTTATCTGTTCCTGGCTTCTTGGGCTTCAAAAGACCATCACCATCTGCTCTGAGGTTGGACCTCAAAGGAGTCCCTTGAACATCTGATCACCTATCTCCCTTAATAGACCTTTCTCCAGCCACTGACTGTCTGCCTGGATGCATTCCTTAATGGTTAGCATAGCATTCTTCTCCTATTCTCCCTTACCCATCGCAGTGATTCTGAAGCCCCTCCCCCACTTATCATTGTACACACCCCATTCCCCATTCCCAGATGTTTACTCATCCCCTACCATCCAATACCCAACTCCAGATCTACCCGACCCTTTCACTATTCTAGAATGCCTGCTCTACAGTTATCAAGTTAGCTTTCATCTAAAACTTTTTCTTTTTCCACTTCCTCCAATTTCTGGCTCTCACAAGACTTGGCTCCCTCCTGGTAACACAACCTCCCTCACAACTTTTTGAGCCCTCCTTCCTTCGCCCCTTATAGAACCAGTTCAACTCTATGCTGTCTTCTATACTTGAGTTCCTTACTTGTTCTACCACTTAGTATATCTTGCCAAGCTCCAGCCTTGGTTTACTCCCACCATCCCTTGCTTTTACTCCTACTCACGTGCTACTGAACAAAATGGAGAAAATCACAAACCACACTGACCAGGTCTGCACCCTTTCAGCCAAGGACCTTGCCTCACACTTCACCAAAAAAATTTGAGGCCATTCAGCAAGAGCTCCTCTTCTTCCTTCATCCCCATTGCATGTTGCTCAGTTGTCTTCCCCCTCTATTTCCCCTTCCACCCCTGTCCCACATGAAGAGATGGTCCTTCTCTTTGCCCAGGCAATCCCCTTCATATACATAACTGATCCCATCCCATCTTGTCCAGGAGATTGCCACCTCTATCACCCTCACTCTCTCACTGTCTGCTTGCTACTTCACTATTTCCTACAAGCTTATTCCTTCCCCATCCTAAGTGGGAAAAAACCTTCCCTTGATTGTACCATTTTTAGTAGCTATCATCCAATATCTTTCCTCCCTTTAGTGACTAAGTTCTTGAGAAAAGTTATAAAGATAGAAGGGATATCATGTGCAAAGAACAAGTCAGCTAGTTTGGCTGGACCACAGAGTATATGAAGTGCAGTCATGTGTATTGTGTCTAAGACCCCTGAAATCTGTCTCCTGACCCCACTATTTGACTAAAACTGCTCTAAGGTTTGTTTGTTTCTTTAACAATTTCTTGTTTGCTGACTCTGTCAATGGAACCATCATCCTTCCAGTCAAACAGGTTTGGATTCTACTCTCCCTCACTCCAGCCATTCAATCTTTCAAATCTAGCCCTACAGCCTTTAGATCTGTCCCCTTCTCTCTATTCCCACAGCCACCCCTCTAGTTCAAACTCTAATCATCTCTCACCTAGACTTTGCAATAATTTCTTAAATGGTTTCACTACTTCTAGTCTCTCCCATCTTTAATCTATTCTCTGTTCAGCTGTCTAGCTAATATTCCTAAAGCACAGGTCTGACCCACGCCACTCCCCCCACTCAAAAATTCCATTGGTTCACTATTACCTCTAGGACCAAGAGCCAACTGCATTTAAATCCCTTCACACTCTGGCCACAACCTTTCTTTATTGACTTTGTGTGTGGATAAAAGGAGATGGATGCAAGAAATGTTGGGGAGTTGGACTCAACACATCATGACACCTGATTGCAACACTCATTGTGTAGAGTGAGAGAGATGGAGAAGTCAAAGATGACTCTGAGCTTGTGAACCTAGGTGACGGGGAGGTTGATTGTAGTGATTTATCAGAAGACTCCAAGGTTTATATATCAAGCCCAAATCTCTGTCCTGAATTTTAGTCCCACATCACTAACTACCTTACCTGTTGAACATATCCGATTAGACATCCGGTAGACACCTCAAATTCAACATATTCAAACCAGAACTCATTTTCCCCCCAAACCTTCTACTCTTCCTAACTACTCTATTTTTGTCAATGGCACCACTAACACTGTAGTCTAGTCAAATAGGTTTGTAACTTCAGAGGCAGCATCTACTTTTCCCTTCATATCAAACCAGTCACCAACATTTGTCAGTTCTATCTCTTTGACTTATTTTGCATCCATTCCCCCTCTCTCCATTCACACAGCCACCACTCTTGTTCAGGCCTTCCCCAGCTCTCTCTCGCTCTCTCTCTCTCTTGCTCTCTCTCGCTCTTTCTCTTTCTCTCTCTCTTTCTGTATGTATGTGTGTCTATCTGTCTATCTTTCTGTGTCTCCAATCAAGCCTCCACACAGCTAGTAAATTTCTGACTATTATTCCCTGCCTCAAGAAGCTCCCATGGCTCCCTCTCGCCTCCAGGATAAACTATTAACTCTTCTATTTTGGCTGTAAAGCCCTTCACAATACAGGTCCACTCTGCCTTTCCAGGCTTATCAAATTTTATTTCCCTTTACCCAATCTATAGTCCAGTCTCATGAATCACATTCCATCCCTTGTTTCTAGACCTCTGCACATACTGTCCCCCATGCCTGGTATGGATTCTTTACTTACCTCCCCCACTTAGAATCCTTAGCATCCTTCAAAGCTCAGCTCAGATACTACCTCCTACAAGAAGCCTATCCTCATTCCCCTAGCTGTTTCTGTTCTCCCTCCAAAAATTTTTTTCTGTATGTATTTTGCATTTAATTTTCTATGAACATGAGGTTCCCACCCCATCCCCCATTAGAATATCAGCTCCTTAAGGAGAAAGAAAATGACTGGCACATGAGAGTTGCTTAAATACATGATTATTGAATTGAATGGAACTGAGTCTTGAAGGACTGATCTTTCTCCATTTCATTAAAGGAAACCAGGAAGGCCCAGTATGTTTCCTATATTTGCTATACTGAAGTCCATAATCAAATCCATTTCTTCTTCTACAAGAATTCTGGCAGAATTCTGGAATGTGTTAGTAAAGGGATGGTTTGTGAGCCTTTTCGAAGGGAAGCTGTGATCAGTAAGAGCCAGCACAGCCTCATCAGGAAGAAGCCATGTCAGTCTAACACCACTTCCTTTTTTTGACAGAGTCACTAGACTGGTAGATCAGGGGGATTCTCTAGGCATAGTGTGCCCAGATTTCAGCATCTGATAAAATTTCTTGTGCTATATTTAACAACAAGTTTCAATGATTATTAAGGATTAAGTGATTATATTATGCCAAGCACTGGGATTGCAAAGACAAAAATGCTTTCCAGTTTACAAAGTATTTTATAACCAGTACATCTCCCTAATGCTCACAACTACTCTTTAAAGTAGGCAATGTTCAGGTAGTGTTAGCCCCATTTTCCAGATGAGGAAACAGTCAATTGACATTAAGTGATTTGTCTAAGATCAGAAACCAGGATGTTTAACCTAGGTCTTCCCACAGATCCAATGTTCTTTCCATTCTCCACACACTATCTATTTACTTGCTTGCTTTCATCTTTTAAAAATGCTCTTGAGATTTTCCTTTAAGAGGTCCCTTTGAGAAGCACCAGCAGCAAATTTCTTTGAGAGCCTAATGTATGTGAAGCACAGTGGTAGGAAAACTACCTAATAAAAGTTACATTCTCCAACCTCAAGAAACTTAATGTTGAAAGAAAGATAAGACATGTATACACATGCACACACAGAGAGACACATGCAAAGATACAGTATCAAAGAATGTTAAAGTTGAAAGAAACCTTAAAGATCATTTAATCCAAACTCCACATTTTAAAGATGAGGAAACTGAGACCCAGAAAGATTGAATAATCTGGTCAAAATCATACCTGCTTATAAGTGCTGGGATTTGAAGCTGAATCTTCTGAATCAATCATTCAAATGCATTTGGTTAATGTCAAATAAGGAATAAAGACAAAAAGTATTTTAAGGGCAGAAAGGAGGGAGAGATCACTGTAGGGTATAGACTGAAATCAGGGAAAGCTTCATAGAAGAAGCAAGATTTGGGTTGAGCTTTGAAGGATGGGTAGGACTTAAGTAAGTGGAAGGGGAGAGTGGTTCCAAGTGAGGGGAACAAATGATGACCGAGTAAGATGCTCGATCTGATCTTAGGACAGTAAGGTAAAGATGGTGCCAGCTTGGTCCAAGCTGCCCAGCCCCTAAACCATGAACCCAGTTTCTCTAGAGATAATATATGCAAAGTCTCTGGATATGATCCTATGCCCTGCTCAGGATATTAGCCCTGGAACAGGATAGAGACTTTGGAAAGGCCATTTGTTTTGGTTCCAGGTACAAGAAGTCTATCAACATTGACTTTCATACAACTTAAACCATCTGGGTGTCTGCTCAAGCCTTCAGTCTTTGACTGTCCATATGAAACTACTGCTGAGATGGGAAGAACGTTGAACTGAGAGTCAGGGGACCCAGATTCTAGTTCCAGCTCCTCCACCAATTCACTTGTTGACCTCCAGCAAGTCATTTTTTGTCTCTGGATCTCATTTTCCTCATTCATAAGAGGAGCTAAGGGCTCAGTGTATAGAGCAACAAACCTGGAGTTAGGAAGACCTGAGTTCAAATCTGCCCTCAGTCACTTAACCCTGTTTGCCTCACTTTCCTCATCTGTAAAATGAGCTGGAGAAGGAAATGGAAAAGCACTCCAGTATCTTTGCCAAGAAAACCCTAAATGGAGTTGTGAAGAATCAGACACAACTAAAACTGAACAACAACAAAAATGAAGGAGTTAAGCTAGATGGTCTCTAAAGGTCCCTTCTAGCTCTAGAATACTATGAATTTCTGCAAACTAAATCAGTGGTTTTTCTCCATTCTGTTTCTCTCTATCTTCCTTTTTCTATATTTCTTTGCATCTTGGTATGTAAGCTTTTTTCTCTTTCTCATTTCCTCTCTCCCACTATCTCTCTCTGTCTCTCTCTGTCTCTCTCTCTCTGTGTCTCTCCTTTGTTTAATTCTCTCCTTCTGTATGCCTTTCTTTCTTCTTTGTCCCTCTCAGTGTTTGTCTCTCATTTGTTCTTTGCTTCTGTGTTGCTGCCTCTCTCCTCTCTTCTATTTCTCTCACATTCATCTCTCACTCTTTGCATTTCTCCTTCCTTTTTCATGATCTCTCCCTCCATGTATCTCTCAGTCTTTCATCTGTTTGTCTCTCTATATTTGTCTCTCACCTCTGTCTCCTTTTCACTTGCTCTCTTTCCTTCCCTTTCTCCCTTTGTCTCTTTCTCTCCCTCCCCTCACATTTTTCCTTCTCCCTTTCTCCTTCAGTATGTGTCTCTCCTCTCTTTCACATTCTCTTTCTCTCCCTCTCTCTCCTTTTCTCTCTCTCCTTCTCTGTCTCCCTCTCCTCTCCCTCTTTCTCTCTCCTCTCCTTCTCTCTCTCTTTTTCTATCTCTCCCCCTCCTTGTCTCTCTCATCCTGCATGTGTGTTTCTTCTCTGTCTCTGCCTATAGTTCCCTCTCCCTTTTTGTATATATCCCCATTCTAGCCCTCTACAAGCATATAGAGAATGTACATCAGCTTCTGCAACCCAACCCTGTCTGTTCCCTTGTTTGGCTGCAGCCAGGGCTGTGGGTGCTTAAGGAAACTGCCAGAGTGAGAAGCAGAAGAGGAGAGCACTGAGTTACAGGAACAGAGACCAATTTCACATCCTACTCAGTGGATTGCTCAACACAGAGTATCAAGCAGAAGTTGTTCCCCCGGCCTACTGGCCGGCCCTACCACCCACAGCCTCTCTCCGCATTGCACACATTCCAAGCAAACCTCGAAGCACAGCAGCCCCGGAAAGGGGGAACTGCAGCAGACAGCAGCACCAAGGCCAATGGAGCCAGAAATATTTAACCCTTTCGCCACAGCCGTTCTCTCCGAATCTACCTTCTGCTTTTGGAAACTGGGCTGTGCTCTCTGCCCTCTCTTAATCAGCTGTCCACAGAACAGCAGCAGATGGAATGGGACACTGCCAAGAGGAGAGAGACAAGGGAATTGGGCTGCTAGGCTCCTGAATTCCTTTCCACAAATGGCATTTTAGCAAGCATACATTAAATGCCTACTGTGTACAAGATGTTATGCTAGATCCTAGAGATACAAAGATGAATTTTGAGAGTACTTACATTCTAATGAGATGGGAACACCATTTAAATAGATAAATAAAGAATAAGTAAACCAGATTTAGAAATACTAATAACTGGGGAGGGGGGTCAGAAAAGGCTTCTTGTAGAGGACAGCTCTTTCAGTGAACTTTGAAGGGGTCTGAGCATTCTCAGAAGCAGTGGTGAGGAAGGGCTGCATTGCAGGCATGGAGTCAGGAGATGGGGAACTGGGTTGAGGGGAACAGTCATAGGGTAGTTGGGCTGGAATGGAGAGTGTATGAAGGGCAGTGTTGTGTTCCAAACCCACTCACTTGTTGGATGAGATTAGGTAAATCTTTTCTGGTACCTGAATCTCAATTTGTCAGTTCAGTTCAACACTTACTGAATGTCTGCTATAAGGAAGGCCTGGATGACATCTAGTGCTGGAGGGATACTGGAGGAAGAATGAACAAAATGCAATCCCTGCCCTCTGGGAGCTTCCTATCTAGGCAGGGAGATAAATATGGACAAACCCTTATCACATGAGACAGTGTGATAAGTGCCCCAAAAGAGGCAGGAAATGCTAGGGGAGGGTTCCATAGCAGGTCCTACTTCAGAATCCCCAGAATGTTGCAACATCAGCTCCAGGGCTCTAAGAGCCTCATGGCTTCACTGGTAGAGCTTGATCCTTTAAGAGAAACAAGGAAGTAGTCTACCTAGCTGTGCAAACAAAAGCAAAAAAAAAAAGACATTGTTTTAAATTGCTGCTCACAGGATATTCATACTCATGTTTCTAATTCTAGTCTGTATATGTCTCTCTGTAGATGGGATAGTAGTGTTGAGCTCCCCTCATACCCATGCTGGTTGTTACTAGGCATACATACTCCTGTTTCAGAGTAAGGTAGAAAACATGTATAGGACTAGTTCCCCCTAACTAGACCATGAACCATCCAAGGTTAGAGAACAAGTCTTCTAAGAAGAATCTTCTAAGAATCTAAGAATCTCATAATAAGCCTCCCATTCTACCTAAGCCCTCCTCGAAGCTAGGTAATACAGGGAATGGATCACTGAAATAAGGAAGACCTGAGTTCAAATCCAGCCTTAAACACTTGGTAGCTATGTGGTGATAGCAAATCACTTAACCACTGTCTGCCTCAGTTTCCTCATAAATGTGGAGATATTTCCTCATAAAATGAAGATAACCATAGCACCTATCTCTCAGAGTTTGGTGAGGATCAAATGAAACATTCATCAAATATTTAGCTCAGAGCCTGACACATAGTAGACTCTTAATAAAGGCTTGTTTCTTTCCTTTCTTCCTTCCCTTCTCTCCACCACTCCCACCCCAGGCTCTGAAAACAGTAAGTGTCTAATAAATGTTGTTGCCAATCATAGAATGTCAGAGCTGGGAGGGACTTCAGAGATCATCTAATCTGACCTATTCATTGTAAGAATGAAGAAGTAGGAACCCATATAATGTCTGACATTTATATAGCACCTTAAAATTTGCAAAGTGCTTCACATTTATGATCTAATTTGATCTTCACAACAACGCTGTGACATAGGTACTACAGACATAGACAAGGAAGCTAGGGCTCAGAGTAGCTATGATTTGCTCATGGCCAGAGAAATGGCCGTTTTCAGATTTGAGCCCAGTCCTTCCTGACTACAGAACCAGCACTCCATTCACTATGCCAGAACACTATAGAGATGCACCAACTGAGCCAATATCAGATAGTGAGCTGAGGTTATCAACTGATTACCAATTCCTGTTCACTAGACTCAAAAGTAAGTTAAGGTATGAACTCCGAATGCTAACACCAAGAATGCTACATGAAGGACTGTAGTTGGGAAGGGGGGCAGTTAGTGTGACAGGAAAATAAGGTGATCCTAGTTCAATGTATGCAATTTTCACTGATATCAACAAAAAGTTGATGACCTGGAATTCTCATCTCTCCACATATCTCACATTTATGTGCTCATTTTGTGTAGTCTAGAGATACTAAAGTCAAAAAGGAATGAGATCTAAACCCATCAGTTCATTCAGTTCTCTCCTCTGACCACAATTTCCTGCTCTTTTCTCTCTCCTATTACCCTACACCTCTATAGCTATTCTTTATTCTTATTATAATCTTTGGACCTTCAATTTTTGCTTATGCTCCTGGTCTAGCAAGTCTGTTCCTGCTTCAGTTTGCCAGTCAAACATTTATTGAGTGCCTACTATATGCTAGGAACTGTGCTAAGCATTGGGGATACAAAGAAAGGTAAAAGAAAGCCCCTGCACTTCAGCAGCTCAGTCTAATGGTGGAGAAAACATGTCAATAACTGTGTATGAATAAGCTATATACAGGATAAAAAGGGAATAATCAACCAACAGAGGGAAGGCACTAGAATGAAGGAGGATGGGGAAAGACTTCCTGTGCAAGGTGATATTTTAGCTGGTTTTTGAAGAAAGCCAGAAAGTTGGGAGATAAAGATGAGGAGGGAGAGCATTCCAGTCACAGGGGACAACAAGAGAAAATGTCCAAAGTCCAAAAATGGAGTGTCTTCTTCTAGCAACTAGGCCAGCGTCACTGGATCACAGAGCACAGAGTAGGGTGTAAGGTATAAGAAGACAGAAAAGGATGGGGGTGGGGAGGTGGAGCAGGTTATGAAAAGCTTTGAATGTCAAACAGAGGATTTTATATTTGATCCTGGAGGTGATGGGGAGCCACTGGAGTTTATTGAGAAAGGGGATGATGTAGTCACACTTGCATTTTTTTATTTCTTTTTTTATCAAATGCTTTAACTTCTAGTTTACAACATTCATTGCCACAAGATTTTGAGTTACAAATTTTCTCCCCGTTTTTCCCCTACCCACCACCCCAAAATAGCAATCCCACTAGATATCCCCTCCTCCAATCTGCTTTCTTCCATATCTTCTCCCATACCGCCTCCAATTTACCAGCAGGGCATGGTGAATCTCTATGCCCATGCCTGTATATCTTATTTCCCAGTTACATGTAAAATAATATTGATAGTAGTATAAATTGTTTTTTTTTTCTTTTATTTTATTTTATTTTATTTTTTAAACAAATACTTTATTAACTTCTGTTTTACATCATTCATTTCCGCCAGGTTTTGAGTTACAATCATTTTCCCCCCATTATTCCCCTACCCAGCCTCCCAGAATAGCAGTCCCACAAGATATCGGTTCCTCCAATCTGCTCTCTCCCATACCTTCTCCCATACCCCCATCGACTTTTCCATTAGAGGAAGATGAATCTTTGTGTCCCAATGCCTGCAAATCTTATCTCCCAATTATAGGCAAAGGAGTATTAATAATAATATTTATATATATATATTTGAAACATTTAATGTTACGACCTCGAATTTCAGATCCATTTCCTTCCTCCCTTGTCACCCATTCCTTCTTGGGATATAAGTAATTCAGTATATGTTGTACATGTCTAGCTATGCAAAACATTATCATAGTAGATATATTGTTCAAGGCTGCTTATAATTTCCTCCCACTCATCCCACCCCCCACCTGGTCCATTCCCTACATGATCCTGTCCCTCTTCTATAGTGGGTACTTCCAACCTCCCCTCACCCCAAGGATGCCCTCCCATCCATCATCCCTCCTCTCATCCCCCTTCCCCTATCCTGCTGCAGGTTGAGATATCCCATTTAGTATGTATGTCATTTTCTCCCTGAACCAAATTCAATGTGAATGTGGTTTTGCCTTTTTAGCCTTCCTTATTCTCCCCCTCCTTTGCACCCACTTCCCCACATGAGATAGTTTACCCTACCATGTCTCTCCCCATCTCCTCTTGCCACTTTCCTCTCTCACCTCATAATTTCATCCCTTGAGTACTCTCACTTCCCAACAAAATCAACCTATGCCCTCTATCCATATATAACTGTAACCATATACACACACATTCACATATGTATTCGTATGACCACACCCCCTTCTGCCATTATTTTCATAATGAGAAAGATATCATCAGTCACAGATATTGCTTTTCCATATAGGAATGTAAATAGTTCAGCTTTGATAAGTTCCTTTTGATTTCTTTTCCCTGATTACCTTCTCAGGAATCTCTTACTTCTTGCGTCTGGATGTCAAATTTTCTATTCAACTCTGGTTTTTCCTCAAGAATGCTTGAAAGTCCTCTATTCCACTGAATGACCCTATTTTCCCCTGAAACAAAATACTCAGTTTTGCTGGGTAGGTGACCCTTGGGTTCATTCCCAGTTCTTTTTGCCCTCTGGAATATCATATTCCATGCCCTTCGATCCCTCAGTGTAGAAGCTGCCAGGTCCTGGGCTATTCTGATTGTGTTTCCACAATATTGAAATTGTTTCTTCCTGGCTGCTTGTAGTATTTTCTCCTTGATCTGGGGATTCTGGAACCTGGCTATAATATTCCTGGGAGTTTTCTTTTGGGATCTTTTTCAGGAGGTGATCGGTGGATTCTTTCAACCTCTATTTTGCCCTCTGGATCTAAAACATCAGGGCAGTTTTCCTTGAGAATTTCTTGAAGGGTGATTTCTAGGTTCTTTCCTTGATCATGGCTTTCAGGTAGTCCAATAATTTTTAAATTGTCTCTCCTGGATCTATTCTCCAGGTCAGTGGTTTTTCCCATGAGATATTTCACATTGCCTTCTAGTCTTTCGTTTGTTTGGATCTGCTTAACAGCATCTTGATTTCTCATAAAGTCACTAACTTCCATTTGCTCCAGTCTAACTCTGAAGGAATGAATCTCCTCAGTGAACTTTTGAGATTCTTTTCCATCTGGCAAATTCGACTTTTTAAGGCATTCTTCTCCTCATTGCCCTTTTGGGCCTCCTTTGCCATTTGAGTTAGTCTATTTTTTAAAGGTGTTGTTTTCCTCAGTCAGGCTGTTGACCCTCATTTCATACTTTTCCTGCATCCTTCTCATTTCTCTTTCTAATTTTTCCTCCACTTCTCTTATTTGATTTTTAAAGTCCTTCTTAAGGTCCTCTATGGCCTGCAACCCGCTCATGTTTTCCCCTGGGGCTTTGGAGCAGGACTTCTGACCTCACAGTCCTTTTCCTGCTCTATGCCCCCAAAATAGGAGTCTAGGGTTGCATTTTTCTGTTTCCTTTGCCTTGGCATGTTGCCACTTAATTGCTTGACGTTTGGGCTTGTTGCCACACTATGGCTTTAAGGCCAGATAGAGGAATTTTCGTCCCAAACGTGTGGGGGCAACTTCCGTTTCTGGCAAGCTGTAAACCCACCCACAACTTCCACCCTAGATCACAATCCAGATCCAGGGAGGTTAAAGCAAGAGCGATTACCCCCCAAGACTGATCGCTGGATCTCCCCGCGATTTGTAGGCTGGGAGCCGGAAATGCCTCTGAAAACTACACAGTGGCGTGTCTCCTCAGCAGCTTCTAGCCCCCAGGGGAGGGAGCTGACTCATTCCCCAAATACAGGTCCCAAAGTCCATAGGACACTAACCTCTTACTTTGTCCTAGGCAAGTCTATGTTGAAAATTCTGGGGTCGCCACAGTTCCTGGTGTTCTGGGGTTCCTCCAGCCGGCTGCTGGCCCTGCCGCCCTGGGGCTAAAACCTCGGCTCACGTGGACCTGGGTTCGGCTCGGCTCAGCTCCTGCGCTCTGAGCTCTGGGCTCTGCGCGCTGCCGGCTCCCAGACCGCTGCGCTGTTCCTTCCTGCAGGGTGCTGGGCTGTCCTCAGTGGGAGGTTAGCTTCTCTGTGTCGTTCTGTGGGTGCTGGGGCTCCAGAAGTTTTTCAGAGTGCTTTTTTACATAGTTTGTGGAGAATCTGGGGGCAGAGAGGCTTGGACGAGCTGTTTCTACTCCGCCATCTTGGCTCCGCCCCCCCTATAAATTGTTTTTTAAACATTTTATTTTAAAACTTTGAATTCCAGATTCATTCCCTTCCTCGTTCAGACTTGCATTTTTAAAAAATTACTTTGGTAGAGAAGTGAAGGATGGACTAGATCTAAGAAAGACTTGTGGCAGGCAGACCCATCAGCAGTTATTGTAATAGTCTGGGCATGAGATGATAAGGGCCTGAACTAGGGTGGTCACAGTTTCAGAGGAGAAAAGGGCACATGTGCAAGTGTTGGGAAGGTAAAATCATGATAGAAAGTGGAGAGTCAAAGCTGACACCCAGGTTGCAAACTTGGAAGACTGGGAGAGGACTTCCTAGGTAATAGAGAAGTTAGGAAGAAGGGAGAGTTTGTGAGAAAAGGATATTGAGTTCATTTTGGGGCATGTTGAGTTTAAGATTTCTATGGAACATCTAATTCAAGATGTCCAATAGGCAGATAAAGATATGAAACTGGAGGGATTGGGACTGGATAAATAGATTTGAGAATCATCAGCTCAGAGGTGAAAATCTAATCCATGTGAGTTGATGAGCTCGCCCAGGAAAGTAGAGGGAGAAGAAAAGGAGGCCCGGGAGAGACCATTGTATGCTATAATAAGGGAAAGCTTCTGAGAGGGAGTGAGATTTGGGCTGAGCCTTGAAGGATGGGTAGGACTTAAATACATGACAAGGAGAGGGAGGTAGTTCCAGGTTGGCAAATGTCATGAACAAATGTCCTTCAAGACCTCCTTCATCTGATCCTAGAATACATTAGCAAAGATAGTACCAGTTTACTCCAAAGCTAGTGAACAGGCAAGACTCAAATGAGCATCCATCAGAGCCTAAGAAGTGGTCGGGTAGGTAGGAGGAGAACCACAAGAGAGCAGTAACATGAAAACCTAGAGAGAAGAAAGTATTAAGGAGAGTTGAGCCTTGATGGAATCTGAGGATTCTCAGGGGCAGAGGTGGGAAAGGAGTACATTACAGACATGTGGGACAGCCTGTGTAAAAGCATGGAGGTGGGAGATGGAAACCACCATAGGCTAGTTAGGCTGAACTGCTCCCTGTTCTCTTGGGCTTCTCTGTTGCTTCCCATCCTTCATGCTTGGAATGGTCTCCCATCTCATCTTCATGTCCCTCTTCTCCACAAAGCATTAACCCCAACCCCACTCTCTATCTCTATCAGTTACATTGATTTAGAGCTGGAAGATACCTTAGAGAACATGAAGTCCAACCTCCTCATTTTGCAGATCAGGAGACTGAGGTCCAATAAGGTTAAATTGTTTGCCCAGAGTCACATAGCTAATGTGTCTGAGTCAGGATTCAAACTTTGATCTTCCTAACTCAATGTTCAATGTACTTTGAACTCTACCCTGAGGTCCCCTAGCTCTGATAGGTGGACTTTCACCTTATCTTGCCAGGAACCAGGTCTCCATGCTACTTCCCAGCCATGCGAAACTCAAGCCATGATCCCACCCATTACAACCTTGGCGTTGGCCCCCGAATCCCCCAGCTCTGATAAATGAGTTTTCATCTTATCTTGCCTGGAATCAGACCTCCATATCACTTCCCAGCTATAGTCACAATATGGTACCTCTAGTATATCCCACTGACAACCTCTCCCAGTTCCCCTTTTTGTGATGTCTTCCCCCTTTAGAATGTAAGCTTCTTATAGGCAGAGATTGTTTTGTTTGCCTGTATTTACAGTCTCAGTGCTCAGCATAGTAAGCACTTCGTTGTACATAGTAAGCACTTCGTTAGCCCTTTAGCTAGCTAGCTATCCCCACGATGCCATGCTACCTTCCTCAAGAGCCCTCTCTCACTAGAATAAAAGGAACCTCCCTAGAGTTTGACGGAGGTCACTAGGGACAAATAAAAAAATATTACAGCTCTATATAGTCCCATTTACAAACTTATGGAACTCATTACCTCAAGAGATGGTTCAGGTTAAAACTATAAATAGGATCAAGAAGGTTTTAGTGAAACTCTAGGATGACAGAAATATCACAAATTATGGAGGGAAACTAGAAATGGTCAGAGCACATTCCCTTATGTACTGGGTTTTGCATCATGGAATCAATACTTTCTCCAAATTATCCTTTGTTATCCCAGCTAGAAATGAAGTACAAGGCTAGATGGATGATGAATCTAACCCAGTGTGTTCATTCTTAGTTTTGCCCTCCCTCACATTTTTCATTCCTTCCCCTCCCCCTCTCCCACACCTCCAAGTATGCCTTTTCAATGTTTTTGTGAGGCTAGTTCAAGGTTTTTCCCCACTAAAGTATTCCCTCTTTCCAGAGAGAAACATCAGCAAAAACCAAAGATGCCAAGTTTGAAGAATCATGGAAGAAGAGGCCTTAGAGAACATCTCATCCAACCCTTTCATTTTAGAGAGTTAAAGCACAGACTTGCCCAAGGTTCCATAGCTAGTGAAAGAACTAGGACTCCAATTCAGATCTCCTGACTCCAAATACAATGTTCTTTCCATAGGTTCTATGTAATAGAAAAAATATCATTCTACTCTAGTAGAATTTTAAATTTCTTTTTATCTCACCACAACCACCATTACCCATTGCCAGTACTCAAATGACTCACTTTCCTAGTTTCTTCATTGATAAAATGAGGAGGTTGGATCTTATCTCTCAGATCCCTTTCTATTCCAATTCCTTGTGATTCTGACATTCTTGATCTTTGCTGATATTGTCATCTGGAAAGGGGGTATTTTTGAGTAGTGAATTCTTGAACTAGCCTCATAAAGACATCATGTGGTGTTGGGTAGAGGTGGAGAAGAAGAAGTATGAAATAATGTGAGAGAAGGTGAACATGAGTATGGCCACACTGGGTTGGATTCACTATCCACCCTGCCTTGTGTTCTGTCTCTAGCTAAGAACACAAAAAAATGATTTAGAGAAGGTCTTACTTTGGTCCAAGCATTCTGGGATTCTATAATGTGTTTGGAGAATTGAATACCTCTGTACCTTGGGCAGTGGAGACAGGGAGTTATTTGGGCAGTGTAGGGACAGCCTCCTTCCCACCCCCTCAACCATCACCTCCAAGTTCTAACTTGCTTGTTGTGGCCTCCAGGGGAAAATGCTAAGTTAAGTGTCCTCTGTTGAAAATCTTGTTCAGACATGAAGAGGTTTGAGGGGGTCTCTCTCCATGCCTCTACATGCTCCTAGCAATTAACATGGGTGAGAGATGGTGGAGTATCACTCTAGCCCTCATACACATTACTTCTAAAATAGAAGTGAGAAAGGATCCCAACTCCATTCTCTGGGACCAAATCAGAGTTCGTTCTCAGCAAATGAATTCAAATGATTCCTTCTTCCAATTCGGCTTTATAAGCAGAATTCCCATTTCCTCCAGTAAGTCCTCCCTGACTAACTTGAAATGAGGTAATCACCCCCAAAATATCAAACTAGTATCTTCCCTTACTCTCTCTGAATCACTATCATCTGATTTATCCTATAAATTAAAAGACAGAGATCATGTGTATACAAGCAGCATCCTTCATCATTACAAATATTAAAGTCATCTTGTGAGTTTAATATATATGTACTACATTTCTTTTTTTACTGCATATGCTATAGATCAAAACTTCATTTATTATTTTTAATTGTCTTGACTTAATGTAATGAAGAATATGTTAATTATACAGATTAAACTTAAAAGTATTTTCTGTGTTGGGGCAGCTAGGTGGCACAGTGAATAGAGCACCAGCCCTGGAGTCAGGAGGACCCAAGTTCAAATCTGGCCTGACATCTCTATTCACTTAACACAAAAACTAGTCATATGACCTTGGGCAAGTCGCTTAACACCAATTTCCCTACCTTCCCCCCTCCAAAAAGAAAAAAAAGTATGTTCTATAAGCTTTTTCCCATAAAGCCAGTTGTTAAACATTTACCAACACATCAGTGATTAAAAGAGAATACTAATAACAATGGTTATTTTCATTATTACTAACAAAAATTAATTTTACGATGTTATTATAGTAGACCCCATCTGTAAACTAAGATGGTCCCCACTCAATTTGAAACAAATTATAGTATATGAGCGTAATGAAATATTATTGTTACACAAGAAATGAAATGCACAAATGTAGAGGAAACTAGGAAGAGCTTTATGAACTGTTGCAATTAAATAAACAAAACTAAGAAAATAGTTTTCACAATGGCAACAACATTATGGAGGTGACTTTCAAAGACTTTAAATTTTTAATTAATGGAATGATAAAACACAAGTCAGGAAGAAAGAAGTTGGATCAAGCCACCCACCTCTTTTTTTTTTTTTTTTGCTTCCTAAAACAAGGGATTCTTTATTTAGTATTTTAGTTTTTCCCCAAATACATGTAAAAACAATTTTAATATTCATTTTAAAAACTTTGAGTTCCAAATTTTTTCCTTTCCTCCCTCCCCACTACTCTCATTGGGAAGGCAAGCAATTCCATATAGGTTATACATGTGTAGTTATGCAAAATATATTTCCAAATTAGTCATGTTGTGAAAGAAAACAGACCAAAAAAAAAAAAAACCTCAAGAAAAATTTTTAAAGTTTTAAAATATGCTTCAGTCTTTATTCAGACACCATTAGTTGTTTCTCTGGGGATAAATAGCATTTTTCATCCTAAGTCCTTCAGAGTTGTCTTGAATCACTGTATTGCTGAGGATAGCTAAGTCATTCAAAGCTGATCATATTACAATACTGCTGTTACTTTGTAAACAGTGCATTTCATTTTGCACCAAATCATCTAAGTCTTTCCAGGTTTTTCTGGGAGCATCCTACTCATCATTTCTTATAGAACAACAGTTTTCCATCACAATTACATACCACAATTTGTTCAACCATTCCTCAAGTGAGGGGCATTCCCTCAACTTCTAATTCTTTGCCACCAGAAAAGTGCTGCTATAAGTATTTTTGTATATATAGTCCCTTTTCATTTTTTTGTTTTTAATCTCTTTTTGGATACAGACCTAGTAGTGGTATTACTGGGTCAAAGGGTAAACATGGTTTTTACAGCCCTTTGGGCATAGTATCAAATTGCTCTACAAAATGGTTGGATCAGTTCACAACACAACCAACAGTGCATTAATGTCTCATTTTTCCCACATCCCCTCTACCATCTGTCATTTTCCTTTTATGTTCTATTAGCCAATCTAATAAGGTATAAGATAACTCCTCAGAATTATTTAATTTGCATTTCTCCAATCAACAGTGATTTAGAGCATTTTTATATGGTTATAAGTAACTTTGATTACTTCATCTGAAAACTATTTTTTTAATCATTATCAATTGGGAAATAGCTCTTATTTTTATAAATTTGACTCAGTTCACTATATTGATGAAGTCTTTACCAAAGAAATTTACTTCAAAAATTTTTATGTTTATAATTATTAAATGTATTTCCTCTACCCTATTCCCCCCATTTATTCTATTCTCTCTCTCCTTTCACCCTGTCCTTCCCCAAAAGTGTTTTGCTTCTGGTTACCATGTCCCCCAGTCTGCCCTCACTTCTATTATCCCCCACCCCCCTTTTATTTTTTATTTTTATTTTTATTTTTACTTTTTGGAGGAAAGAAGGCAGGGCAATTGGGGTTAAGTGACACACGGCTAGTAAATGTTAAGTGTCTGAGGCCAGATTTGAACATAGGTCCTCCTGACTCCAGGTTCAGTACCCTATTCACTGTGCCACCTAGTAGCCCCCCACCCCTTCTCTTACCCCCTTCCTGTCCTACTTTATTCTTATAGAGTAACATAGATTTCCACACCCAATTGACTGTGTGTGTTATTCCCTCTTTGAGCCAATACTGATGAAAGTATGGTTCTTCTCTTCCCCTCTACTGTAAAAGCTTTTTCTTGCCTCTTTTATGTGAGATGATTTTCCCTCCATTCTACCTCTCTCTTTTCCTTTCTCCCAGTGCATTTCTCCTTCTCACTCTTTCATTTTATTTTTTTAGACATCAACCCTTCATATTCAACTCACACCTGTGCCCTCTGTCTATATATACTCCTTCTAAGCACCCTAATAATGAGAAAGTTTTTGTGAATTGCAAGTATCATCTTCCCATGTAAGAATGTAAACAATTTAACCAACCTTATTAAATCTCTTATGATTTCCCTTTCTTGTTTACCTTTTGATGCTTCTCTTAAATCTTTGCCAATTATTTCTTTTAAATAGGTCAGCCTTGGATTGTCTCAATTGTATTCCATATCATTTTATCCTTGTTATTATTATTGCTTCTCATTCATTCAGATCTTTGCTTTGCCCTCCAGAATATCATATTCCAAGCCCTCTGATCCTTTAATGTAGAAGCTGCTAAATCTTGTGTTATCCTGACTGTGGCTCCATGATAACTTGAATTGTTTTTTTCTGGCTGCTTGCAACATTCTCTCCTTGACCTGTAAGCTCTGGAATTTGGCTATAATATTTCTGGGGGTTCTTTTTCAGGAGGTGATTGGTGGATTCTTTCAATTTCTATTTTACACTCTGGTTCTAGAATATCAGGTTAGTTTTCCTTGGTAATTTCTTGAAAGATGATGTCTAGTCTCTTTTTTGATCATGGCTTTCAGGTAGTCCAATAATTTTTAAATTATCTCTCTTGGATGTACTTTACAGGTTTGTTATTTTTTCCAGTGAGACAGTTCACATTCTCTTCTATTTTTTTTTTCATTCTTTTTGTTTTATCTGATTGTTTCTTGATATCTCATAAAGTCATTAGCTTCCACTTGCTCAGTTTTCATTTTTAAGGAATTATTTTCTTCTGTGATACCTCATTTTCTATTTGGCCAATTATGCCTTTTAAGGACGTGTTGGCCTGTTTGTTTTTTTTCTTTTTCAATTAATTTTCAGCTTTGTCTTCTATTCAGGAAATAGTGATTGGTTTTCCTTTGAACCTTTAAGCTGTTATACCAAACATAAAAATAATTTCAAATGGGGTGGCTAGGTGATGCAGTGAGTAGAGCACCAGCCCTGGAGTCAGGAGGACCTGAGTTCAAATCCGGCCTCAGACACTTAAAACAAAAACTAGCTGTGTGACCTTGGGCAAGTCACTTAACCCTAAAATTGCCCTCCAAAAAAATTTTCAAATATCTTCCATTCATATAATTAATAATTAGAGAAGCAATATTAAATAGTAGGTAGAGAGCTGTCCTGAAAACCAGGAAAACCTAGGTTAAGTATCTGCCTAAGACACATGCTGACCATATGATCCCGGGCAAGTAACTTGACTTCTCATCATTCTAGACTCCTAGTTTTCAGTGTTGTCCAGGGACTCCAAGGGTCCAAAGTCAAAACTATTTTTATAATAATATATTTTAAATATATTATTAAATATATATATATTAATTATTATATTATTAAATATATTAAATATAATTTTATAATAACTAATTATTTCAATTTCTAATACTATACATATATCTATATACATACACATACATCGTTGTTGTTGTTTCAATCATGTCTGACTCTTCATGACTCCATTTAGACTCAATTTCTAATACTATACATATATATCTATATACACACACATACATCATTGTTTCAATCATGTCTGACTCTTCATGACTCCATTTAGAGTTTTCTTGGCAAAGAAACTGAAATGGTTTGCCATTTCTTTTTCTAGCTCATTTTACAGATGAGGAAACTGAGGCAAACATGGTTAAGTAACTTGCCCAGGGTCACACAGCTAGTAAGTATTTGAAGCTGGACTGGAACTCAGGAAGATGAGTCTTCCTGACTTCATGCCTGGCACTCTATCCATTATACCACCTAGCTGCTTAACATATATTTATACTTGGATGTAGCTCTATGCATGTATGTGTATATTTTTAATGTGGGATATATGTGTATACATATCCCACATTAAAAAGTTTGTTGTGCTATCCTCAATAATTCTTTTAAAGCAATTGGGGTTAAGTAACTTGCTCAAGGTTACACGGCTAGTCATCATTTATGTGTGGGTGCTCATTTTCTGAGGCCGGTTTCGATCTTGGGTCATCCCAACTCCGAGGCCGACGCTCTTACTCACTGCGCCACCTAGCCGTCCCATCCTCAATAAGTTTTAAGAGTACAAAGGGATAATGGGGCAAAAAAATTTGAGAATCATTGTTCTTGGTAATTTTCTAAAACTACATGACTACGTATTGCTGAGAAGGTGTTTTATAAATATGTTTTTTCTTCACATCAAGGTCATTTCTAGAGGAAAAAATATCCTTCCCCAACTGAATACTTGCTTTTGATAAAGAAAAATAATCAAATAAAAACATATAATACAATGGCTGCATCTGATAATGTATAAAACAATACTACTTGTACTCTATGTTCTTCCTAAAAGCATTTGCAGATGAAACTAACAAGGGGACAACAAATAGGTATGAAATGAAACAGTTCAACTGGCATTTGTATTCCATCTATTCTTTTTTTTCTTTTCTTTTTTTCTTTTTGAAGGGCAATTGGGGTTAAGTAACTTGTCCAAGGTCATACGGCTAGGTTTTTGTTTGTGTGTGTTAAGTGTCTGAGGCCAGATCCAAGCTCAGGTCCTTCTGACTCCAGGGCCAGTGCTCTACTCACTGCGCCACCTAGCCGCCCCCTATTCCATCTATTCTTGTCACCTACAAAAATATAACTACCTCATTTGGACTCTACAATCTCAGTACCTGATATACTATATGAGTTATTTAAAATAGTACTTAAGAAAATCAAGTCAAGAAAAGCAAGTGAACCTGATACAAAGAATACTAAAAACATTCATGCCAGAAGTGACACAATTTTAGAGGCACTTGAGGATCAGTTTTGAAAATATCTTAAAGAAAGGAAGATTCCAACAGAAGATACTGTTGTTTTTTTTAAGTGAATGAAAGGACATCAGTAACTACTGGCTCAAATGTTTCCTTTCTCATTCCTAAATAATTTTAATTAAATGAATCTATAGATACATCAAGGGAGCCTTTAATAGAAACATCAGAAGAAAAACAACCTTTTGCAGATGATTTTCTACAGCAGATCACATTTTTCAATCCTGCAACTGACTGAGAATATAGAGAACATAAAGTCTCACTTTGTCTATTGTTTGTCAATTACCCCCAAAATAAAGAAATAAATAGAATTTTAAACATTTGGCTTAGTAGAACAAAATGTACCTGATAAGATGTTTCTCACACATATGTTAAAACTACAAAATATTCTGTTACACATATGATTATAGATATAACTTTATTCAACAATTTTATTAGTATCCCTGTGATTCAACAATCCTATTAGTATCCTCTTAAGTATGTATAAGTATACGAGCATATTTTAATTGGACAGTTTCAAACCAGCTATGATATCCCTTCCTCTTTCAAAAGGTCTCATATCCTGTTTGACTCAAATAAAACTGAGTGCCTTCACAACTGCCCTGCTTTATTAACCGCAAAAGTCATCAATTACTACACAGAATAATGAGTGGAAACAACCAGAGTAATACACCTAAAGGGTCTGGGTGCTAATCCTGGCTCTACCATTTGCTACTCATGTGACCTTGACCAAGACATTTCTCCCTTCTCTACTTCCCTTTCTTCCTCTGTAAAATGAAAATATTTGACTGTATGATGTATTTGAACTCAACTCTATGAATCTATGATGAAGAAAGGCATGGGCTAAGGAGACACATCCTTGCCAAATATACTCACCAGTCCTGGAGGATATTCCACAAAAAGTTCAAGTAGGAAGGGGATTCTTTGTTAAGGTAAAGATGACATTACGTCATACAATAAGCCTCAGAATTCTATGGGACCTCATCAATGCATGTTCACCCAAAAGAGATCAGCCTAACCATTTACACTCAAAAAACAAAGTGGACCAAAAACATTTATTGCCCAAACTAGAAAAATACATCTTGACAGACAGCCAATATTGCATCAGTTTGTTAGTACATATATCCTGGACAGGCACTGTGGATGAACAGTGATTGGGGCTGAGAAATTAATAGGAAGAAGAAAGCAAAAAAGGTAGCATTAAAAAAACTGATGCAGCATTGTCAATCACCCTAAGGTAATTGCTGTAGCAAAAACCCATATTTTTAACACCAATATTCTCCCAGCAATTACATGCTTATAAGTCCTGAGGATATCATGATCTTATTTTGATTATATATATTTAAATTTTTTAATGCAAAATGGATAATTTTGATTATATTAAATTGAAAAGCTTCTGTACAAACGAAGCCAATGTAACCAATATCAAGAGGGAGGTGGGAAATTGGGAACAAATTTTTACAACCTATGTCTCTGATAAAGGACTCATTTCTAAAATATAGAGAATTGAGTCAAATGTGTAAGAATACAAGTCATTTCCCAATTGATAAATGGTCAAAGGATATGAACAGGCAGTTTTCAGAGAAAGAAATTAAAGATATCTATAAGCATATGAAGAAATACTCTAAATCACTATCGATTAGAGAAATGCAAATCAAAACAACTCTGAGGTACCACATCTCTCCAGTCAGATTGGCTAAGATGACAAAACAGGAAAATGGCAAATGCTAAAGAGGATGTGGGCAAATTGGAACACTAACGCATTGCTGGTGGAGTTGTGAACTTATCCAACCATTCTGGAGAGCAATCTGGAATTATGCCCAAAGGGTTATAAATAATTTCATACCCTTTGACCCAGCAATACCACTTCTAGGGTTATATCCCAAAGAGATCATAGAAGTGGGAGGAAGACGCATATGTACAAAAATATTTATAGCAGCTCTTTTCGTGGTTGCAAAGAACTGGAAATTAAAGGGGTGCCCATCAATTGGGGAATGGCTAAACAAGTTGTGGTATATGCATGTAATGGAATACTACTGTGCTATAAGAAACAAGGAGCAGACAGACTTTATATTTACCTGGAGAGGCTTATACAAACTGATGCTGAGTGAGAAGAGTAGAACCAGGAGAAATTTGCATACAATCATAGACACAACGTATGTGTGATGACCAACTATGAGAGACTGGACTCTTCTCAGAAATGCAGTGATATAAGTCAATCCCAAAAGACTCATGAAGGAAAGAGATGTCTACACCCAGAAAAATAACTAGAAAGAACTGAGTCTGAATCCTGATGGAAGAAAACTACTTGATCTTTTTCTTTTCATTGTTTGGTTTTATTTCCTCTTTACCATTTTTCATTCCATCTAGTACAATACTCCTTTGTAACCTGACTAATGTCTAATGTGAAAGTATTTGCAGATCCTATACTGGACTATATGCTGTCGTGGGGGGTGGGGAGAGGGAGGGAAGGGAAATTTGAAACTCAAGGAACTATGGAATTGAATCTTGTAAACTAAAAATAAGCAAACAAATTAATAATTTTTTTAAAAAAAGAAAATGAAGTAAATAAAGTTTAAGTGACCTGAAAAAAAAAGTTTTTGCACAAAACCAGTTTAGCTAAAATTAGAAAGGAAGTAAATAACTGGGGGGGGGGGAATCATTATAGCAAATTTCTCTGTTAAAGATCTCATTTCCAAGACAGATAAGAAATTGATTCAAATTTATAAGAATAAGAGCTATTTCCCAAATGGTAAATGGTCAAAGGATACAGTCAGTTTTCAAAGGAAGAGAACCAATCTATCAATAGTCATACAAAAGACAAATGTTCCAAATCATTAATAACTAGAGAAATATGAAATGAAGCAACTCTGAGACTCTGTATCATACCCAACAGATTAACAAAGTTTATAAAAATGGAAAATGACAAATGTTGGAGGGGCTGTGAGAAAACAGGAAGTTAGTATATTTTTGGTAGAACTGTGAATCCCTTTGGCCATTCTGGGAAGCAGTTTAAAACTAGGTCCAAGAAGTTACTAAACTGTGCATCCATTTTGTCCCAGTCATACCCAATATGAAGCCTATACCCCAAAGAGATCAAAGAAGGAAGAAAATGACCCACATGTACAAAAATATTTATAGCAGCTCTTTTTGTAGTGGTAGAGAAATTGAAACTAAAGGGATGCCCATCAGTTGGAAAATGGCTAAGCAAACTATGGTTACATGGATGCAATGGAATACTATTGTGTCATAAGAATTAGTAAAAAGAACAGTTTCCAAAAAAAACCTGGGAAAACTGTATGAAGTGATGGAGAAGTGAGCAGAACCAGTGGAACAATTCATACAACAATAACAACATGGTAAAGAGAAACAATTTCAAAAGACTTCGGAATTCTGATCAAGGCAATGATCAACCACAATTCCAGAAAACTAATGATTCTTGCTACCAATCCTCTAAAAAAGAAGTGATGCAGAATGATAGATGAGAGAGAGAGAGAGACAGAGAGACAGAGAGACAGAGAGACAGAGAGAGAGAGAGATACATAAAGATAGATATTTTTTACATGGCCAATGGATGAATTTGTTT